>CM059297.1:14414380-14506880 GCA_030340665.1 Neosalanx taihuensis
ACACACTTAAGCATATATAGCCATAGACACAGCCAATAACTGTCTCTCACACACAGTGACACACACACAGTGACACACAAACACAGTGACACACACACACACAGTGACACACACAGTGACACACACACACACAGTGACACACACACACACAGTGACACACACACAGTGACACACACACACAGTGACACACACACACACCTGCTTGCTTGATAGTAAACAAGGCTGTGTGTTTCCACATGGTGTGTTTGCAGCCTGGAAGAGCCAAAGTGACAGGATGTCAGGCAGTTCCACTTCCTGAACACAGATAACACTCTCCCTGGTGGAGCTGGTGGCTCCTGACTCTCCCAGCCTCTCCCTGGTGGAGCAGCAGACCTGGCTCTCCCAGCCTCTCCCTGGTGGAGCAGCAGACCTGGCTCTCCCAGCCTCTCCCTGGTGGAGCAGCAGACCTGGCTCTCCCAGCCTCTCCCTGGTAGAGCAGCAGACCTGGCTCTCCCAGCCTCTCCCTGGTAGAGCAGCAGACCTGGCTCTCCCAGCCTCTCCCTGGTGGAGCAGCAGACCTGGCTCTCCCAGCCTCTCCCTGGTGGAGCAGCAGACCTGGCTCTCCCAGCCTCTCCCTGGTAGAGCAGCAGACCTGGCTCTCCCAGCCTCTCCCTGGTAGAGCAGCAGACCTGGCTCTCCCAGCCTCCCCCCTGAACCCTGGATCCAAGCCTCCATCACATCCTGCAGAAACCTGTGCTGTATGTACCTGCAGTACCTGTCATCTCCACTGGGGAGTCAGTTTTGGATCTCGCCCTGCTGCGACATTGAACACTGCCATGAATGAATACCTCCTGTATCCACTAGAGGCTCTGGGCTGTGTGTGAGGGTGTGTATGTGTGTGAAGGTGTGTGTGTGTGTGTGAGGGTGTGTGTGTGAAGGTGTGTGTGTGAAGGTGTGTGTGTGTGTGTGTGTGTGTGTGTGTGTGTGTGTGTGTGTGTGTGTGTGTGTGTGTGTGTGTGTGTGTGCAGGTGTGTGTGTGTGAGGGGGTGCATGGATTCAAGCCCTGTTCTACCCCTGCTGTTCTCTTACTGGACAGGCTGCTGTGACCTAGCCCTCCTTCCCTCTCCCCGCCCCTCCCTGGTCCCAGACAGGCTGCTGTGATCCAGCTCTCCTTCTCTCTCCCCGCCCCTCCCTGGTCCCAGACAGGCTGCTGTGATCCAGCTCTCCTTCTCTCTCCCCGCCCCTCCCTGGTCCCAGACAGGCTGCTGTGATCCAGCTCTCCTTCTCTCTCCCCGCCCCTCCCTGGTCCCAGACAGGCTGCTGTGACCCAGCTCTCCTTCCCTCTCCCCGCCCCTCCCTGGTCCCAGACAGGCTGCTGTGATCCAGCTCTCCTTCTCTCTCCCCGCCCCTCCCTGATCCCAGACAGGCTGCTGTGACCCAGCTCTCCTTCCCTCTCCCCGCCCCTCCCTGGTCCCAGACAGGCTGCTGTGACCCAGCTCTCCTTCTCTCTCCCCGCCCCTCCCTGGTCCCACACAGGCTGCTGTGACCCAGCTCTCCTTCTCTCTCCCCGCCCCTCCCTGGTCCCAGATAGGCTGCTGTGATCCAGCTCTCCTTTCCTCTTCCCGCCCCTCCCTGGTCCCAGAGTCATGACTCAGCAGAACCAGGACGTCCACACACACAAATGTGATGTGAGAACATTGCAGATATCTGACCCTCCATCTTCAGACCTGGACCGCCAGCCTGCTCCGCCTGATCAGAGAGGACGCTCCACTTCATCAGAGCAGTCTTCCTCTCAGGGTGGGTGTTGTGTGCATAGCTAGGGGGAGGGAGAGAGGAGGGGAGGCTGGGGGTAGGGGGGATGGAGGGGGGGTCTTGGCTTCCTGTGGCGCTGCTTCTTTATTACTCGCTAAATTCAATTAGAGAGCTTGAAGGCTCTCAGTGTGGGGGATCTTCAAAGATCTCTGCTGGACTCTGGAGCAGACCGGCGCTGTGACGCCTCTCCCAGACAGACACGCTTCATCCGGCCAATCAGCATGGACCAGTAGAGCCTCGCTGGACAGGCAGGTGGGATATTGAAATGAGGTTGCCATGCTGTGTTGTCAGATGATGTGTTCCCCTGTCCCTGGTGGTGAGCTGGGATGCATTACGCTGCGTTAACTGTGCTTGGATGGACAGATGCGTGACAGTATTAGCTTTAATAATAAATGACTTGGTTTGACGATATACATGTTTTATTAATACGAGAGAAGATGGTGTGATTTGTGGCTTCGCCGCAGAAGTGTCTAGAAGCGGCCTCTTAAAGCCACAATGCCATTATAAAACTCTCCATAAGATCATTATAAGGCCACACTGATAAACCGCTTCGTGTGGCATTTAACTGCTCTTTCACCCCACTGGGAGCTGAAATGTGAAGTGTGCAACATCGAGTTAAAGAAGAAGAAAAGAAAGTTAACGTGTGTGTGTGTGGTTCAGGACTGCGGGGGGGGGGGGGGGGGTGTGCGTTTCCAACATGTCTTCTTTGACAGTTGGTTGACTGATTTCTGTCTCAGTCCATTGTGTGTGTTTTCCCTTTTACAAAATCCACAATTAAATATGTATATTCAATTATTCTTCATAAAATGTCCTTTCCGTTGAGTTGAAAGCTCTCAGGTCTTATTTGAATGAGGATGAATGTGATTTATGACAGGATTGGGTTTGTCAAGTTCCTGCAGCCCTTCAATAACCGCCAGGCTGGATCACAATGGCTCCTCCACATGAAGTCTATCTATTAACACGGGGGCCTTTGTCAAGACAGAACACAACAGCATGTCTGATCCCTGAATCAACATGAGTTATTGTTGCTAGGCGACTCTGATGTCTGAAGATGATGACCTTTGTGCACCTGTGGGAGGGAGATGGAGTTTGAGAAAGGCTCGTTTTGGTCAAACATTACTTCTCAGACCCTGCATAGCAGCTGTCGGTCAGCCATGACCAGAAAGAGCAAACCAATCACACGCTGCAATCTGACCACTGGCTATTCACACATGACAATATCAACCAATCAGACGCCAAGAGGACGAGCTGAGGAACACACAGGGAGACCCCAGGGTAGCGCCCCAGACCGGAGAGGTACAGAGAGGAACCAACCATCACCACCACCGTGGTCATTAAGGGGGGAGGTGGGGGGGTGAGGTGGGTGGTGGTGAGGGGTTTGGGGGGTTAAGTGGCAGAGGGGAGGGGGGGTTAGGAAGAGGAGGTGACAGGGTGAAGGAGCTGAACCTTGCGGTGAGGATCGATAGGACCCAGGCAGCGCTTCTCCCCCTGTTAGGGACATCTAGCTGAGGTGTCAGAGACTCTGACCTCCGGTCAGAAGGTGTCCGCTAGCCGGCTCACGTATCAGGTGACAGCAAGGAGCCGGCCTCCGCAACCACATCCTGCTTACAGCGTCAAACATGATAGGAAGCCTCCCAGAGACTCCTCAACTGCTGCAGCCATGCAGGGAGGACACCTTCCAGCTGGGGGTGTTAGCTGGTGATGTGCTCATGCTTTCATGGAGGAGTTATCCTGGCGTGTCAGTCAGGATGTCGCTCCCTCTCCATCTCCCAGGAGACAGGAAAACTCAGGTCGTCCGTTGACTTTGCTCTGAATCAGCCTTAAGGCTAAAACACTTCCTGTCAAACCGGTTCAGTTTCCTGTTGTTTCTGTCTTTGAGTCTGATCTTCTCCTCGATGCAGCTCGGATGCTGTCTGAGCTTCAAAAGTTCACCTCAGAAAACCAGCCGCTCTCTGGGGGTAAAACCAGCCAAAACACTGAACAAGTCCCCAAAAATCCCCCTTTTTACCTCAGTTTACCTCCCTCATGTCTGTATCCAGGTCATGCTCCTCTTCTCATTGTTACATTACATTTGGCTCAAAACCCACTTATTCCGAGAATTTAATGGCACTTACACTAGAATTAGTATGGCACTCAGAAATATCACTTGTTGTTGCTATAGTTCAGAAACTTCCTATTGTTGTGTTATGACTTGTACCACTGGTGGACTACTGCCTGGCAGAGGCTCACCTTAAAACTGTATAATGTTCAGCTGAATGCTCTTATAGTTCCTCCGTTGGCACTTATTGGTTCTCATGATGTATGTTTTGTAACCTAGATGCCCGCCATGTCGGGGTCTATCATGTTGCTATGCTCAGTGACTGAAGCTCTTTTCTAATGCTCTCTCTTGTAAGGTGCTTTGGATAAAAGCGTCTGCTAAATGAATAAATGTCAAATACATTTCCATTTCCATTTATTCATTTAGCAGACGCTTTTATCCAAAGCGACTTACAAGAAAGAGCTTTAGGATGTTCTGTTGTTCACGACGAGGGTCCTGGTTCCTCTCTGGGGATGAGTTCCAAGCTCAGAGCTGTTTGAGGTTCTTCCCAGGTTCCTCCTGTGAGTTCTGCTTCTGACCTGCTGTAGGATGATCCAGCATGGTGAAACAGAGCCACTGAAAAGCCCAGAGACAGACACACTGTGGCTCCATCCAGCAGCATTACACTGTCAGCCATGTAAATCCCTAATCTGGAAGGGTGAGGGGGTGAGTGGGAGGAGAGAACATGAGGAGGAGAAAGGAGGGGAGGATGAACTGGAGGGGAGGATGAGGAGGATGTGGAGGAGGAGAGGAAGTGTGGATGAATAGGAGAATGAGATGGAGAGAAGGCTGAGAGGGGAGAAATGGAAGAGAACAAGATAAGGAGAAGGATGGGGGAGGGGATGAGAGGATTTAACCAGAGAGACTCGGTGTTAGAAGACAGGGGGAAAGAATAGAGTGTCAAAGGTGAGGATGAGCTTGTTTCTCTGTGTGTTTAAGCCGAACCACACAGCCGGATGAGTTAGTGGAGAACAGAGAAGTGGAAAGTTTCATGTTGGCAGATGACTAAGTTTCAAGATGGCTGCCGTGGTAAGGCTTTTATAAAGCTCCTGGTATTAAACCATCTCAATCTCTTGATGCATACATTAAACATTCTGTTTAAATATATCTTTATACATTACATGCTTGAATGACACTTCTGATATTAATTCAGAGTGGTGAGTATTACTTTAAGGATAGAAATTATTAAAAATAATTGAAGTCCATCTGCTCAATACAAAACTCCAAACCGTGTTTCTCTCATGGTTGGTTTGAATAATTAACCAGTGTCAGTTTTATTAATGACAAGCAGAACAGTTTACTTTCGAATTCAATTTAGATGGAATGAATCCCATCTGTGTTCTGTAAGGCAGTTCATGAAGCCTGTCACCCACTTCTGAATCCCATGATGAGATGAGGGAACACATCAAACCTAGATAAGGAATTAGAGCGCATGCTAATATGCACATATAACCATTCACACACACACACACACACACACACACACACACACACACGCACACAGCCGAAGATGGGAATTCTCTAATGCACCTGTGCATGTGTGTATTTTCTTGCTGTGTGTTACATTCTGTGTGGACATGTGTGTGTTCATCTTCTGTTATAATGAGTCTGTATATCCAGGGAGTGTGTGTTCAGTCAGTTCGTGTGATTGTGATGGCTGCCCCCCCCCCCCACACACACACCCCCAAAACACACACACTTTCTCACGTGACAATCCTAATTATAACCCCCTTAGTCTAGTCCACCAGGGGATCAGCAGATTTGCCAGCTAATAAAGCCTGTTAGAAAACCCTTTCGGAACAGATATGCAGAAGGTGGTCTTCATTAACAGACTAGGCACCTGCTCTCCAACATGGCCACCGCCAATTAGCACCTAAGCGAAGGACGGAACAGAGAGAGAGAGAGGGGGAGTGTGGGTTTGAGTTCCATCTGACTCACATCTGCAGCGATGCAGTGGATGTCACGCCCTGCTCTCTGCTGGGGACACTCCAGCTTCCTGTGTAGGTGTGACAGCAGGAAGCTGCATGTGGTTTACATGTGACGTTAGTTAACTTGCGGCCCTCATTTGAATTGTTTTACAGTCAAAAAAGATATTCTAATAAAGGCAGTAAAGGCTAAGATGGCCCTGATACCTTCTTGTTTTCAAGCGAAACGTGATGTATTCTCTCTGGGATGTTCAGAAGCAGCAGGAATATAGACACCAAATCACGACGCTTCTTGATGGCATGGCACTGGCATTGCGGTTCTCTGCACCATATGGAACTTCCCCGTGAGAGTGTGTGTGTGTGTGTGTGTGTGTGTGACACTAGCCTAGCTCGCTCAGTAAACATGTCTGTTCATAAGGTGACTAAGCAGAGGAGTTTAAGCACCACAGAGGTCTGATGAGCTCAGGGACCGGCACAGACGTCAGCCATCTTGCCTCTTCTCTGCATCATCTGCTTTTGAATGTTTCCTCACCTCCCAGCCTCTCTTCCATCTGGTTGTCATGGGGATTGACGCTAGGTGAAGCGGAGGAGAGGAACAGCTACAGAAAGAATTCAACAAAGCGCTTCTGACAAGGACGGCCTGCTAAAGAGGACGAGGTGCGCTGCGCTGTAGCCTGGGAAATCTTCGTGAGAAGAAGCGGGCTGAGGAGGGAAGCCTGGCTTCTCCATTTGATCCATTTAGCATCAACAGCAAAGGTAGAGGAGTGAGATCGATGAGTGAAAGCGACCTTTGACCCGAGGACTTGCTCGTAGCTGCTCCCTCGGTTCATGTCAAGACTTCAGAACAGTTTTCCCTCTTGGTCTCTCCCAGGGAAGACCCGGGTTTGAACCTGTACGTGCGTCCATGGTTTGATCATTAGGCAGACAGGGAGGCCTCTGCCTCACCTCTCACTGAGCTGGGGGGGGGGGGGGCAGGGGGGTGAGTTGGTACTGCTAATAAATGCAGAGCGATGATGATGATACTCCACCAGAGGCTGGACCAAATCACATCTCATTATGGTCTGTCTCTTCTGGGCCCCAGGGACACATGGGTGGTTAGCTGCTGTCACTACACATAGCACCAGCTCCCCTCAGCCTGCCACCGAGGTCTGGAGGGGGGGGGGGGGGTGTCCTTGGGGAGTCGGTGGAGGGGGACCGAGAGGAGGGAGGTGGGAGGATGATGGAGCCGGAGAGGGGGGAGGGGGGGACCCTAACACTAGTGCATCTGTTGGACTTTTTTTCCCGACTTTTTTTCAGACAGCCGTATGGAGACGGGACCCTGGCATTGGTGGAGTGAGTGGTCCAATGGGAGGGAGGATCCACTGGATCCTTCCTGTCTAATGTGCAGTGATTACTGATGGGTCCCAGAGTCAGCAGGACAGCAGTGTGTGAAGCTCTGGATGAAAGTCTTCTTCTGAATGAATACATCATGACATTGGTACAGCAGCAGTACTACAGCTGTGAAATAGGTCTGTGTCTTCCAGTTGTTGCGATTATCCCATGAAGACTATTAATACAGGGTCTCTCTCTACAGCGAACACGGCAGGTGAAAAAGTGTTTGTTTGTTGACATCCATTTAGTTGTTCAGGCGTTAAGATGCAGGAGAGAACATTCCAGCAGATATGTCTATTTTAGGGACACATGGACACGCAGCATGCGTTACATTAATGAGATTCTGCTGATAATTGTGTTTTCTCTATTTCCTGGGAGACTCTCTCCAAAGAGGTCTGTCTGTTCCCAGTGGACCATCATCAATCAGTACCTCAGAAAGCCCCCCCCCCCCCCCCCCCCCCCCCAGAGGAGCCTTTCAAGGACGAGCCCCCATCCCTCCCCTCTCCTGCTAGCCTCCATCCCCCTCTCGTCCACACCTGCGTCGCCTCAGACAAGTCCAGAAACAACTGGAAGGCGTCTCGTCACTCTTCTGAAACTCAACCTTCTGACAGCTGCTCTCCTCCGACTAAGCTGGGACCTGAACCTGTGCCAGTCCTCACCTTTATGGAAATGCTCTTCACTTCAGTGACATCAAACGTAGTCGACGCTCTGTCATGAATCCCATCCAAACGTCAACGTCGACGCTCTGCCAATCAGGCGAGCAAAGGATTCAGGAAGTGCGTAACGATTGGTGGACCGGCAGAGTCATGGAGTCACAGGCGTCTGTCAAGGACGAGACACAGACTGAATGTTAAACCACATTGCTGTTGGAGTTTTGTTCTTTACAGACACACACAGAAACACACACACAAACACACACAACAACTTGAAGAGTTAAGAGCCTTGCTCAAGGGCACAATAATAGCTGTTGGCATCTGATCCTGGACAAGATCCAGATGAAAGCCAACACCACAACAAATCTCAGATGAGCTCCTGGATTGGAACTGGCCTCCTTTCAAATTCTGACAGCGTTCCCTTCTCAAGGTCTCCACCCTTCTAACAATTCTAGCTTCCAGCCTGAAAAACTCCATAATAACTGTGAGTCTGATAACAGGGCACTTTGGACCAAACTGAAAGTGTCAAGACGGAATGAGAACGTGTTGAAGGAAAACACACTAGTAGTAAACTCTTGTTTCAGCACTAGCAAATGCCAACTTTCTGTACTGCTCCAGTGATAACCTGCCAACAGTAAGACAGACCAACCCTCTGTACTCCAGTGATAACCTGCCAACAGTAAGACAGACCAACACTCTGTACTCCAGTGATAACCTGCCAACAGTAAGACAGACCAACCCTCTGTACTCCAGTGATAACCTGCCAACAGTAAGACAGACCAACCCTCTGTACTCCAGTGATAACCTGCCAACAGTAAAACAGACCAACCCTCTGTACTCCAGTGATAACCTGCCAACAGTAAGACAGACCAACCCTCTGTACTCCAGTGATAACCTGCCAACAGTAAGACAGACCAACACTCTGTACTCCAGTGATAACCTGCCAACAGTAAGACAGACCAACACTCTGTACTCCAGTGATAACCTGCCAACAGTAAGACAGACCAACACTCTGTACTCCAGTGATAACCTGCCCTCAGCAGGACAGACCAACCCTCTGTACTCCAGTGATAACCTGCCAACAGTAAAACAGACCAACCCTCTGTACTCCAGTGATAACCTGCCAACAGTAAGACAGACCAACCCTCTGTACTCCAGTGATAACCTGCCAACAGGAAGACAGACCAACCCTCTGTACTCCAGTGATAACCTGCCAACAGTAAGACAGACCAACACTCTGTACTCCAGTGATAACCTGCCAACAGTAAAACAGACCAACACTCTGTACTCCAGTGATAACCTGCCAACAGTAAGACAGACCAACACTCTGTACTCCAGTGATTACCTGCCCTCAGCAGGACAGACCAACCCTCTGTACTCCAGTGATAACCTGCCAACAGTAAGACAGACCAACCCTCTGTACTCCAGTGATAACCTGCCAACAGTAAAACAGACCAACACTCTGTACTCCAGTGATAACCTGCCCTCAGCAGGACAGACCAACACTCTGTACTCCAGTGATAACCTGCCAACAGTAAAACAGACCAACCCTCTGTACTCCAGTGATAACCTGCAGGACAGACCAACCCTCTGTACTCCAGTGATAACCTGCAGGACAGACCAACCCTCTGTACTCCAGTGATAACCTGCAGGACAGACCAACCCTCTGTACTCCAGTGATAACCTGCAGGACAGACCAACCCTCTGTACTCCAGTGATAACCTGCCCTCAGCAGGACAGACAGTGTAACACTTCACTGGGATTCACGTACGTCCAAGTAGAGACATGAGACTGTCAGTTCAGCTCATATGTATCTGTTGCTAATTAGAGTCATAATGAGGCCCTGTTAATCCGCTTTGTCTTGGCAAGGCTCATTAAAAACAACAGTCCAAGGCAAAATACAAATTAGCATGATTATGCATTCTGGGTCTTTGCATGTTGGCAAAGTACATCAGCATCGTGTGTGAGTGTGTGTGTGTGAGGGTGTGTGTGTGTGTGTGTGGGTGTGTGGGTGTGTGTGTGTGGCTCCAAAACTGGAGCTGACAATGTCTTTGAGGTAGTAATGTGCCTCTAGAATCTGAGTGCAGCCTGTAGGGCTAGCCAGGAGCATTCTGCATGTGCACAGACAAATGCACACACACACACACACACACACACATTTTCACTCACACACACACATACACACACCCAGAGGCACACACTCACACTAACACATGTTTACTCACGCACAAACATACTCATATTAACACACGCACACACACACACACACACACTCATGTTCACACACACACACTCCCAGGGTTGAGCGAAGTGAGCCTGTGCAGTCTGTCTCTCTGTGTTGTTCCTGGCTGCTGTCCTGCTTCCTCACAAACCGGCTCACCTGAGAGAGAGACTTCAGCAGGGTCTCTCTGGGAGTCACCTGGAGGGTGAGTTTACCCCCCCACCTCCCCCTGCTTCCCCCCCTCACCTTCGCCCTCTGCTCTTCCCAGACGGCAGGGGTCTTCTTCCCCTCAGTCCAGAAACCTGCTGTCTGGTGACCTTCTGCACGCGAAGACACCTCTCCACCTCTGTCTTTACCTCGCTCTCCCTCTCTTTGTCTCAGTCTCTCCATCTCTCTTTGTCTCAGTCTCCCTCCCTTGGTCGCCCCCCCAGGGAGGAGTGTGCTGAAGGCTGATTGGTGGCTGATGGATGGTTCTGCCACACGGCCTCTCCGGTGTTCACCCTCCCTCTCTCTCCCAGGACGGGGGGCAGAGGTGGAGGGAGTGGGGGGGGGGGGGGGCAGGACACACGTGAGGGGGAAAGAGGAAGGGGTTGTGGGCAAGGGAGGTAAGGGTTTGTGGGAAGGGCTGGTGTGTTGAAGAGTGTGGGGGGGTGGTGTGTGTGGGGGGGGGGTTGTCAGGGCTTTTTCCCACGGTGAGGGGTGGGTGTTGGGGGGGGTGAGGGGGGGTGTCGGGGGGCTTGTGTGGAGGAAGTTCCTGGTGAAAGGTGGAGCATTGGTGTTGGTCTGCCCTGCTGCTTTAACTGTGAGACTGTGAGAACCAGAGCTGGAAATAAACCAGGGGAGCAGTCACATGACCAGAGGAACAGCCATGCTGCTGCGCTACACACACCTGAGGAGGTCCCTCTGTCACGCCACCCAGCACCGGCTGTCTGGAGAGGCAGGGGAGGGGGGGGGGGGACCGAGATTTGAAACTGCTCTCAGGTCCTCTGGGGAGCGGGGGGGTGGGGGGGGGGGTGGGGGTGGGGGGTTGTAAGCAGGAGAGCTGGAGCAGGAGAGGGGGAGGGGGGGGTGACTGGAACGAGGACAGAAGGGTCTGTGTGACAGAGCAGGGTGGATCAGAGGAGGAGGGCTGCTTTCGTTTGTCTCTGAGGCAGTGTGGAAATGATGATGTCATGATGGCGTGCGTGCAGGGCTGGTGGTGGAGGTCGGGACGTGGAGGAGCTCAGCGATGGACAGGGGAAGCATCGGGAGTGTCGGGGCGTAAACACACCGTGAAGAGGGGCGATGAAACGTTCAGCTTGGAGCCAAGATGAAGCGGCACGCAATGATGGCGTCACACGGCCCCAGTTAGGATGATACACTCTCCTCATCCATCACCCTTTCTGCTCCCCAGATCTCCTCACTCATTCCGTCTCCTTTCCTCTTCTCTCTCTCCCTCCCTCTCTCTCTCTCTCTCTCTCTCTCTCTCTCTGTCTCTCTCTCTGTCTCTCTCCCTCCCTCTCTCGCCTCCCCCCCCTCCCCCAGCCCCATCTCCTCCTCCATTGTGTGTCGGTCCAGATAAGCGTTAACGTCTTAATCTGCAGTTTAGCCTGTCACTGGCGACGTCACAACACAATCAGCAGACAAAGACTCCTGTTCACACAGAGATCTGCTGTCAAACTGACAAAGAAACATCACAACACAAACACACACCAACACACACCAACACACGCCAACACACACCAACACACACCAACACACACCAACACACACCAACACACACCAGGGCAACACTGGCGACAGCTACACAACCCCCCCCCACACACACACACACACACACCCCACCAGCCACCACGCCTCCCTCCTGGTTCTGCGGTCAGGGAGCCCATGAGGGGACACACACACACACACACCCCAGCAGACTTGACCAGGCCAGGTAGAGCAGCAGAGGCACTGAGCAGCAGTCATCTTGTGTGGGTGGAAAGAGGAAAGCAAGGCGCTCACCTGGAACCACACCAGCTTCAGAGAGCAGCCAGGAATAACTCCAGTCATGTGTTTTAGAACAGAGGAGACCCAGAGGACAAGCAGGTCTCACGTCAGTCCAACAGCGTTCCACAGCGCTCGTTACCGCTATTCTGCGTCTCCATGGAGACTCTGGAACAGGCCTGGAACCTCACACATTTGATTGGTCAAGAGCCTTCATCTCACTACTCTGTTCTTCCTAGTGGGATTGTTGTTTGATGATTGTTGTTGTCGTCCCGTCTCTTTCTCTCTCTTCCTCTCTTTCGTCCTCTCTGTCTCTCTCTTTTCCTCTTCCTCTCTCTCTTTCTCTCTTTTTTTCTCTGTCTTGTCTCTCTCTTTCTCTCTCCCTCTCTGTCTCTCTCTCTTCCTCTCTGTCTCTCTTTTTCTCTTTTTTTTCTCTGTCTTGTCTCTCTCTTTCTCTCTCTCCCTCTCTCTCTTCCTCTCTGTCTCTCTTTTTTCTCTGTCTTGTCCTCTGTTTGTCTTCCTCTCTCTCTCTCTCTCTCTAGTGGTTTAGAAGGTGAAGCCTAAGGCAGAGTCAGGACAAAATGAAGGTTTAACGATTAAAAAAAGAAGCAGGCAGAAAGCAGGCAGGAAGCAGGCAGGAAGCAGTAGAGGCACGCAGCAGTAGAGGCAGGGAGAAGTAGAGGCAGGGAGCAGTAGAGGCAGGCAGCAGTAGAGGCAGGGAGCAGTAGAGGCAGGGAGCAGTAGAGGCAGGAAACAGTAGAGGCAGGCAGCAGTAGAGGAAGGCAGCAGTAGAGGCAGGGAGCAGTAGAGGCAGGGAGCAGTAGAGGCAGGAAACAGTAGAGGCAGGCAGCAGTAGAGGCAGGCAGCAGTAGAGGCAGGCAGCAGTAGAGGCAGGGAGCAGTAGAGGCAGGGAGCAGTAGAGGCACGCAGCAGTAGAGGAAGACAGCAGTAGAGGCAGGCAGCAGTAGAGGCAGGCAGCAGTAGAGGAAGGCAGCAGTAGAGGCAGGGAGCAGTAGAGGCAGGGAGCAGTAGAGGCAGGAAACAGTAGAGGCAGGCAGCAGTAGAGGCAGGCAGCAGTAGAGGCAGGCAGCAGTAGAGGCAGGGAGCAGTAGAGGCAGGGAGCAGTAGAGGCACGCAGCAGTAGAGGAAGGCAGCAGTAGAGGCAGGCAGCAGTAGAGGCAGGGAGCAGTAGAGGCACGCAGCAGTAGAGGAAGGCAGCAGTAGAGGCAGGCAGCAGTAGAGGCAGGCAGCAGTAGAGGCAGGCAGCAGTAGAGGCAGGCAGCAGTAGAGGCAGGCAGCAGTAGAGGCAGGCAGCAGTAGAGGCAGGCAGAAGGCAGTCTTAACTGGAACACACTAAGGGAGGGACTGGACAGAGCACAGAGCAGCAGGAAGCCAGAGAGGATGTTAGAGAACAGAACAGATACTGAACATGACTGAAGTCTGTCAGAGTGCTGGGGAGGAGGTCTGATATCCTGAGGGGGAGGGGTGATGATGGGAGGTGTGTCTCACCTCTGCCCTCTGCCACGCCCCATGCCACGCCCTCTATCACACCCCATGCCACGCCCCCCTGCCACACCCCTGCCACGCCCCCTGCCACACACCGCTGCCACGCCCCCTGCCACGATCATGCCACGCCCCCTGCCATGCCCCCTGTCACGCCCCGCTGCCACGCCCCCTGCCACGATCATGCCACGCCCCCTGCCACGCCCCCTGCCACGCCCCTGCCACGCCCCCTGCCAAGCCCCCTGCCACGCCCCTGCCACGCCCCTGCCAAGCCCCCCTGCCACGCCCCCTGCCACGCCCCCTGCCACGCCCCCTGCCACGCCCCCTGCCACGCCCCCTGCCACGATCATGCCACGCCCCCTGCCACGCCCCCTGCCACACCCCTGCCACGCCCCTGCCACGCCCCCTGCCACGCCCCCTGCCACTCTGTAAAACAAGGAGGGAAAAACAGCCCTCTCACATCTCCAAACAGAGCAGTGTCTTCCCCTCCATCGCTCTTCATCCCTGCGCTCTCCCTCTCACCTCCACAACATATCAATTAGTTCACTTGAAGAGTTCCACAGATGACCCCTTGTGACTGAACACACGCCAGCCAAACAAAACACTGTGTGTCCTCGCCTCCCCTCTCCAACAGGAGCGTCCCAGTTCACTGGAGACCTGCTGCCTTCGCTCGCAGCACAACGGCCTCAGACAGCAGAGCCACCACAGTGAGGCTGCCTCCGTCTGCAGAGACAAACACAAGCAGACTTGGAGAAGGTAGGAGAGCCAGCGGGGGAGGGGGGGAGGGGGAGTTCAGGGACAGAGAGCTGTGTTAACTCGGGTACGTGCGCATGCACACGCTCATACATGAAGACATCGCTGGCTTTCAGTCCAATGAATGAAATGTCCTTGCAGGGGTGAGGAATAGTCTCCCCTGACGGCCAGAATATCCTGAACACACACACTAACACAGGCATGCCACACACACACACACATACACACTAGTCACAATTCTGGATGTTGTGTCAGGTTAAAAGGACAGGTCTTTAGAGGGGAGGGGAGGGAAGGAGGGGAGGGATGAGAAGGGGAGGGGAGGAGAGGAGAGAGAAGCTGATTGGCCCGATGATAGATCAGCTGCCTGCTCTGACAGCTGGTGTCATGTTCCTGATGTCCTTGTCAAGTCCTTCACTGTCCTAAAGAGAGAACAACAGATACAAGACAGAGGCAGGAGAGAGGAGGGAGGAAGAGGAGCAATGTCAATCCTTCTGTTTGTGTGCAGGGCCTTCCTGAGCAAGAGTAGAATGAGTCCAAAGGTGGTCTCCCCCACCCCCCCCACCCCCCTCCCCCCACACACCCGCTCAGTACCAGACACATATCACCCTCTTTATCGTTGCAGCTATACCTGTCTGTCTGTCTCCGTCTCTCAAGGCCTGGAAGAGACAGACTGTCTAACCCTGACTCTCTCCCTGTCAGCCATACTGCCATGGACAGCCTCTGTGATAGATGGACTCACACCTCAATCCTCCACAGACACACAGACAAATATACTCTGCTAGAAGTTGCTCAGTAGTCAGTTACAGATGAACAGATTGATATTTGCAGAGAGACACACACAGACACGACACACACTCAGCAGCTACCTGACAGGCAGATCAACTCCACATGATGGATGAGAGAAAGTTGGACCAGTCAGTGATTCCTGACAGCCTGACTTCATGGCAGCTGTCCTCTTCTAGATATCGATTCAAACTCAGGTTTGACTGGTTGTCTCTTGTCCTTCCGAAATATTATGGAGTAGAGAGGAGAGAAAGAGAGGAGAGGAAAAGGGGAGAGGACAGGAGAGAAAGAGAAGAGAGGAAGAGAGAGAGAAAGAGAGGAGAGGAAGAGAGAGATGAAGAGGGGAGAGGACAGGAGAGGAAGATGGGAGAAGAGATAAAGAGAGGAAGAGATTGAGAATAAAGAAATGATTCAGTGAGGTTGACTGGAAGGATTGAGTTAAGTGAAGAGGAAGGTTGGAATAATTCAACATGACAGGATGAACTACCAAACACACACACACACGCTGAACTAGAGGAATACAAACCAGTTTGGAAGCCACAGCATCAATGCTGCTACTAGGTGATCAGATAACACACACACACACACTTAAGCTCACCCACAAGTTCACACACACACACACACACACACACATTAAATTACATTCAGTCATTTTAGCTCTTATCCAGAGCAACTTACAGTAAGTACAGGGACATTCCCCCCCTGAGGCAAGTAGGGTGAAGTGCCTTGCCCGAGGACACAACATCACGTAGCCACAGCCAGGAATCGAACTCGCCCTCCGATCACAGGAGCACACAGACCCACACAGAGCTGTGCGGCAGTGTGTTTAGCTTCTCCTTAAGGTGTTTACCTGGTGACACTCCTCCTCCCTGCTTTATCATCTGCTGGGCTGTGTGTGTTTCTGATGTGTGTGTGTGTCTGAGTTTCTGATGTGTGTGTGTCTGTGTTTCTGATGTGTGTGTGTTTCCAAGGAGGCATCTGTGAGTTTCTGTGTGTGTGTTTCTGATGTGTGTGTGTCTGTTTCTGATGTGTGTGTCTGTGTTTCTGATGTGTGTGTGTTTCTAAGGAGGCATCTGTGAGTTTGTGTGTGTTTCTGATGTGTGTGTTTCTGTGGAGGCATCTGTGAGTGTGTGTGTGTGTGTGTGTGTGTTTGAGTGCTGCTGAAGGAGACTAGCTGTGTAATTATCATGGTTTGAGCAGCTTTCAAGAGACAACAACAGTAATCAGGCCAGTTTCAGACACTCACATTATCCTCTGTCTACCCTGGAACACTGTGCTCATATCATCATCTGATAGCCTGCTGCATGTGTGTGTGTCTGTGTGTGTGCGTGTGGCATGTGTGTATGTGTGTGTGTGTGGCGTGTGTGTCTGTGTGTGTGGCATGTGTGTGTGTGTGTGTGTGGCATGTGTGTGTGTGAAACAGGGTGTTTTTAGATACTAAGGAGTAACACTATATTTGTATGTCTGGGTGGTGCAAATATGTGTCCATGTGTTCATTTGGTACGTGTGTGTTTGTGTGTGATGTGTGATGCAAGTGTGTGTGGTGCATGTTTGTGCTGTATTTGGTGCAGTTGTGTGTCTGTCTTCCATCACACGAACACACACAGACAGATACACACACACACACACACACTCATATATATATACACACCCATACACAGACACTAACACATAAACAACATGTCGTTAAGGTGTACATCCAATACAAGACTAGAGCACAACGTTCCAGACAATGTGAGGAGTTGGCCACCATCCCACTCCTGCTATTACAGTAAAGGTCATAATTGTGACTTTACGAGGTCGTTACATTACATACAAACCTCATCCAGGCTCCTTTATGAGCAGAAGCCACAGGATTTACTGCTTCACAGAGATGATGTCAGCTCAGCCTCTGGATAGACACCTCTTCATGGAATATTGAAATGACAGTCTGATAAACCAGATGGGATATTACCAACCCCAGTGAGCCAGTCTAGAGGTGGACAGCACAGGTGGAGACTGACAGACTGGCAGAGGCTGGAGGCAGAGGCTGGAGGCTGGGGATGGAGGCAGAGGCTGGAGGCAGAGGCTGGGGGTGGAGGCAGAGGCTGGAGGCTGGGGGTGGAGGATGGAGGCTGGAGGCTGGAAGCAGAGGCTGGAGGCAGAGGCTAGAGGCTGGGGGTGGAGGCAGAGGCTGGGGGTGGAGGATGGAGGCTGGAGGCAGAGGATGAAAGCATATGGAGAGAAACGTAGAAATAGAGACAAATAGAAAGGGGCTATCTCAGATATAGACAGACAGAGAGATATATAGACAGAGAGATAGGGAGAGAGAAAGAGAGAGGGAGAGAGAGAGAGAGAGAGAGGGAGAGAGAGAGAGAGAGACAGAGAGAGAGAGAGAGAGAGACAGAGAGAGAGAGACAGAGAGAGAGAGACAGAGGGAGAGAGAGAGAGAGGGAGAGAAATCAATGGTGGGAAAGAGGGAGGAATGCAAACAGCGAGAGCGTGCAGCAGCAAGATCTCTTGTCACATTATCCCTCCGCCTCCCTCCTCCTCCCCCTCCTCCTCCCCTTGATCATCACTCCCCTCCTGTGTCTTTGTTCCAGTATTTATGACCTGCAACAGGGGGACTCTGAAGGAAACCATGACGTGTTAGAGAGGAGACAGACGAGAGGAGAGAAGGGGAGAGGAGAGAAGGAGAAGAGACTCAGGGAAGAGGAGGAAAGGAGAGGAGAGAAGGAGAGGAGACTTGGGGGAGACAAGGAGAGGAGAGAGGACAAGGACAGGAGACACAGGGGGGAGGAGGAGAGGAGAGATCAGGAATATTCCCACACTTAGAGAGGATTGAAATATTAATGCCATCATTTACCGACTATTCTCCTCTGTGGAGACATTAATCCTTCAAGTACACACACGCTCACACACATACATACACATATACAGACACACATACATACACACACTCACACAAACACACACACACACCTACATACACACGCTCACACACATACACACACACACATACATACACACGCTCACACAAACACACACACACCTACGTACACACGCATACACAGAAAACCACTTCACTGCTTTAAACACACGAATACAATGCTCACGCACACAAAAGAGGAATTCAAAACTTCTTATAAACTCACACAAACACACACGTACACAACCGTGAGACTACAAATAGTGTCCTTCAAGTGTATGAACAAATCATGGTGTGAATGGAGAGGAAAAACATAAATCATTGTGGGTGCTTCTTTGGTCTGTGAAAGCACTGTTTAAATGCAGTCAGCCAGTCAGCCAGTATAGCCAGCCAGCCAGTCAGCCAGTCAGCCAGTATAGCCAGCCAGCCAGTCAGCCAGTCAGTCAGATAACCAGCCAGTCCAGCCCCTCTGCCTGGGCGTCCAGTCTTCAACATTGTCCAGTTGAGACCAGTTGTCACAGAGCTTGTTCATCAACATGGACGCACACTGACAACTTCCTGTTTTCTTCCTTCGATGAAAGACAGGAAAGCACACACAGTATCAGAGGTCACAGGTCACAGAGGTCAGACCAAGTGCTGTGGACCTCTGGGTACGTGTGTGTGTGATTGCCAGTGTTTGGTTGTTAATGTGTGTCTGCGTGTGTGTTTGTGTGTTTCTGTGTGCGTGTGTGTGTTTGTGTGTTTCTGTTGCTGTCCATGGTGCTGACATCATCTGCTGGCTGAGGCCTGAACAGATGAATCTCATCCTCCTGTATCTGAACTCCTGCCCTGGTTTCCTTTACATCCAAACGTACGCTGTGTCAGTATCTCAGCTTTGTGTTTCCAGGCATTGGTATTGATCGTTGCACAGAAACAGCTTCGTTCACTTGAAACAAATTCTTGAAAGTGATTCAAATCCCTCTCTCTGCTCTCAGCTGCTCTGGTCTTTTTTTTTTTTTTGCATTTCACACCAACGACAAATGAAGTTGAACTGGACTGATCTGACAAGGTATCATGTTCCTCTGCTCTGCCCTCCACTGGTTTGGTCTGGTCCAAACTAATGTCTTCCTTCTCTGCACAGTGTGTGTGTGTGTGTGTGTGTGTGTGTGTGTGTGTGTGTGGCTCCAAAACCACTGCTGATATCTTTGAGGTAGTAATGTTTGTGTGTGTGTGTGTGTGTGTGTGTGTGTGTGGCTCCAAAGCTGGAGCTGATATCTTTGAGGTAGTAATGTTTGTGTGTGTGTGTGTGTGTGTGTGTGTGTGTGTGTGTGTGTGTGTGTGTGTGTGTGTGTGTGTGTGTGTGTGTGTGTGATGGTCCATGTTGTGTGATGGTCCATATATCTGTGTGAGGCTGCTACTATGTAGATGGATGGATATAGATGTAGTATTATGTAACGCTCAATCAAGCAGCTAATCAGTTAAGCAGTCCATCTGTGTTTCATCCTGAATCCCAGAGGTCACAGGTCACAATGTGTTCCGGGGGAGATTAATTAAGCAGAAGAAGAATGTCCCTATCTGCCTTCCTGTGACAGCTGACAGATAATGCTCCAACAACACTGTTGGGGAAATCAAGGCGCTTTATATCAGAGGAAGTTGCTCCCAGGAAGTGGAGAAACAGGACAGGAAGTCACCATGGTGGGGATGACCCCTCCCTCCCTGAGGAGTCTGGCTGTGAACCAGGAAGTTCTTCCTGGCAGTGGCAGATCGATACCAGACGTGACTCACTAGCAGAGTCTGGGCCTTGGAGAGCTGCTGGGGAGCAGCTGTTCAACCCTCAACATCTCGTTCCGCTCAATAGTTCCAGCTCTGCGAACTGTTATTGAAATAGATTAATTATTTTGTCGTCCAAGAGAAGCAGAACCAAGCGGAGAAAGTAATGACTAACACAAGAGAGAGAGAGAGAGAGAGAGAGAGAGAGAGAGAGGAAGATCAAAGAGTGATGAAGAAGACAGGAAACAGAGGAGAGACATGGAGAGAGGGGGACAGCAAGAGGGGAGAAAAGAGAGAAAGAAAGACAGAAAGAGTGACAGATTATCAAGGTGACCACACCCCCCCCCAACCCGCACACACACACTCCCTCCCTCCTCCCCCCTCCTCCCCCCTCCTCCTCCACCAAACACTGAGTGACAGTGAGAGAGAGGAGATTCTCTTTGCACCTCCCACACAACCTGTCACAGCCCTGATTTCCTCTTTGTTAAACATCCAGAGCAAATAAGCCTTGAAGAGTGCAAGGAAATGTGGAGAGAAAGAGAGAGACAGAGAGAGAGAGAGACCGAGAGAGAGAGAGAGAGAGAGAGAGAGAGAGAGAGAGAGAGAGAGAGAGAGGAAGATCAAAGAGTGATGAAGAAGACAGAGAGAGGAGAGAGAGAGACAGACAGAGAGACAGAGAGAGAGAGAGAGAGAGACAGAGAGAGAGAGCGAGAGAGAGAGAGAGAGAGAGAGAGAGAGAGACAGAGAGAAAGAAAGAGACAGAGAGAGAGAGAGAGAGACAGAGAGAGAGACAGAGAGAGAGAGACAGAGAGAGAGAGAGAGAGAGAGACAGAAAGAGAGAGAGACAGAGAGAAAGAAAGAGACAGAGAGAGAGAGAGAGAGACAGGATGCCCTTATCTCTCACACTCTGAATCTGTAATCTCATTTTCTTTGGCTTCATCCTAAAACTGTTCTGCCTGTGTGGCTGTTTCCCTCCCAATCCTCTCTCTTTGTCTGCCGCCCAGTTCCTCTTCCTCCCTCGTGTTCTTACTGTGAATCCCTCCAGATCTCTTCTACCCTTGTCTTCTCTCTCTCTCTCTTCTTCTGTTACTCTCTCTCTCTTTCTCGGTTAAGGCGTTGGGCTCATGATCAGAAGGTTGTGAGTTCGATTCCCGGCTGTGACTACGTGATGTTGCGTCCTTGACCAAGGCACTTCACCCCTACTTGCCTCAGGGAGAATGCCCCTGTACTTGCTTGTAAGTTGTTGCTAAATGGCTAAACGTGAATGCACAGCTCAATTAAAGATGACGACAGCCAGTCTAGAAATAGAGCACAGTGATTATATCATTATCTGATGCTTTTCTACTTTTCACAGTGGAAAAAAAGATTCATGAAACCTTGTCAGTGAGACTTTAAGACTCCCTTCCTGCCTGGTGTTTAAACACAGCGGACTGAGAGGAAGACAGGAAGATGTCTCCATTTTGGTCCTTGTCTTCCTTGTTGGCTTGTTTGTTGTTGTTGTTGTTGTTGTTTGTGCCTGTGTATGATGTTCTCTGAGTCAGGCGGTTCTTCATGAGCGGCTGGGAGGTTCCGAGGAGGCTCTTTTGATGAATGGACCACCTGGCCTGTTCAGCACCAGAGAGAGGCTGAGTACGAACAAGCCCCCGTCTGTCCTGCTCACTCCTCTAGCGGCTCCGGCAGAACCAGGGCCTCTGCATTCAGAGCAGGGACACATCCGGAGATAGAGAGCCCAGGAGGCAGGCTCCACAGCTGGGCCAGCCGGGTGGGGGGTTGGGGGAGTGGGGGGTTGACTGGGCTGAGGAGGGTGTGTGTGTAGGATTGGGTGGGAGGGTAGGAGGAGGATGGTGGAGGGGGTGTTGGGTGTGTGGGGTTGGGGTTCAGAGGAACAGAGAGGGGTCTAGGCACCTCACACACCTCAGCAGAGCAGACTCATACATCCAGCCTCAGAGTCACTGTTAAGGACATTTACATTTATTCATTTTTAATGATTTTTAAATTTTTAAGTGATTTTTTAATCACATTCCTTCAGGTATTCACTACATATACATTGAGATTCTGTTTCCCATTAACCTAGAGTGTGTTTTAGTCCTAGTTTTGAATGGGTGGCAGTCTGTTACAGACTAGATACCCCTGGTACCATCAGTCTGTTACAGACCAGATACCCCTGGTACCATCAGTCTGTTACAGACCAGATACCCCTGGTACCATCAGTCTGTTACAGACCAGATACCCCTGGTACCATCAGTCTGTTACAGACCAGATACCCCTGGTACCATCAGTCTGTTACAGACCAGATACCCCTGGTACCATCAGTCTGTTACAGACTAGATACCCCTGGTACCATCAGTCTGTTACAGACCAGATACTCCTGGTACCATCAGTCTGTTACAGACCAGATACCCCTGGTACCATCAGTCTGTTACAGACCAGATACTCCTGGTACCATCAGTCTGTTACAGACTAGATACTCCTGGTACCATCAGTCTGTTACAGACTAGATACTCCTGGTACCATCAGTCTGTTACAGACTAGATACTCCTGGTACCATCAGTCTGTTACAGACTAGATACCCCTAGGTACCATCAGTCTGTTACAGACTAGATACCCCTAGGTACCATCAGAGTCCAGTCCAAAGCAGACCAGCAGACAGATAGAATGTGGAGGGAAAGACAAAGAGGGGGAGAGTGATGAAGAGGATCAAAGGGGAGAGAGGGGAGGATGGGAAGAGAGAGGGTGATGAAATACAAAGAAAGGGAGGAATGTAGTTCGAAATGGAGAGAAAGTCCAGAAAGACAGAGAGAAGGAAAGAAAAATATTTGAATGATGAAGAAGAGATGATGAAGACAGTGATGAAGAAGAGATGATCAAGATGAGATGATGCATTTGTGTGTGTGTGTGTGCGTGTGCGTGAGTGAGAGTGTGTGTGTGTGTGTGTGTGTGTGTGTGTGTGTGACAGGAGAGAGGAGAGGAAGAGAGGAGGAAGGACCAGGGCCAAGATGAATGAGTTGGAGGTCTGATGAAAGTGTTGTACCTGACAAGACTTCCTGCTGTGCCAGAGAGAAGCAGAAACAGGTCAGACCACTAGAGACCTGAACCTCCTCACCTCCTCCCCCCTCACCTCCTCACCTCCTCCCTCCTCACCTAACATCCCTTCATCAATCTCTCCCCCTCTCCTGGTACTTCTATCAGCCCACTCCTAACCTGAGGTCTACCCCCCATAGAGCAGCAAAATGACTACAGAACTGACATTAGCAGCATTAGCATAAAAGTGAAGGGACTATTAGCTCCTCAGATTAGCATCACAAAGAGGGCCGTGCGAGATTGAGCAACATTGATGAGATAGCTGTGCTAACATTATTAGCATCACAGAGTTTGCTATGGAAACCTTGGTCAGCAGAACATATTTAGCAGTGCTAGCTGGGTTGGGGTTCTCCAGGGAGCGGTGCTGGCTAGTTGGGCCAGCAGGTCACACAGGTCAGAGGACCTGAAATTAGCAGCAGTTAAGATGCTAGCTGTGGGCTGTGTGTATTCTAAAGTGTGTGCTATGCTGTTACTAATGAAGCTGTGATGTTTTGTAGGAAGCTCAGTCACTAAATGAGCAGAGACAGTTAACGTAGCTCTTGAGGGTAACAGGAAAAGAAAACAGCTCAAATAGGAACATCATATCCATTGTTCCTTCCTCTCCCATCACCCAAGGGGACATTTTGTTTTATTGCTTCCTTACAAATTAATTCGGTTTCAGCTGTGTTTCTGCATAAAGGGGAGATTGGGTTTACCTTCTATTGCTGAACATCTCAAACTGCTAGACAGAAAGCCGCTCTCTAAGATCTCAGTCCATCAGGTGTGTCTGACATACCTGCAGTTCATCCAGGTTTCCATCCCACTTCACTAGAGATGTGGATAAACTGCCTCCTCAGTGGATTTATATTCTACAAAGGAGATGGCTTTTCTTCCTCTGCGTGACCAAATTGGTTGTTTACCTTCAACGGAAGACATTCCACGAGTCTCTCTGAGGTTATGGTGATTTATTCCAGTCTGTGTGTCTCTCTATCTCTCTCTTTCTCTCCCTCTCTTTCTCTGTGTCCATCTGTCTCTTCATCTTTCTCTCTCTCTCTCTTTCTCTCTTTCTCTCGGTGTCTATCTCTATCTCTCCTACTCTCTCTGTGTCCATCTCTTCCTCTCTCTCTCTTTCTCTCCCTCTCTTTCTCTGTGTCCATCTGTCTCTCCATCTTTCTCTCTCTCTCTTTCTCCCGGTGTCTATTTCTCTCTATCTCTCCTACTCTCTCTGTGTCCATCTCTCTCTCCCACTCTCTCTCTCGTCCTCTCTCCACTTTGTCTCCATCTTTCTCTACTTCATCTCTTTCATCCTGGCAGATGGCTTTTCAGTTTCTCCATGTTAGATCCAGCTGTTATGATTAGCAACAGCCAGTCTGTCTCAGCAGTATGTCAGTTTCATCACAGACTAACAAGGCTCTTCTCTTGTTTCTTTTCCTCTCATTAACATCCTTCCTATCATTATTTTCTCATCCTCCTCTTTCTTCTACACCCTGGGGTAGTTATTCAGCCATGTCATGATACCATTAGTAATCCCTCTCTTTTTTTTCTACCAATCTTCTCTCTCTCCTTCTGTCTATCTTTCTAATCCTTTACCTGTATGTCTTCCCTCCATGGTGGTTGAGTAATCACTGAACATTTTGTGATGAAAACCAAGACTAGTCTGGCATGAGATTAATAATTCACTTTCCTTCTTCTGCAACATTGGAGCCACAGCAGACTGTAACAGCAGGCAGGAACAGGACGTCTGAACACTCTGGATTTACCAGCAGACAAGCTAGAATGAACCCAAAGGGTTTAACTGACCAGAGTGTAGAACCTGTGATACATCAACCATGAGTGATTATGAATGATACGAAGCATTTGCCTTGTGAATACAGCCATTAACATTAGGGACATATACAGGACAATTATAAAGGACTCTGTTAGGCTATAAATTTTACAGCATTCGATCAATTCAGGGGCCTGAGAAAATGGAGATTGATTTCTAAGCTTTCTCTTTTTCGCAGCAGTGAATTGAGTTTAGCCTGAAACAGAAAATGTCCCATCTAGGTATTGAAGTATGATTAAAGCACTTTTTCTACAATCTGGAGTCGATCTGGTTTTAGAGCCCAATATTGAAAACCAGTAACCACAGTAGAAGATGCTAACTTTAGTATGACTTTTGGAAGAGTTGCTACTGAATGCTACTCAACATCAAGAGAGATCAAGTGAAGGTTAGAGAGAGACAAGAGGCCAAGGGAGAGAGTGGATGACAGAGGGAGAGAGAGAGATGGTGGAGAAGAGAGGGAAGGACATGAAAGAGAGAG
The DNA here is from genome assembly GCA_030340665.1 of Neosalanx taihuensis. Lineage (NCBI taxonomy): Eukaryota > Metazoa > Chordata > Actinopteri > Osmeriformes > Salangidae > Neosalanx > Neosalanx taihuensis. The sequence goes on from CM059297.1 coordinate 14,439,443, forward strand.
AAGGATAAAGAAGAGAAAGGGTTGGAGAGACAGAGTATGTGTGTGTGTGAGAGAGAGAGAGAGAGAGAGAGAGAGGGGTAGGGAGAGAGAGAAGGAGAGAGAGGGAGAGAGAGAGAGAAAGAGAGAGAGGGAGAGAGAGAGAGGGAGAGAGAGAGGGGGGGGGAGGGAGAGAGAGAAAGAGAGAGAGGGAGGGAGAGAGAGGGGGGAGAGAGAGGGGGGGGAGAGGGGGGTAGGGAGAGAGAGAAAGAGAGAGAGGGAGAGAGAGAGAGGGAGAGAGAGAGGGGGGGGGAGGGAGAGGGGGGTAGGGAGAGAGCGAGTCTTGACAGCAGTGATTACAGCCAGCTAGGAGGTAATTGATTCCTCAGATCTTGGTGAACGTACGATCCATAGGGATGGCACATCATCGCTATCACGTCTGCTAGGCCTCTTAATTAACCCTTAAGGCTAGAACATGGCACACACAGAAACACGCTCCCCTGCACACACAAACTCCACAGGAACATGCAAACATGAACACACATGTTGTGATGGTCTGCTGAAGCACAGCATCAACATGTAACGCCTTGAAGTGTTTTTTTGTTTATACACTGATGTAATTATCCTTCTAGTTGATTTGATGTGACAAACCCTAATGATCTATTTTTACCAGGCAGTATTTGCTTGCAGGGTATCATTTGCCCCCCCCCCGGTATGAGAGGCTGCAAGGGAGGCAGCGGGAGTTAGAGCAGCCTCTTTATTCATGGCTTCAATGCCACCTCACTGTTCACTGATGGAGTCTGTAGCTTCCACATGGTTAGAGAACAGACTAGATGAATACAAGGCCTAGCTCTTTTCTCTCGCGTCTCTTTTCATTCTGTCTCTTGTCTATGGCCTTTCCTCTCTTTCACCTCCCTCTCCCTCTCCCTCACCCACTTCTCTTCTTTAAACCTCTCTTTTGATTCTTTTGAATCGCAATTCATGGCTTTCCTTCTATTTTATCTCCAGTTTATTTTGCTCTCCCTCTCCTCCCCCTCTCTATCTATCTCTCCCTCTCATCCCCCTCTTTCTCCCTCTCCTCTCAATGTAAGTGTAGATATTAAAATAAAGACAATACTTTTCTAGCTTCTTTACATGACCTTTGTTACCTGGGAAAGCACTTCCTGTTGCTAAATGGTGTGAGATGCTGAGGGCAGGTCAGCAGTCTGGCTCTTAATACTTCCAGGAGAGTCAGAATATGCTGTGACTGCCAACACTTCCCCTCCACCTCTTCTCTTCCTATTCATCCCTCACTTTCTGCTGTCTTTATCTGGTTAGTCTCATTGTTATTTAGACGGATATCAAGGTGAATATTCTCATTGATTGAATTGAATTATTATTGTCTGATAATGGACATCTAGTAAGTAGTTTCTAAGAAACCGTCTGTCCAAACGAGTAAAGCCACTATCAGTCTGTATATAAAATGAGTAACCATAGCAACTGGGATGCAGCAAAGTGTCCATTTACAAGTTCTTGCAAAACGTTAACAAGCTAATGTCTAATTACAAATATGAGACACATTTATAAACATTTCTTTAGGATGATGTTTCTTTTTTGAGCTGTCCGTTTCAGAGTGACATCAGCGATCATCTCGCATGTCTATCTCTATTAATCTGTCCTCGCTCTAGTCTGATGGTGACTGTACCTACAGTACAAGCATTACCTCAGGATCATCTGGAGGTTGATTTGCCCGACTGGATCGCTGGCGAGTCTTGATATAACAACGATTTTTAACTGTCAAATTATATGTTTGTCGACGACATGCATGTTTTTATGCCTTTGGATTTTTCTAGCATGTTAGATTTTAGGTACTGGTAAGCAATAATAGAGTTGAATAGAGTTGAACCAGACTGAGAGATAACATGATGATGTTGTGTGGTGTGTATGGTGTGTATTTAATTGGTGTTTGTTTTCTGTGTGTTGTCCGTTGGGTGTTGCGTGTGTTACCATGGTGAGTTACTAACATAAGGCTGACCTTGTTTTTCAGCATCCCAGACTTTGAACTGATCTCCACTGACAGTTTGGTTGTCCTGGAGACGATATAGATGGAAACCTAAAAGAACAACAGCTTCCTCAATGGGGCATTTTCCCAGCCCCCCCACCCCAGTACCCCCTGCCCCAGCCCCCCTCCACAGCCCCCCAGCCCCCCCACCCTAGTACCCCCTGCCCCAGCCCCCCTCCACAGCCCCCCAGCCCCCCCACCCCCCCCTGCCCCAGCCCCCCTCCACAGCCCCCCAGCCCCCCACCCTAGTACCCCCTGCCCCAGCCCCCTCCACAGCCCCCCCCACCCCAGTACCCCCAGCCCCCCTCCACAGCCTTCCTGCCCCAGCCCCCATGCCAAAGGCCCCCAACCCCAGCTCCCCTGCCCCAGCCCCCCCACCCCAGTACCCCCAGCCCCCCTCCACAGCCGCCCTGCCCCAGCCCCCCTCCACAGCCCCCCTGCCCCAGCCCCCTCCATATCCCCCCTGCCCCAGCCCCCTCCACAGCCCCCCTGCCCCAGCCCCCTCCATAGCCCCCCTGCCCCAGCCACCCTCCACAGCCCCCTGCCCCAGCCCCCCTCCATAGCCCCCCTGCCCCAGCACGCCCACCCCAGCCTCCACAGACCCAAACTTCAGCCTGAGTCATCCTTTATCCAACCCAGACTGTGTTCAAAGTGTAGAAACACACACACTTACACACTTCCTGCACACACACACACACACACACTTTTTGTCACACAAACATTTCTCCCAACCTTCAGTGCTTCCCACCAGTTTAACTTAAAAACTCTCAGTCAGTTGAATTCCTCAGCAGAACAAGCCCCATTAATACCAGCATGTCCTGGTGGGGCCCCTGGTAGCTCCAGACTGCCCCCCTCACATCAGTACAGGGAGTGTGTGTGTTTCTGGGTCTGATGAAGAAGATGCAGACCCAACCCTTCCCCATCTCCCTGCGGAGCTAAGAAAGGCCGAAAATGAGGAATATTTAGAAAATTGTTGGCTTTAATATTCCGAGGAGTTCCTTTGTGCATTCGGGGACTGCTCAGTACGATGTTCCTCTAACTTTTAACTGCTGAATCTACACTGGTGAGACGTGAGCAGACTACCAGACTGTGTCCTGTGGCTTTGAATCTTAATGCTCCACGATGCTGCTGGTCAGCCTTTATCTCACCGGCCTCACTCCAGAGATTCCACCCAGTCTCTTGTGATAACCCATGTACAGGTACCAGCCTTCCTCAGGGGTTACACCCAGCCCCTTCTTTAAGCCTCTGGTTCAGACCCCTGTCTCCGGGGTTAGGCCTAGCCTGGTCGGTCATCATGTCCTACATGATGTCCATCTTCAGGGTTTGAACCAGGGGTTTAAATGCTTTCTCTGACAGGAGACAACTCAATAAGCACCCCCCGCCAACCCCCCCCCCCCCCCCCCCCCCCCCCGCTGCCCTCTGCTCTCCGTTCTCCCTCACAGCCGAGGTGGGGGTCTGTTTGGGGGTCAGATAGCTCAATGGTTAAGGCGTTGGCCTCATGATCGGAAGGTTGTGAGATCGAGCCCTGGCTGTGGCTATATGATGTTGTGTCCTTGGGCAAGGCACTTCACCCTACTTGCCTCAGGGAAAATGTCCCTGTACTTACTGTAAGTCGCTTTGGATAAAGGCGTCTGCTAAATGAATAAAATGTAAAAATGTAAAAAATGTTTCATTCGTTTACACTCCCCTCCCCCTGTCATTAACCACGCCCCCCACCTCCGCCCTGTAAAGTGGACAGGGGTTGTGGATGGTACTGGATGGTACTGGATGGTACTGGATGGTACTGGATGGTACTGGATGGTACTGGATGGTTCCCGGAGGTTCCAGGGCTGTGTGTGGGAGTCTGGGACTGTGACCTTGATGCAGCAGGAACGTGGAAACTGATTGATTGGAAACTAAGTGAAGAAGACTGCAGAGCTGAACCAAGTCCTGTTCTCTGCAGGAAACACACACACACACACTTGCACAGGGACACACACACACACACTCGCACAGGGACACACACACACTTGCACAGGGACACACACACACTTGCACAGGGACACACACACACACACACTCGCACAGGGACACACACACACACTTGCACAGGGACACACACACACTCGCACAGGGACACACACACACGTAATCCCACTCGTACGAAATTATCCAAGGAGTGGAAAAACACACCCGTGCATGGTCACACACACACACTCATACAGATGAAGACAGGCACGTGCTAACATCAAAGGAACACACACCCAGCGTCCCTACGAGACACACACACTCACAAAGACACACACACACGTGTGCAGACTGGCAGGCCCTCAGACACACACTCCGCAGACAGATTGTCTGATTGTGCGAGGCGTGCCTGGGGAACATGTGACGTATGTGACGTGGAGTGTGAAGGTAATATCACCATCGATCTCCAGACACACTGAAACCACCGCCAGCTCTTTGATTGGTCCTCCACCTTCAGCAGAGCAGCACGACACGTGAAGTTGACCAAAAGTGACAGGAGACGAAACCGTCTAACGCTAAGTGTTATTACAGTGTGTTTAAAGTGTGTGTGTGGCTATTACAGTGTGTTTAAAGTGTGTGTGTGTGTGTGTGGCTATTACAGTGTGTTTAAAGTGTGTGTGTGTGTGTGTGTGGCTATTACAGTGTGTTTAAAGTGTGTGTGTGTGTGTGTGTGGCTATTACAGTGTGTTTAAAGTGTGTGTGTGTGTGTGTGTGTGGCTATTACAGTGTGTTTAAAGTGTGTGTGTGTGTGTGTGTGTGTTGGAACAGATACCCTGAAGCCTGTTCACTTCTTGACTCTCTTATTGACATCATCATAAGTCATCCAAATCTCTATGTTATCATCAGATCATGGGTGTCTGAATGACACACACTCTCATACTTACACACACTCTTACACACGAACACACACTCCCTGACACACACAGCCCAGCCATTCTGATTGGCCGTTGGCTACTTGGTGATACAGTAGAAGCAATTATTCTGGGGCTTCGCTGCGTGGGAACAGTTATGGATGACTGTTGTTATATATCAGCTACATATTCATGTGTTTGGGCTCTGGAGGATTCCGGAAAGAAAAACATTGAAATATTTATCAGATTGTATCAGGGTCATCTGCTCTCCACATCCATTTGTCCTGTGGAATGTATCATTGTGTGAGTGAATTTGTGATTGTGTCTGAACATTTGATGACGCACTTCTCTGCTGGGCTGACTGCATGTCTCCCAGAGGGAACAGAGCAGAGGATTCTGGGAAATGTTCCAGGACTGACACACAGGTGTGAAGAGTCCAAACCTCACTGGTCACATACCTGACACACACACACCTGACCCTCACACACACACCCGACCCCCCTCACACACACAGTCTTCTTCAGCTCCTCCTCCTCCTCCTCCACATCACCCTGGGGTTTTTCTTTGGCAGAAAGTCATCCAGCTCTGACACATTTAACACCTTGACTCAGCTCAGCCAGCCTGAGAGAGAGAGAGAGAAGCGGAGAGAGACAGGAAGAGAGGCGAGCGCATTTGATCGACAGCAAGAGAGAAACAGGAGGGTGAAAGGAGGAGGGGGGGGATCTTCATTGTGCTTAAACCCCCCCCCCCAGGTTAGTTAGTCAAAAATACCTCTGCCTTCCCAGCAGGCATAGCGTGCAGACAGTGCAGACTGGTGTTTTGTGACATCACAGCTCTCCTCTGTTCAACATGGCGGTTAGCAAGGACAGGCACAGGAAGGAGAATTTAGGCACATCTGTTGTACAAAATGTGCTACTTAACGCATTCTTTTCTATTTTGACTTCAAAGTGCAATGATATCTTGAACGACTTGAAACCCAACTGGGAGAAGGGGGAGGGGGGTGAGAAAGGGGGTGAGAGAGAGGAAAGAAGAAGTGATGCTAAAAATAGAAAGCGCTAATTGACTGTTAAATCGTAACATGCATGTCACTTTCCCTGTACATCCAACACCACCCTCCCCAACACGCACACAGACACGAGTAGTGAGGTTTGCTAGTTTAAGATGATGAAAGGATTTAGTTAGGAGCACCACCTCAGAATCGGGAAAGGAACCGAGGAGACCTGTTGAAGTGACAGAGAGACAGACAGACCCACAGACAGAGAGTCCCACAGACAGAGAGTAAGAAATACAGCAACGTATAGATCAGAGAGATGGAGAGAGGAGAAAAGGCAATAACAGAGACAGACAGAGATAAATAAACCAGGATCAGAGAGAGAGGGAAAGAGAGAAGAGAGAGAGAGAGAGAGAGAAAGAGAGAAAGAGAGAGAGAGAGTGAATGATGAAGCAAGAGGGAGCGAGAGAGTAATGGTCCACAGACGCCCACATCCATCAGTACAGGGTCATATTTCAAGGTTTCGGTTGGTTTCCAGCGTTTTGACAGAAGCTTATCCCAGGCAGGGCTCTTCCTGAGTGGAACAGAGGGCCTGAGGCCCCTGGAGAGCCCCTCAGTGGCCCCTGGTAACCAGGCCTCAATAAAACATCTGAGCTATCAGAGAGAGCTTCAATAATGCAGGTCAGGATGAGAGGCAGGTATGCCTGCTAGCGAGCCCTGTATTTACACTACAGTAGCTTCTCTGCACGCACAAACACACACACACCCTCCTTGTTGGCCTCCTCCCTCCCTCCCTCTGTCCCTCCCTCCCTCACCTCACATCCCCCTCCCTCCTTTCTTCCCCACACACAACATCCTCCACCCACCTTCCCCCCCCAACCAACGCTCTCTGTTTGTCAGCAGAGAGAACATTTTTGGAACGAATTCTTCTTTTAGAATTCTGCAGCAATCCTCAGGGTCTCCCCGTCCTTTCCTCATCTCCTCCTCCTCCATAACTCTCCACCTTCCACAGCATGGAAGACTTCTTCCACAACACCAGCTCACACAGACAGGCACTGCCTGGTTGGTAAACAGCAGCTCTGACTGACTGGTTTGGGTCATAATCAGTAGATGATCCACGCCTGCAGGTCACATGACGCCTCCTCTGAAGGCTCAGAGGGAACAGCCGCTGCAATCTGCCTTCTGATTGGCTGGTTGGAACGGAGGACATCTTGTCTCCAGTCCTCTTTTACATGGGCGAACTGCTGAGGATTGTGGGTAAACGTCAGGGGTGGCTGTGTGGAGAGGAGCGCTCAGGGTGACGCTGTGTAAAGCTTTTCCTTGTTGTTGTTCAGAACTCCAAACAGAGCGACTGAGACATTCTGTGCTGGAGCAGCAGAGCTTGGCCGGTTTGGGTTCGTTTGTTTTTCACTAAAGGCTAACAGTGGCTGCTCAGCGTATCTGGGCTGCGTTTCAGTCATTTCTCCAGGCCCCTGTGTGCCACCGGGGGCTGAAGCCGAATCTAACCACCCCAACTACAAGCTAGGATTACAGCAATCAGGAAACGAAAAAGTGACGAATGGAATGTTTTTCTTTGTATTGTCTCCTGCGGGTTGCCTAAAGTGCAGGGTGAGTGTGTGTCTGTTTGTGTATGTGCGTGTTAGTGGGAATTAATGCACTTGTGTGTACGTGTGTATATATGTGTGTGGGCCAGTGTGTGCGTGTGTGTGTGTGTGTGTGTATTTGCCCCTTTATGAGCATGTGCCAGTGTGTGTCTGTATTTGTCTGTGTGTGTGCCAGTGTGTGTGTGTGTATGTATGTGTGTGTGTGTGTGCCTGTGTGCGTGTGCCAGTGCGTGCATGTGTGCCAGTGTGTGTGTGTTTGTGTGCCAGTGTGTATGCGTCTATGTGATTGTGCCAGTGTGCGTGTGTGTGTGTGTGTGCCAGTGTGTGCCTGTGTGTGTGTGTGCCTGTGTGTGTGTGCCTGTGTGTCTGTGTGTCTGTGTGTGGGTGTGCCAGTGTGTGCCAGTGTGTGCCTGTGTGTGTGTGTGTGTGCCTGTGTGTGTGTGTGTGCCTGTGTGTGTGTGTGTGCCTGTGTGTGTGGGTGTGCCAGTGTGTGCCAGTGTGTGCCAGTGTGTGCCTGTGTGTGTGTGTGTGCCTGTGTGTGTGTGTGTGCCTGTGTGTGTGTGTGCCTGTGTGTGTGTGCCTGTGTGTGTGTGTGCCAGTGTGTGCCAGTGTGTGCCAGTGTGTGCCAGTGTGCCAGTGTGTGCCTGTGTGTGTGTGTGTGTGTGTGTGTGTGTGTGTGTGTGCCTGTGCCTGTGTGTGTGTGTGTGCCTGTGTGTGTGTGTGTGTGTGCCTGTGTGTGTGTGTGTGTGCGTGCTCAGGGCAGAGCAGTGTCAGAGGGGAGGAGATCAGCAGTGACAGCTGAGGCTGGGAGCTCAGGGCTGATGAATGTGTGGCCTTGCTCTCTGGCACTGTGTGACTTTGGCTCAGGGTGGAGACTTCATGCTCCTGAGGACACACGCCTGCACCTCCTCCCTCTGCTCTCCTCTGCTCATCCCTCCTACCGTTTGCTGCTCCTCTCCCCACCTCACCTCTCTGCTCCTCTCATCATCATCCTCACACCTTAAGCCTCCTTCTTGCTCCTCTTCCTCCTCTCTCCTTCCTCCTCCTTTCTTCCTCCTCTCTCCGTCCATGTGTTCATGTGTTCCCCTCAGTCCTGAAGCCATCTCAGACCATGTGGTGTTCAGCCAAAGTTTTTGACTCAAAGGCTTTTGAAGGAGAACATCCACCCTGTGTGGACTTCCTGTGGAGGGGGTTTGAAGGCAGCATGTCCCCTCTTCCTGCCTCTTCCAGTAACCCTCTCTGCAAACACGGCACAGCCCAGACAAACAGCGCATCCAGGGAGGAGATACAGCAGTGGAGATGTTCTTGTAACTTATGACAAACATCACACATCGTCTCGAAGAAAGGCAGAGATGACGTGAGTTGGTGTTTCAGGTGACATCGAAGTGGGATTTGAAATCAACACGTTTGCGGTAAGAAAACTCCTCCATGCAGATTCGTGAATCACTGACGTAGCTGCAGCTTCTGAGGCATCCTCTCGCCTCTACGCCAGGTGAGAAGAGAACTCCAGAAGAGGCAGGAGGGGGTCCGAGGCAGGAGGGGGTCCGAGGCAGGAGGGGGAAGATCCACGCTTAGCCACCCTAATTTCCCATGAGAAAAGGCCAAACTCAAGCAAACAGTGGAGACTTCATTATACCTGAAGTCCATGAGATGGAGCTTTCTTCTTGGTAGTATGTGTTTGCTTGTGTGTGCATGTCTGGGTTGTGCACCCACACACACAACACACACACACACACACAGACAGACAGATGGAGGGGAAGCTCATGCGAGTTAGAGAAGGTGATTATCTGCCTCATCAGCTGCAGGGAATTCATGAGATGCAGATAGGAAGGAGAAGGAGCGAGACATGAGTGTGCTGGGAGGGAGGGAGGGAGGGAGGGAGGGAGGGAGGGAGGGAGGGAGGGAGGGAGGGAGGGAGGGAGGGAGGGAGGGAGGGAGGGAGGGAGGGAGGGAGGATGGTGGGGGAGGGAGGGAGGGAGGATGGTGGGGAGGGAGGGAGGGAGGATGGTGGGGAGGGAGGGAGGGAGGGAGGGAGGATGGTGGGGAGGGAGGGAGGGAGGGAGGAGGATGGTGGGGAGGGAGGGAGGGAGGGAGGGAGGGAGGGAGGGAGGGAGGGAGGGAGGGAGGGAGGGAGGGAGGGAGGGAGGGAGGGAGGGAGGGAGGGAGCAATGATTGGGGAGATAAAAGAAAGGAAGAGAGGGAGGGTAGTGGGGAAGAAGAAGAGGGAGAAATAGGGTGATGGAGAAGGGGAGGGAGATGGGTAGGAAATATCAGGTCCACGAGGATCAGGGCCTGGCTGAGGTTCGAGGCCTGCCTTACAGACATCTTGGCCTGGATGACCAGACACCACCTTCAGCTTAACCTCACCAGAACACAACTTCTCATCATCACCGCCAAACCATCCATCACCCACGATCTCTCCATCACTCTGGGATCCACAACGGGGACCCTTTCATGTTCTGCCCAAAACCTGGAGGTTACCATGGATGAAGAGATGAAGATACATGTGTGAACTTTCCACCCAGCTAGTCCAAGCTCTTGGACTGCTGCAGGTAGTAATGGAAATGGAGATGGAGGATGGGTTGGAGAGAGGGATGACGGTGAAGATCAGAGGTAGAGAGGGAGGAAGAGAGGGAGGGAGGAGAGAGAGGTAGGTAGAGAGGGACAGAGAGAGAGGGGGAGAGAAGAGTGGGTTTGGATGAGTAGAAGGAGAGTAGGTGTAAAGGCTAATCATAAAGAATGCACAGAGATGTGGTAGGAACAATTAAGTGTATTGCAATCTCTGGTTTACTTTCTTTAAAAAAACATTTTTCAATAAAACTTGCAAGGAAAAGACAGGTGACGTCATCACCGTACTTGACTACCATAGTAGACTAAGGTGAAGTATATTCCACAAAAACACAGCAAAGCGCACACCCAGTCCTGCTAAACCTTAGTTACCAGGTCCACCTAGATGACATTGATTATCAGTACTGAGATCAAGGCACTGAGGACCTCTATCTGATCCTTGTATCCCTCTCCTTCTCCCTCTACCCACTAACTGGGTCCCCTACCTCCATCCTTCTTCTCTCTCTCTCTCTCTCTCTCTCTCTCTCTCTCTCTCTCTCTCTCTGTCTCCCTCCCTCCCTATCTCCATCCTTCTCCCTCCTCCCTCCCTCCCTCCCTCCCTCCCTCCCTCCCTCCCTCCCTCCCTCCCTCCCTCCCTCCCTGCCTGCCTGCCTGCCTGCCTGCCTGCCTCCCTCCCTCCCTCCCTCCCTCCCTCCCTCTCTCCCTCCAGCTTTGTTAGCTAGCCGTGGAGCTACTTTCACTGTTCATAGTCTCTTAATGATGGTTCTTTATGTGTTCTGTGTGTTGCTCAGTGTGGAACTGAATGAGCGGAACCAGCTTGAAGGTTCCCTGTGATCTCCGTCTCTCTGGTCCTTCAGCTGGGTCGTTCTGAGGGTTGATCCCAGCATGCTCCACTCTGCATGCTAATGCCTGCTCTCCAGAAGTCATTACAGCCAACTTACGGTCCAGTAATTAAGACCCACCGTGGAATCTGTAGCGTGACTGGGACTGACACACACACACACACAAACAAACACACCCAGGCTCGCCCACGCGCACACACATGCACATGAATGCACACGTTTTCAGCCCCACACACACACACCTGCATGCGCGCACACACACATTACTGTAAGTCTTAAGCAGCTATGGAGTGTTTCCATCAGTAATGTGTTTGTTGCCAAGGAGACAGACAGGGAGGTGTGTGTGTGTGGGGGGGGGGACATAGGGGTCAGCTGTAATTATTATTCTTGGAGAGAAATTGGAATTGATTAGTGGTGAAATGACAATCAAATGCAACAACGCACCTGAGCATGTCTTAGTATTCTGCTGCCTGGAAACTGCAGAGGGAGGGAGGGAGACAGGTAGGGAGGGAGGGAGACAGGGGCGAAGGGAGATGGTTAGGGAGGGAAGGAGGGAGAGAGGGAGGGGGGAGGTAGGAAGGGAGATGGGTAGGGAGGGAGGGAGACGGAAAGGGAGAGAGGGAGACGGAGAGGGAGGGAGGGAGACGGAGAGGGAGGGAGGATAGTGGGGAAGAGGAAGAGGGAGATAGAGGCTGCTGCACATTGAGTGCAACATCGTTATTCAGCATCCTGAAATGATCCATACATACACAACTGTATCAGCCTATTACATACCTGATTAAGTGACTAATTAAATTGATAATCAATTTCATCTTCCAAACAATAGTAAGTTTGAGATTGGCAAGTTACATGGGGAGGCAGAGATGGACAGAGGGTGTGAGGCAGGGAGGCAGAGATGGACAGAGGGTGTGAGGCAGGGAGGCAGAGATGGACAGAGGGTGTGAGGCAGGGAGGCAGAGATGGGCAGAGGGTCTGAGGCAGGGAGGCAGAGATGGACAGAGGGTCTGAGGCAGGGAGGCAGAGATGGGGAGAGGGTCTGAGGCAGGGAGGCAGAGATGGGCAGAGGGTCTGAGGCAGGGAGGCAGAGATGGGGAGAGGGTGTGAGGCAGGGAGGCAGAGATGGGGAGAGGGGTGTGAGGCAGGGAGGCAGAGATGGGGAGAGGGTGTGAGGCAGGGAGGCAGAGATGGACAGAGGGTGTGAGGCAGGGAGGCAGAGATGGGGAGAGGGTCTGAGGCAGGGAGGCAGAGATGGACAGAGGGTGTGAGGCAGGGAGGCAGAGATGGGGAGAGGGTCTGAGGCAGGGAGGCAGAGATGGGCAGAGGGTCTGAGGCAGGGAGGCAGAGATGGGGAGAGGGTCTGAGGCAGGGAGGCAGAGATGGGCAGAGGGTCTGAGGCAGGGAGGCAGAGATGGGGAGAGGCAGTTTGGACAGTTAACTTTGTGGCTGAGTAGCAGAAATGATCATCAAGCAGACCTCTTGTTAGGTCAGCTGGCCAAGATCACTTTAATGATCCTTTTAATGGTGGGAGGAGACGAGTCGCTGCTTCTGGTCCTCACCATCTGTCTGGGTCCGTCTCTGGAGGAGGGGACTGAGCTGATCCTCCCAAGGTCTCCTGCCTCCACTCCTGCCTCCACTCCTGCCTCCACTCCTGCCTCCACTCCTGCCTCCACTCCTGCCTCCACTCCTGCCTCCAGTCCTGCCTCCACTCCTGCCTCCACTTCTGCCTCCACTTCTGCCTCCACTCCTGCCTCCACTCCTGCCTCCACTCCTGCCTCCACTCCTGCCTCCAGTCCTGCCTCCACTCCTGCCTCCAGTCCTGCCTCCTCTCCTGCCTCCTCTCCTGCCTCCACTCCTGCCTCCAGTCCTGCCTCCCACTCCTGCCTCCAGTCCTGCCTCCTCTCCTGCCTCCTCTCCTGCCTCCACTCCTACCTCCACTCCTGCTTCCACTCCTGCCTCCACTCCTGCCTCCAGGTTTTTCTCTGTGAGAGGTTTTTATGTCTGTGACATCAATAATTAACCGCAGTGTTATTTGAAATGATTCGACAGACGATGATGTGCTTTTGGTGAGCTTGGCTCAGTCTTGGTTCTATTGGCAGAGACAGCATCTCTCTGGCGTGGACGAGTTGAGAAGCTGGCTAACATTCCTGGAGGCTGCCCTCTGGCTATGGACAGACTGACAACCTCTCTCTACTTCCCGCCTCAGTCCACTCTATCATCCTTCTCTCTCTTCTCTCTTCCTCTCCTCTCTTCCTCTCCTCTCTTCCTCCTCTCTTCCTCTCCTCTCTTCCTCCTCTCTCCTCCTCTCTCTTCTCCTCTCATCCTCTCCTCTCTTCCTCCTCTTTTTCCTCCTCCTCTCCTCCTCTCTTCCTCTCCTCTCTTCCTCCTCTCTTTCCTCCTCCTCTCCTCCTCTCTTCCTCTCCTCTCTTCCTCCTCTCTCTCCTCCTCTCTCTTCTCCTCTCATCCTCTCCTCTCTTCCTCCTCTCTCCTCTTCTCCCTTCCTCCTTTTCATTTGCCTGACCAGGATCATATTCTACTGTTGGTCACATGTGGTTCTCTGTGGACCTCCTCCCTGCCTCCCTGCTCTGATGGAGGAGGTGACAGAGACCTCTCCTGCCTCCCTGCTCTGATGGAGGAGGTGACAGAGACTCCTCCCCTGCCTCCCTGCTCTGATGGAGGAGGTGACAGAGACTCCTCCCTGCCTCCCTGCTCTGATGGAGGAGGTGACAGAGACTCCTCCCTGCCTCCCTGCTCTGATGGAGGAGGTGACAGAGACTCCTCCCTGCCTCCCTGCTCTGATGGAGGAGGTGACAGAGACTCCTCCCTGCCTCCCTGCTCTGATGGAGGAGGTGACAGAGACTCCTCCCTGCCTCCCTGCTCTGATGGAGGAGGTGACAGAGACTCCTCCCTGCCTCCCTGCTCTGATGGAGGAGGTGACAGAGACTCCTCCCTGCCTCCCTGCTCTGATGGAGGAGGTGACAGAGACTCCTCCCTGCCTCCCTGCTCTGATGGAGGAGGTGACAGAGACTCCTCCCTGCCTCCCTGCTCTGATGGAGGAGGTGACAGAGACTCCTCCCTGCCTCCCTGCTCTGATGGAGGAGGTGACAGAGACTCCTCCCTGCCTCCCTGCTCTGATGGAGGAGGTGACAGAGACTCCTCCCTGCCTCCCTGCTCTGATGGAGGAGGTGACAGAGACTCCTCCCTGCCTCCCTGCTCTGATGGAGGAGGTGACAGAGACTCCTCCCTGCCTCCCTGCTCTGATGGAGGAGGTGACAGAGACTCCTCCCTGCCTCCCTGCTCTGATGGAGGAGGTGACAGAGACTCCTCCCTGCCTCCCTGCTCTGATGGAGGAGGTGACAGAGACTCCTCCCTGCCTCCCTGCTCTGATGGAGGAGGTGACAGAGACTCCTCCCTGCCTCCCTGCTCTGATGGAGGAGGTGACAGAGACTCCTCCCTGCCTCCCTGCTCTGATGGAGGAGGTGACAGAGACTCCTCCCTGCCTCCCTGCTCTGATGGAGGAGGTGACAGAGACTCCTCCCTGCCTCCCTACTCTGATGGAGGAGGTGACAGAGACTCCTCCCTGCCTCCCTGCTCTGATGGAGGAGGTGACAGAGACTCCTCCCTGCCTCCCTGCTCTGATGGAGGAGGTGACAGAGACTCCTCCCTGCCTCCCTGCTCTGATGGAGGAGGTGACAGAGACTCCTCCCTGCCTCCCTGCTCTGATGGAGGAGGTGACAGAGACTCCTCCCTGCCTCCCTGCTCTGATGGAGGAGGTGACAGAGACTCCTCCCTGCCTCCCTGCTCTGATGGAGGAGGTGACAGAGACTCCTCCCTGCCTCCCTGCTCTGATGGAGGAGGTGACAGAGACTCCTTCCTGCCTCCCTGCTCTGATGGAGGAGGTGACAGAGACTCCTCCCTGCCTCCCTGCTCTGATGGAGGAGGTGACAGGGACTCCTCCCTGCCTCCCTGCTCTGATGGAGGAGGTGACAGAGACTCCTCCCTGCCTCCCTGCTCTGATGGAGGAGGTGACAGAGACTCCTCCCTGCCTCCCTGCTCTGATGGAGGAGGTGACAGAGACTCCTCCCTGCCTCCCTGCTCTGATGGAGGAGGTGACAGGGCAGCTTGAACTGCAGACCTGGGCTTCACAAAAACAGCTGGGCTCATTTCCTCAGCATGTCTGCCTCTGGCCAGACCATCAGAAGCACTGGGGGGGGGCATCAAGGTGAGAAAAGGAGAGGTGGAGGGTGAGATGAGGGAGGATTGGACAGAGAGAGAGAGAAAGAGAGAGAAAGAGAGGGAAGAGAGAGAGAGAGAGAGAGAGAGAGAGAGAGAGAATAGTTTTGCAGGGGACATCTTCACAGCCTCCTCTAATAGGGTTGATCACTCGGCCTCAGTCTCCACACTTCAATCAGTATTCATTGGACGAGGACCCCATCACTGCGAGATAGCGGAGAGCAGATGGGTTCGGCAGGTCGCCGTGTTTTAACGGCCTGGGGACGGAGCCTAGATTGGGGACAGAGCGTGTGATGGCCTGAGGTGATTGTTTGGGAATGGCGGCGGTGTTTTGAACAGTGCTTTGAAGATGAGTCCTGCTTATTCACCCACTGCCAGATGAGCAGCTCACACTGAGATGAAGCCCCACGTGTCCTGGCCATGTCCCAGTTAAGCGGAGGGGACCTCTTATGGAAGGTTATGACAGGTTAAGATGAACCTTCTTATGGTTAGAGGATCATGGAGCACTCCCAGCAGTCATGGAGGACAATACCTCTGACCAGAGCTGACCACCCCCCCCTGTCTGTCTGCTGACCCCCCCCCCCCCCCTGTCTGTCTGCTGACCCCCCCACCCCCTGTCTGTCTGCTGACCCCCCCGTCTGTCTGCTGACCCCCCTCCCCCTGTCTGTCTGCTGACCCCCCCTGTCTGTCTGCTGACCCCCCCTGTCTGTCTGCTGACCCCCCCCCACCTGTCTGTCTGCTGACCCCCCCCCCTGTCTGTCTGCTGACCCCCCCTGTCTGTCTGCTGACCCACCCCCACCCCCACCCCCCCACCTGTCTGTCTGCTGACCACCCCCCCCCGTCTGTCTGCTGACCCCCCCCCTTGTCTGTCTGCTGACCCCCCCCCCCCCCCCCCTGTCTGTCTGCTGACCCCCCCCCTGTCTGTCTGCTGCTGCCCCCCCCCCCACCTGTCTGTCTGCTCAGGTCTGGTCTTCCTGCTAGCCCCTTACCTGTTAGAGAGAGAGGGGGAGAGGGACAGAGAGAGAGAGAGAGAGAGAGAGAGAGAGAGAGAGAGAGAGAGAGAGAGAGGGCAGGGAGCATCATGAGAATGTTCCTAGAGGAGTATATATAATCCCTGGAAGAGAGGGAGGGAGGGAGGAGAGAGAGTAGGTAGAGAGGGACAGAGAGAGAGGGGGAGAGAAGAGTGGGTTTGGATGAGTAGAAGGAGAGTAGGTGTAAAGGCTAATCATAAAGAATGCACAGAGATGTGGTAGGAACAATTAAGTGTATTGCAATCTCTGGTTTACTTTCTTTAAAAAAACATTTTTCAATAAAACTTGCAAGGAAAAGACAGGTGACGTCATCACCGTACTTGACTACCATAGTAGACTAAGGTGAAGTATATTCCACAAAAACACAGCAAAGCGCACACCCAGTCCTGCTAAACCTTAGTTACCAGGTCCACCTAGATGACATTGATTATCAGTACTGAGATCAAGGCACTGAGGACCTCTATCTGATCCTTGTATCCCTCTCCTTCTCCCTCTACCCACTAACTGGGTCCCCTACCTCCATCCTTCTTCTTCTCTCTCTCTCTCTCTCTCTCTCTCTCTCCTCTCTCTCTCTCTCTCTGTCTCCCTCCCTCCCTATCTCCATCCTTCTCCCTCCCTCCCTCCCTCCCTCCCTCCCTCCCTCCCTCCCTCCCTCCCTCCCTCCCTCCTCCCTCCCTCCCTGCCTGCCTGCCTGCCTGCCTGCCTGCCTCCCTCCCTCCCTCCCTCCCTCCCTCCCTCTCTCCCTCCAGCTTTGTTAGCTAGCCGTGGAGCTACTTTCACTGTTCATAGTCTCTTAATGATGGTTCTTTATGTGTTCTGTGTGTTGCTCAGTGTGGAACTGAATGAGCGGAACCAGCTTGAAGGTTCCCCTGTGATCTCCGTCTCTCTGGTCCTTCAGCTGGGTCGTTCTGAGGGTTGATCCCCAGCATGCTCCACTCTGCATGCTAATGCCTGCTCTCCAGAAGTCATTACAGCCAACTTACGGTCCAGTAATTAAGACCCACCGTGGAATCTGTAGCGTGACTGGGACTGACACACACACACACACAAACAAACACACCCAGGCTCGCCCACGCGCACACACATGCACATGAATGCACACGTTTTCAGCCCCACACACACACACCTGCATGCGCGCACACACACATTACTGTAAGTCTTAAGCAGCTATGGAGTGTTTCCATCAGTAATGTGTTTGTTGCCAAGGAGACAGACAGGGAGGTGTGTGTGTGTGGGGGGGGGGGGGACATAGGGGTCAGCTGTAATTATTATTCTTGGAGAGAAATTGGAATTGATTAGTGGTGAAATGACAATCAAATGCAACAACGCACCTGAGCATGTCTTAGTATTCTGCTGCCTGGAAACTGCAGAGGGAGGGAGGGAGACAGGTAGGGAGGGAGGGAGACAGGGGCGAAGGGAGATGGTTAGGGAGGGAAGGAGGGAGAGAGGGAGGGGGGGAGGTAGGAAGGGAGATGGGTAGGGAGGGAGGGAGACGGAAAGGGAGAGAGGGAGACGGAGAGGGAGGGAGGGAGACGGAGAGGGAGGGAGGATAGTGGGGAAGAGGAAGAGGGAGATAGAGGCTGCTGCACATTGAGTGCAACATCGTTATTCAGCATCCTGAAATGATCCATACATACACAACTGTATCAGCCTATTACATACCTGATTAAGTGACTAATTAAATTGATAATCAATTTCATCTTCCAAACAATAGTAAGTTTGAGATTGGCAAGTTACATGGGGAGGCAGAGATGGACAGAGGGTGTGAGGCAGGGAGGCAGAGATGGACAGAGGGTGTGAGGCAGGGAGGCAGAGATGGACAGAGGGTGTGAGGCAGGGAGGCAGAGATGGGCAGAGGGTCTGAGGCAGGGAGGCAGAGATGGACAGAGGGTCTGAGGCAGGGAGGCAGAGATGGGGAGAGGGTCTGAGGCAGGGAGGCAGAGATGGGCAGAGGGTCTGAGGCAGGGAGGCAGAGATGGGGAGAGGGTGTGAGGCAGGGAGGCAGAGATGGGGAGAGGGTGTGAGGCAGGGAGGCAGAGATGGGGAGAGGGTGTGAGGCAGGGAGGCAGAGATGGACAGAGGGTGTGAGGCAGGGAGGCAGAGATGGGGAGAGGGTCTGAGGCAGGGAGGCAGAGATGGACAGAGGGTGTGAGGCAGGGAGGCAGAGATGGGGAGAGGGTCTGAGGCAGGGAGGCAGAGATGGGCAGAGGGTCTGAGGCAGGGAGGCAGAGATGGGGAGAGGGTCTGAGGCAGGGAGGCAGAGATGGGCAGAGGGTCTGAGGCAGGGAGGCAGAGATGGGGAGAGGCAGTTTGGACAGTTAACTTTGTGGCTGAGTAGCAGAAATGATCATCAAGCAGACCTCTTGTTAGGTCAGCTGGCCAAGATCACTTTAATGATCCTTTTAATGGTGGGAGGAGACGAGTCGCTGCTTCTGGTCCTCACCATCTGTCTGGGTCCGTCTCTGGAGGAGGGGACTGAGCTGATCCTCCCAAGGTCTCCTGCCTCCACTCCTGCCTCCACTCCTGCCTCCACTCCTGCCTCCACTCCTGCCTCCACTCCTGCCTCCACTCCTGCCTCCAGTCCTGCCTCCACTCCTGCCTCCACTTCTGCCTCCACTTCTGCCTCCACTCCTGCCTCCACTCCTGCCTCCACTCCTGCCTCCACTCCTGCCTCCAGTCCTGCCTCCACTCCTGCCTCCAGTCCTGCCTCCTCTCCTGCCTCCTCTCCTGCCTCCACTCCTGCCTCCAGTCCTGCCTCCACTCCTGCCTCCAGTCCTGCCTCCTCTCCTGCCTCCTCTCCTGCCTCCACTCCTACCTCCACTCCTGCTTCCACTCCTGCCTCCACTCCTGCCTCCAGGTTTTTCTCTGTGAGAGGTTTTTATGTCTGTGACATCAATAATTAACCGCAGTGTTATTTGAAATGATTCGACAGACGATGATGTGCTTTTGGTGAGCTTGGCTCAGTCTTGGTTCTATTGGCAGAGACAGCATCTCTCTGGCGTGGACGAGTTGAGAAGCTGGCTAACATTCCTGGAGGCTGCCCTCTGGCTATGGACAGACTGACAACCTCTCTCTACTTCCCGCCTCAGTCCACTCTATCATCCTTCTCTCTCTTCTCTCTTCCTCTCCTCTCTTCCTCTCCTCTCTTCCTCCTCTCTTCCTCTCCTCTCTTCCTCCTCTCTCTCCTCCTCTCTCTTCTCCTCTCATCCTCTCCTCTCTTCCTCCTCTTTTTCCTCCTCCTCTCCTCCTCTCTTCCTCTCCTCTCTTCCTCCTCTCTTTCCTCCTCCTCTCCTCCTCTCTTCCTCTCCTCTCTTCCTCCTCTCTCTCCTCCTCTCTCTTCTCCTCTCATCCTCTCCTCTCTTCCTCCTCTCTCCCTCTTCTCCCTTCCTCCTTTTCATTTGCCTGACCAGGATCATATTCTACTGTTGGTCACATGTGGTTCTCTGTGGACCTCCTCCCTGCCTCCCTGCTCTGATGGAGGAGGTGACAGAGACTCCTCCCTGCCTCCCTGCTCTGATGGAGGAGGTGACAGAGACTCCTCCCTGCCTCCCTGCTCTGATGGAGGAGGTGACAGAGACTCCTCCCTGCCTCCCTGCTCTGATGGAGGAGGTGACAGAGACTCCTCCCTGCCTCCCTGCTCTGATGGAGGAGGTGACAGAGACTCCTCCCTGCCTCCCTGCTCTGATGGAGGAGGTGACAGAGACTCCTCCCTGCCTCCCTGCTCTGATGGAGGAGGTGACAGAGACTCCTCCCTGCCTCCCTGCTCTGATGGAGGAGGTGACAGAGACTCCTCCCTGCCTCCCTGCTCTGATGGAGGAGGTGACAGAGACTCCTCCCTGCCTCCCTGCTCTGATGGAGGAGGTGACAGAGACTCCTCCCTGCCTCCCTGCTCTGATGGAGGAGGTGACAGAGACTCCTCCCTGCCTCCCTGCTCTGATGGAGGAGGTGACAGAGACTCCTCCCTGCCTCCCTGCTCTGATGGAGGAGGTGACAGAGACTCCTCCCTGCCTCCCTGCTCTGATGGAGGAGGTGACAGAGACTCCTCCCTGCCTCCCTGCTCTGATGGAGGAGGTGACAGAGACTCCTCCCTGCCTCCCTGCTCTGATGGAGGAGGTGACAGAGACTCCTCCCTGCCTCCCTGCTCTGATGGAGGAGGTGACAGAGACTCCTCCCTGCCTCCCTGCTCTGATGGAGGAGGTGACAGAGACTCCTCCCTGCCTCCCTGCTCTGATGGAGGAGGTGACAGAGACTCCTCCCTGCCTCCCTGCTCTGATGGAGGAGGTGACAGAGACTCCTCCCTGCCTCCCTGCTCTGATGGAGGAGGTGACAGAGACTCCTCCCTGCCTCCCTGCTCTGATGGAGGAGGTGACAGAGACTCCTCCCTGCCTCCCTGCTCTGATGGAGGAGGTGACAGAGACTCCTCCCTGCCTCCCTACTCTGATGGAGGAGGTGACAGAGACTCCTCCCTGCCTCCCTGCTCTGATGGAGGAGGTGACAGAGACTCCTCCCTGCCTCCCTGCTCTGATGGAGGAGGTGACAGAGACTCCTCCCTGCCTCCCTGCTCTGATGGAGGAGGTGACAGAGACTCCTCCCTGCCTCCCTGCTCTGATGGAGGAGGTGACAGAGACTCCTCCCTGCCTCCCTGCTCTGATGGAGGAGGTGACAGAGACTCCTCCCTGCCTCCCTGCTCTGATGGAGGAGGTGACAGAGACTCCTCCCTGCCTCCCTGCTCTGATGGAGGAGGTGACAGAGACTCCTTCCTGCCTCCCTGCTCTGATGGAGGAGGTGACAGAGACTCCTCCCTGCCTCCCTGCTCTGATGGAGGAGGTGACAGGGACTCCTCCCTGCCTCCCTGCTCTGATGGAGGAGGTGACAGAGACTCCTCCCTGCCTCCCTGCTCTGATGGAGGAGGTGACAGAGACTCCTCCCTGCCTCCCTGCTCTGATGGAGGAGGTGACAGAGACTCCTCCCTGCCTCCCTGCTCTGATGGAGGAGGTGACAGGGCAGCTTGAACTGCAGACCTGGGCTTCACAAAAACAGCTGGGCTCATTTCCTCAGCATGTCTGCCTCTGGCCAGACCATCAGAAGCACTGGGGGGGGGGCATCAAGGTGAGAAAAGGAGAGGTGGAGGGTGAGATGAGGGAGGATTGGACAGAGAGAGAGAAAGAGAGAGAAAGAGAGGGAAGAGAGAGAGAGAGAGAGAGAGAGAGAGAGAGAGAATAGTTTTGCAGGGGACATCTTCACAGCCTCCTCTAATAGGGTTGATCACTCGGCCTCAGTCTCCACACTTCAATCAGTATTCATTGGACGAGGACCCCATCACTGCGAGATAGCGGAGAGCAGATGGGTTCGGCAGGTCGCCGTGTTTTAACGGCCTGGGGACGGAGCCTAGATTGGGGACAGAGCGTGTGATGGCCTGAGGTGATTGTTTGGGAATGGCGGCGGTGTTTTGAACAGTGCTTTGAAGATGAGTCCTGCTTATTCACCCACTGCCAGATGAGCAGCTCACACTGAGATGAAGCCCCACGTGTCCTGGCCATGTCCCAGTTAAGCGGAGGGGACCTCTTATGGAAGGTTATGACAGGTTAAGATGAACCTTCTTATGGTTAGAGGATCATGGAGCACTCCCAGCAGTCATGGAGGACAATACCTCTGACCAGAGCTGACCACCCCCCCCCTGTCTGTCTGCTGACCCCCCCCCCCCCCTGTCTGTCTGCTGACCCCCCCACCCCCTGTCTGTCTGCTGACCCCCCCCCGTCTGTCTGCTGACCCCCCCTCCCCCTGTCTGTCTGCTGACCCCCCCCCTGTCTGTCTGCTGACCCCCCCCCTGTCTGTCTGCTGACCCCCCCCCCCACCTGTCTGTCTGCTGACCCCCCCCCCTGTCTGTCTGCTGACCCCCCCCCCTGTCTGTCTGCTGACCCACCCCCACCCCCACCCCCCCCCCACCTGTCTGTCTGCTGACCACCCCCCCCCCGTCTGTCTGCTGACCCCCCCCCCTTGTCTGTCTGCTGACCCCCCCCCCCCCCCCCCCCCTGTCTGTCTGCTGACCCCCCCCCCCTGTCTGTCTGCTGCCCCCCCCCCCCACCTGTCTGTCTGCTCAGGTCTGGTCTTCCTGCTAGCCCCTTACCTGTTAGAGAGAGAGGGGGAGAGGGACAGAGAGAGAGAGAGAGAGAGAGAGAGAGAGAGAGAGAGAGAGAGAGAGAGGGCAGGGAGCATCATGAGAATGTTCCTAGAGGAGTATATATAATCCCTGGACCTCTGTCCTGTATCTGACAGTCCATTAAACGGTGCTCCTGGTCTGAGCAGATATAAGACCCAGCCAGCCAGCACTAAGTACTGTCCTCATTCCCAGGTAGGGAACTTTCATAGATTTTCTTAGAGAACGAGGATGTGATCCTCTCTCTCTCACAGTTACTCAAATGATCATTATTATCATCAAGTGGAGAGCTGGGGGATTAGGCCACCCTTGACCTGTTAGACAGCGCTGAAGAACCTCGTATTCTGCAGGATTCACATAGATCTAAATGAATGTTACATAAATGAACTGACCAGCTGTATCACACCTGTCTGGTCTTTCTAACTCAGTGGTTCTTAACCTTGTTGGAGGTACTGAACCCCACCAGTTTCATAAGCACATTCACCTGAACCCTTCTTACCCTTCGTGTCGTCACGAATCATGAGTCGCATGTGTGTCTTGACCTCTGCTGAACCCCTAAGACTGACTCACCGAACCCCTGGGGTTTGATTGAACCCAGGTTAAGAACCACTGCTCTAGCCTGTCACACTCATCCCTATGACTTTTTCTGTTAGTCTGGATCCTTAAGTGTGGTTCTGTTAGTCTGGATCCTTAAGTGTGGTTCTGTTAGTCTGGTTCCTTTAGCCAGGTTCCCTTATTCTGGTTCTGTTGGTCTGGTTTTGCTAGTCTGCTTCTGCTAGTCTGCTTCATTTAGTGTGGTTCCTTTAGTCTGGTTCCTTTAGCCTGGTTCCTTTAGCCTGGTTCCTTTAGGCTGGTTCCTTTTGCCTGGTTCCTTTAGCCTGGTTCCTTTAGGCTGGTTCCTTTAGCCTGGTTCCTTTAGGCTAGTTCCTTTAGCCTGGTTCCTTTAGCCTGGTTCCTTTAGGCTGGTTCCTTTAGCCTGGTTCCTTTAGCCTGGTTCCTTTAACCTGGTTCCTTTAGTCTGGTTCCTTTAGCCTGGTTCCTTTAGCCTGGTTCCTTTAGTCTGGTTCCTTTAGCCTGGTTCCTTTAGCCTGGTTCCTTTAGCCTGGTTCCTTTAGTGCGGTTCAGTCTGTCTGATGGTCTCTGCCAGTCTGAATCAGTAAACCCAGCAGATGATGGCAGACACAGATGCCAATCAAACATCTTTGTCATTCTGTCGCCAGTCTGCCCTGTGAGAGTCCCCCAGGAACCACAGATGAATTATGCAGGACAAGCAGCCAAATGTCCTTGTCAGCCTCCTCAGGATTATTCTCCAAATGCTTTTGCTCGTGAAACAGAATCGACAGCTTTGCGGAGTTTCTCTGAAGCGATCAGCGCACGATGAGTGGAAGCAAGCCCTGTTGACAAGATGACATTATGACCCTCTGATGTGGAAGCCTGGCGCAGGAAGTCACATGGGCTCGTTCCTGCTCATGAATTATTCACAGGCATTGTTCTACCCCTCTAACCCGGAGGGTGGGGGGGGGGGGGGGGGTATTCTGCTGCCAATCACAACGCTGCTCTGGGTGATGTGAAGTATCAGCTATAAAGTATGTTTATGAGCTCTTAGACTGTTCTGTGTCTGCTGCCCTCGGAGACAACCATGGCACACACACACACTCACATTCACACACACACGCACACTCGCACACACACTCACACACGCACACACACACAAGCAACTGCATAGTCAAGCACAATGAAATGCTCACACACACAGACACACATAAGCACCCACACAACCTATCATAAACACACACGTCTAGACACACAGGTACAGACACTGCCTGGGGCAATGTTACCTGGAGCCTCTCAGTAGAACCAGTGGAACAACGTTTCCAGGTGCTGACTCAAGCTAAACCATCCAGTCATCTGATGGCTTCTCTGCATCTCCCTGACCTCTGACCTTGAACCCCTCCAAGGTTATCCTACCATCAAACACACAATGCTGTTCCCCTCTCAGTGAACCATCAAGGTGTGCACATTAAGTCATGGGAGTCATCGCGCAGTCAGTTCGAGAGTCAGACTAGTAATCAGAAGGTTCCTGGTTTGAACCCCGGCTGTGTCAGCATGATGTTGTGTTCTTGGGCAAGGTACTTCACCCTCCTTGCCTCAGGGGGAATGTCCCTGTACTTGCTGTAAGTCTCTCTAGACTCTCTAGAGAGTCTGATAATTGACTAAATGGCTTGATATTTGTGTTTCCCCAACTGTGGAGACAAACTTATTGTTTTAGACGGATTATTTAGTACCAATAAACTTTCTTCAAGGGATCTCTCATTCCTATTACCCTGTTACAACATTACTGTTTTACTGAGGAAGATTTAACTTGAATAGGAGTTGTGCATCTACATTACTGGTTTAATCATTCTCAAAATTATTATAGCAATAGTTCTTTGATATATGTTTTTGAAGGTCTTCAAGTGATTTGATTAGAGGGAGAAAATACTGGATCATCAAGTTGTGGTTTCAGTGTTTTTCGGTTGTTTTTCTGACAGGTGCCAGAGTGTTGTTTGAGGTGATCAGGTGATGTGTTCTTGGTATCTGTTTCTCCTGCTTCATCTAACAGGGCTGCTCAGGCAGGGCTGGGTGGGCTCTGCTGAGCCAGCACTTATCTGCTGGACTCTCTCAGCAGCCGTATAATGACACAATCTGAAACCTCTGCAGGTATCCTGAAACCTGATTAGCATTTTGTGTAGCGAGGCATTCCTTAACCAACCCCCAGGAGTCTGGCCTGTATTTATGGGGCTAACCTCATCTAACAAACTCCGGGTTTTATTTAGGATATTTATTCTTTTTTTTTACGATCCCTGATGAGCCAGCCCCCAATTCTATTGGTGGATTCAGTTTGATATTGACACCACATCATCGGTCATCCAGTGGCCATCATCTGGGCCCCTATTCAGAGTCATTGATCCCTAGCCTGACCCCCCACATCCTGAGGGGGTTCATGGACGTTTATACGGGCCCTGGGGGGGGGGGAGGTACCGGGAACCCAGTCAATCTCATGTCGTAGATCATTGGACAGCGTCGGTCTTCAACGTTTATGTTTTTCCTCCGCTCTTAATTGGTTTTCTTGGTTACGGTTGCAAATCTTAAGATACATAATGGAAATGAATGATCCTGAACGAAGATCTCGCTGAATGTTGGTTTCCAAACAATTTGGGATGATTCATCTCAGCTAGAACAATTATGAACGCTCCACTGTGTTTGTGCTTCTGGTAGGTGAATAGAATTGTTTCCCGTTTGAAGATGTCACATCGAGTTTGTCCGTGACAAACACTCCAGTATGACGATGCTTTATTTATAGACTCCAAAGTCAGAGCATTGGATGGGTTTTGTTGTTTTATGTCCACCATCTATCTCCAGAAGAAAATCCCTGCACCGACCAAAGTGATTGTTTATGGCATGTGATAAATGAACACAGCATCTGCTTGGACCATCTGCTGGTGAACTTATGAAGCATAAAAAGAACATTTCACTGCTTTGTGAACGCTATCTCACTGCATAGACATCAATCTGTTTCTCTGGGTGTGACAGTAATGTCTGGTTTCAAAGCAGCCAGGGTCCATTTCTAAGGATTCTTCCCCAAAAAAAGGTGTTGGCAGGTGAAGGAGGAGCAATGATGGCTTTGACACTTGACATTTGTGAAACTGACTTATTTCTTTTCTGGTAGTCGTGTGTGTGAGGGTTTAGAGATACACACTTGACCCAAGTTCGTAAATGCAACCATGTTTACATGTTTACAAACCCACCATGTCTGATAACTTTATCATTCTTTATTCAGGTTTTGACAGTGGAGGTTTTTTGATCACATTCTGGTCTGTTCATTCAAATCAAAATGGATGAAACCTTAACGACCCTCTTAACTCACTCTGAAAGTTTAATGTTTGCTCCTTCCTTTATGACCCTACCCTCAGCAATACTTTCTGAAATAATTCTGGCCAATCCGCCTTTCTGTTTGGTGTGGATAAATATTGTTTATTACGGCTATAACATTCTGAGCTTTGGTAACGGTTGAATCAATGGCTATTAGCATCATTCTGCCACAAGAAGTATAAATAGAAGAGATTTAACAGCCTCAATAACCACAGGTTGTATTTCACAACCCAAAACCTAGTGTGACCCGATTCTTTTCTCAAACTAATCTGAGCTGGAATCGTCCAGACAGACATCAGCAGCCAAACAGACAGCTACATGCTGTTAGCTCTGAGAAGACGCACCGTGCCTGAGAGGGAGGACAGAGTGAGTGCAGGGAGGTGTTGGGGGAGTGACTGTGTTTGGTAGGAATGACTAGAGGCTGTGATATCCGCCATGTTGCTGGGATGGATGATCCTGGGCAGGTGTGTTTGGGAGGTAACCTAAACTCTGGAACAGAACTTTCTATATCAAGCTGTCATCCAGCACACACACACACACACAGCACACACACACACACACACACACATCAAACACACACACACATCAAACACACACACACACACCACACACATCACACATACACGCACAGAGAGCCCAATATGAGTGGCTTTGGTCCAGTACTCATCATTTGGTTCATGTTCCCTTGTCTGACTCCACTACTGGAGCTATTTCCTCCAGCATGTCTTCATGCTGAGTGGAACACCTCCCCTCAAGCCCTGGTTACAGTGGACCCCCCCTCTGCCTGCCCCCCTCCCCCAAGCCCCATCACCTGCCTTCCACTCCCCACTCAGCCCTCCAGCCCTCCCCTGCAGGACAGCGCAAGATGATTAATACCAGAGAGATCTGATCAGCCACAGAGGGGTAAGGGGGGTGAGGGGGGTGAGGGGGGCGAGGGAGGAAGAGATGAGGGAGGTCTGGAGGACGCCTGGGGAAGATCTGGGCTGATGGGGGAGGGAAGGGAGCTCCGAGGGGGAGAGAAGGGGAGATACCGAGGGAGAAGAGAGGGAAGGGAAAGATGGAGGTTTGTGTCTGGAGGACATGTGAGTGAGGCTGATTAGAGATCTGTTCAACACTTTTCCTAATTCTGTTCTTCTTAGAGTCTCCTACCCTCACTCTCCTCTCGCTTTCCTCTCGCTCGTCTCTACGGCGACCCTCTGTTGCCAGGCAGCACCGTTCTCTTCAAAGGATTGCTGCCGCACACCAGGCGCTGGCTGATGATAAGAATGGCTTCCACAGACACACACACACACACACACACACACATTAGTCTGAACCAGACAGCTCCCTGTATTGCTCCAGTGGATGACAGGTAGCTGACCTAATTGAGACAGACCCCTGCTTCTTAGCTTTCATCAGCAGCCTCCCTCCCCTCCTCCTCTACATCCCTCCATCCCTCTCTGGCTGACAGCTTGACTCTGGGCTGCACTCAGCTCAAACAATAGAAGTTCAGCAGAACACCACAGCACCCCTCTGAAGCTGCTTCTGCACCAGGGGGTCCATGAAGTCTCTTTGGAGCAGGAAGAAGATTAGAGACAGGCTGGCAGCTCCATCAGAGGCAGCTCCATCAGAGGCAGCTCCATCAGAGGCAGCTCTATCAGAGACAGCTCCATCAGAGGCAGCTCCATCAGAGATGCAGCTCCATCAGAGGCAGCTCCATCAGAGAGGCAGCTCCATCAGAGGCAGCTCCATCAGAGGCAGCTCCATCAGAGATGCAGCTCCATCAGAGGCAGCTCCATCAGAGAGGCAGCTCCATCAGAGATGCAGCTCCATCAGAGGCAGCTCCATCAGAGGCAGCTCCATCAGAGAGGCAGCTCCATCAGAGGCAGCTCCATCAGAGGCAGCTCCATCAGAGAGGCAACTCCATCAGAGGCAGCTCCATCAGAGGCAGCTCCATCAGAGGCAGCTCCATCAGAGAGGCAGCTCCATCAGAGGCAGCTCCATCAGAGAGGCAGCTCCATCAGAGGCAGCTCCATCAGAGGCAGCTCCATCAGAGAGGCAGCTCCATCAGAGATGCAGCTCCATCAGAGGCAGCTCCATCTGAGAGGCAGCTCCATCAGAGGCAGCTCCATCAGAGGCAGCTCCATCAGAGGCAGCTCCATCAGAGAGGCAGCTCCATCAGAGAGGCAGCTCCATCAGAGGCAGCTCCATCAGAGAGGCAGCTCCATCAGAGATGCAGCTCCATCAGAGGCAGCTCCATCAGAGGCAGCTCCATCAGAGATGCAGCTCCATCAGAGGCAGCTCCATCAGAGGCAGCTCCATCAGAGAGGCAGCTCCATCAGAGGCAGCTCCATCAGAGATGCAGACCAGGTCACCATCAGGCTCCATGTTGGTCCATGACTTCAAATCAGTTCAGTTCACTGGAAGACCCAAGGACATTTTCTGTCTCAGTGTTGCTGCAATTTCATTTATATTAACTTTCACAAGCCGCTTTCACACTTTTACCAATCTGTGTGTGTGTGTGTGTGTGTGTGTGTGTGTGTGTGTGTGTGTGCATTGTGTGTGCATTGTGTGTGCCTGTGTTTGTGTGTTTACACAGTTTGTGTGTGTGTGCCTGCTTGTCCACATGTGTGTTTTTAAATCCTCTCCATGGCTCAAGGCAGCTGCTGTACATGTGCTCGGTCAAACATGTCCTCTGATTGGCCAAGCCTCTGCTTTCCTGAGGCATCATGTTGTTCATGAATGATGACCTCAAACAGGACCTTTAACATTGCACAAACGGCAGCATATTTCTGAGGCCATGTTGGAAATGATGTATCACCATGGACACAACAGAGACCTCACCTCTGTGTCACTTTGGTCTGGTTCATTCTTCACAAGAACTTTCCTTCCAACACGGTGAACGGCTGGACCAAATTGGTTTGCTTCTTTTGAAATTCTGCGTAGCGAGGCAGACAGGCACTGTGCCTCCCGCTATTGGTATCTATTACCACCTCCCTCCCCACACACACACACACACACACACACACCCACACACACACACACACCCACACACACACACACACACACACACACACACACACACACACACACCACTTCACTCTTCAACATATTCACACATCTGACACAAACAAACACACATCCACCTGCTGTCACATACACACATTCTTGCTCGCACACAAACACCAAACATACAAACACGCAAACGTACACACACACAAGTCGACACATGATGTGCCACGGTTCATTGAAACAGCCCTAGCTTAGCTGGTGCAGCCACACTGCAGTTTGAAGTGGAAACTGTTAACTGAAGCCAAGCATGCTGGTCTCAGTTCAGTCCTGGTTCCAGTCACAGTAAGACACAGTAAAAGACCAACAGAAGTCAGTAAAACCAGCAAACAAAGACACAGCATCCAAACACATGTAACCAGACCGCTCTGACACAGAACCTCAGAGGATAGAACCTCAGAGGATAGAACCTCAGAAGACAGAACCTCAGAAGACAGAACCTCAGAGGACAGAACCTCAGAGGACAGAACCTCAGAAGACAGAACCTCAGAGGACAGAACCTCAGAGGACAGAACCTCAGAAGACAGAACCTCAGAGGACAGAACCTCAGAGGACAGAACCTCAGAAGACAGAACCTCAGAGGACAGAACCTCAGAAGACAGAACCTCAGAGGACAGAACCTCAGAGGACAGAACCTCAGAGGACAGAACCTCAGAGGACAGAACCTCAGTGGACAGAACCTCAGAGGATAGAACCTCAGAGGATAGAACCTCAGAGGACAGAACCTCAGAGGATAGAACCTCAGAGGATAGAACCTCAGAGGACAGAACCTCAGTGGACAGAACCTCAGAGGACAGAACCTCAGAGGACAGAACCTCAGAGGACAGAACCTCAGAAGACAGAACCTCAGAGGACAGAACCTCAGAGGACAGAACCTCAGTGGACAGAACCTCAGAGGACAGAACCTCAGAGGACAGAACCTCAGAGGACAGAACCTCAGAAGACAGAACCTCAGAGGACAGAACCTCAGAGGACAGAACCTCAGAGGACAGAACCTCAGAAGACAGAACCTCAGAGGACAGAACCTCAGAGGACAGAACCTCAGATGACAGAACCTCAGATGACAGAACCTCAGATGACAGAATCTCCCAAACATTTTATGGACATCTTACATCATCTGCCAGGAAGGCGTCGCCGTGGAAACCCTGGTAATGAGTCGTGTTGTTCTGACAGGAAAACAGGAAAGGATGGCTGGCTGGGACAGGAAGTTGTGATACCTTCTCGCGTTAAATCCTGTCAGTCACCAACTAGAGGATCATGGGAAAGCAGCATTTTGAGTTATTGCCAGCCAGACCAGCCAGCTGAGACAGCACAGGTGAAGGTGAGGCTGGCATTTCATCTACAGTGTGTAGTGTGTGTGTGTGTGAGAGTGTGTGTGTGTGTGTGTGTGTGTGTGTGTGTGTGTGTGTGTGTGTGTGTGTGTGTGTGTGTGTGTGTGCTTCTGTGTGGGCCTGTGTGTGTTTGTGTGTTTCTGTGTGGGCCTGTGTGTGTGTGTGTGTTTCTGTGTGGGCCTGTGTGTGTGTGTGTGTTTCTGTGTGGGCCTGTGTGTGTTTCTGTGTGTGTGTGTGTGTGTGTGTCTGTGTTTCAGCACATGAGCATGCGTGTGAAGGTGACCTCTCACCCCCCCCACATCCTGTGTGTTCCCAGGTGTTACTGAGTTCTTCAGGGTGAGGCTGACCTCTGGGGAGGCTTGTTAGAGAGGCCTGACAGAGGGTTAACCAGCTCCCGCTCGCACTAAAACCTTCCAGACCACCACAGCTTTACACCACACAGCTCTCTGGAAACAGTCAGCTATTGATTTGACCTGGGGGTCATGTGGTGTGCTAAACAGGGAAGAATCATGGCAATGTAATGCCTGAATCACAGCTAGCAGCAGCAGGAAGCTGGAGACCAGGATGTTCTGTATGTACGTGTTTCTTGTCCAGGCAGGAGGGACACCAGGTTATCTGAGGTCTGTTCTCACCAGACTAAGGATTTTGTATTTATTTTTCCGCCTCTTACAAACCAGACATTTTATCTACAAGAAATGCGGAATATATTTAAATAATTTAAGGAATATGTCAGAACATCGTTTTCTTCTGACTAACATAAATGAACTTCATTAACTTCATTTACTAAATGTGTGCATTTCCAGCACCAGCTGGATGAAGTGTTGCAGCCCCATGTATGTAGTGCAGGCACCCATAGCTGCTGCACTGATCCTGCATGCTGACAAAGTGTTCTGATCCAACCAGAGCTTTCACACTGCACAGCACAATGAGGTGTGATCTAGTTCTACAGGCTGGAAGTCTACAGGGACTCAGAGGTCTATAGAACACTAGAATGTTCTGATCCAGATTCCCAGCCAGTCCACAGAGACTCAGATTCAGAGCTGCAGAACTTTGGAATGTTCTGATCTGTTCCATTTCCACAGTGACGTAGGACCTTCTATAACATTCCAAAGATCTGGTCTAGTCTTCCATGTCCAGAGGGGCCGAGATAGAGAACCTCCTCATTATGTCCCACTTCCTTGATCTAAGCTCTTTGACGCCAGTCAAAATGTTAGGCTTTAGCATCAACAGCAATCTGCAGTTAATCTGTATGAACCATGTTAGCAGCAAGCACATAGACTTTGACGGCCACACTGGACAAGCGCTAGGCCCCTTACTGTAGGAATATCAGAGAAAGAGATAAGCGAGAGAGAGAGAGAGAGAGAGAGAGAGAGAGAGAGAGAGAGAGAGAGAGAGAGAGGGAGAGAGAGAGAGAGAGAGAGAGGGAGAGAGACATGGTGTGTGACATCTGCCAGGCCAGTCAATACGAACCAACAAAACACCAACAAACTGCTGAGACCATCATGACTCATTCTGATGTGTTCTAATGTGTGCTAATGTGTGCTAAATGTCTCATTTATATCGCATCTGTATAGATGCCAAAGGCAGCCTCTAACCTCTCACCCAGCCCCCCTCCCAACCTCTACCTCTACCCAGGCCGCAGCCCCATCCCAGCCCAATCCCAGACCCAACCTTTACCTCTACCCAGCCCCAGCCCCCAGCCTCATCCCAGCCCCAATCTTTACCTCTACCCAGGCCCCAGGCCCCAGCTCAAGCCCCAGCCCAGGCCCCAGCCCGGCCCTGGCCCCAGCCCCAATTTAATACAGATTTATTCTCCCAGATTCTCCACACTAGCATCATAAGGTTTGGGGTTTAGGGATGTGGCTGGCTGTGTTTAATACTATCCTTTATGTGGATCTCATCAAACTAACATTGGAGTGATCGATATGTTATGTGTTTGCTGAGGTGCAATGCTGTGTTGTACCAACCAATCAGTCCCAGTTATGGGCAGAGCTTTCAATCCCCTCTGTGGAGGCCATGTTTGGGATCTGATACTAATAGGATCACAAATAAACTGAGGATGGTCTTGTCAAGTGCTGACACACTCTATCAAACACACACACTCACACACACACACTAGCAGAGGTACATGCATTCCCTCTCCCCTGCACACAAACACTCCCTCACACACACACACACACACACACACACACACACACACACTAGCAGAGGTACATGTATTCCCTCTCCCCTGCACACAAACACTCCCTCACACACACACACACACACACACAAATATACATCGTTTCATTTTCTGCATAAAAGGGTTTTTTCCACGGGGACCAGTCCGTCTCTGATACAGCAAACCCGAGCTTGTTTAGAAGATAACTCAGCCTGTGATTCCTGCATTAAGTGGCTGTGAGCATGGAGCTGGGGGAGACTTTTACAGAGCATGTCAGGCCAAGGACACAAGAGTCCTGGGATAGTAGATATCAGGGACAACAGAGACAGCAAGGACAGTAGAGATCAGGGACAGTAGAGACCAGGGGCAGTAGAGACTAGGGACAGTAGAGACTAGGGACAGTAGAGACAGCAGGGACATTAGAGAGAGCAGAGACATTAGAGACAGCAGGCACAGTAGAGACACCAGGGACAGTAGAGACTACAGGGACAGTAGAGACCAGGGACAGTAGAGACAGCAGGGACAGTAGAGACAGCAGTGACAGTAGAGACAGCAGTGACAGTAGAGACAGCAGGGAAAATAGAGATCAGGGACAGTGGGGGGCAGGGAGCGCTATGCTTATCAGCTAGTGTTTGGGTGCAGGAGATTGTGTGGGAGTGTTTGGTATTTTAGGTCCACGTGGGGAGAGGGGGAAGAGGGGGGAGTGTGTCTGTGTGTCTGTTGGGGGGGGGGGGGGTTCTGTTTGTTGGGAGGGGGTAGCAGTGTAGGAAAGGTTGTTTGGGGGGGTGTTGATGTAGTTCATGTTTGATTTGTGTGAGTTTCATTATTGGAAAGGGGGGTTAGTGTGTGTGTGTGTGTGTGTGTGCATGTGTGTGTGTGTGTGTGTGGATGTTGTGTGCTTTTGAGTGTGCATGCGAGAGAGCGGGATAGGGGGACAGGGAAAGGCTCTGAAAGAGAGCGAAGCGTGGAGATTGGAGAGAGCGAAATAGACAAGTTAGAAGGGTGGAGATGGCAGGGTCACGGAGGTCATGGCAAACCTCTTTGATGTCTGCAGTTAATTGGTTTTCTCCTCAGCCAGAGAGCGAGAGAGAAGGTCTTTTATGGAGAAGTGGAGAGTTGGTCTGAAGTGTTCTCACCCTGTAGTTTATCACTCATTACCTGGCCTGTACACAGGAGAAAGATCCATTAACAATCCAGACTCAACTGATGTCCTTCAAACAGTCCTTAAGTCCATGTAGACACTGTGTGATCTGCTCATTTGATAGACTGTTATCAAACAGTTACTCACTCAGGAAATTGTGAATGTGATCTTTGTTGACAAAAACAAACACTGGATGTAATGGCAATAGTGTAACTGTCCCCTTTTTTCACACATTTTGACCCCAATCTTTGTTTTGACTTACAGTAAATGCTGAGAGGATTTTATTTAACCACCAAAAATACAAATGTCGAAGACATTATGTTTCCCTTTTAGCTATAAACAGAGCAAATGTACGCGCCTCTACTTTGCGAGGGCAAATTCTGAAGGGAGGTATAAAATATGGGACAGGGCCTGGGGGAAAACGCTGAAATATACAGCACAGTCATAGTTATACCTTCTATGGAGGGGAAAAAAGACATTTCGTCTTGATTTACTTGCTAGTTATCCTGCTCCTGTTATTGCTCTAGCCTAGAGTCTTGGTGACACTGATGTAATTGTTCTGGTGCTGAATGATATAGCCAGGTAAAGATGACCCGTGGATGACAGGATGCTTATGAAACCACTTCCTGTGGCCTCCAGGGTCGTTCTACCACAGAACTCAAACTGCCGTCTTGTGATTGGTCGTCAGGATCATGTTTACACGGTCTTGCATCACACACTTGTTCACGGTGTACGCTTCATCGCCACGGCGACCTCCAGGCTGCTGTTGCAGCAGAATGCATCCAGGATCACGTTGAGCTCTGGTATGATCCTGCCGTGATCAGGGGTGGATGAGGGCAGCTTCCCCCTCCACAGATCCCCCCCAGCCCCCATGCTTGGCTGACAGGGGTATACTCCTATCACTGAGATTCTGCACTGTGTACATACCCCCCCCCACCCCTCCCCCTGTACTATATATTTCCATTCTCATCCATACTATACCCTTTATTTTATACTCATACTTACTCTAGTTATATGCACCTCTGTACAGCCAATGCCCACTTAAAATGTTTGCATAAGTGCCCACACTGTAATCAACTCTCTATTGTCCTAATTCGAATAACACTCTGTGTAATCAATCCAAGCAAGTCTCGATCGGCCAATTAGAAAGACAAAAGCCGCTTGCTCTTGCGATCGGCCAAGAACAGCAGTCAGACTAACTTCTGTATGAAATGCATTCACTACAGATAACGTCAGACACCCTCACTTCTGTAGCTAGACACAGACTGTAGGTTTTAGTGGCAGACACCAGCTGTGGAAGTAGCTCTGCCTGCCTGATTTGAATGCACCTGATGGGCCTGCAGGAGGTCCTCCTTCCACTGTGAGGTCTGCTTCTTCTGAGCCAGCACCTGGTGGGCCTGCAGGAGGTCCTCCTTCCACTGTGAGGTCTGCTTCTTCTGAGCCAGCACCTGGTGGGCCTGCAGGAGGTCCTCCTTCCACTGTGAGGTCTGCTTCTTCTGAGCCAGCACCTGGTGGGCCTGCAGGAGGTCCTCCTTCCACTGTGAGGTCTGCTTCTTCTGAGCCAGCACCTGGTGGGCCTGCAGGAGGTCCTCCTTCCACTGTGAGGTCTGCTTCTTCTGAGCCAGCACCTGGTGGGCCTGCAGGAGGTCCTCCTTCCACTGTGAGGTCTGCTTCTTCTGAGCCAGCACCTGGTGGGCCTGCAGGAGGTCCTCCTTCCACTGTGAGGTCTGCTTCTTCTGAGCCAGCACCTGGTGGGTCTGCAGGAGGTCCTCCTTCCACTGTGAGGTCTGCTTCTTCTGGGCCAGCTTCAGCTCTTCTTCTCTGCTCAGTTTGAATCTAGATGTTTCTTTTCCAGTTTACGTAGCTGGTTCTTCCCTGCCTGTTTCTCCTCTACCTCCCTCTACTCTTTCTGATCGCTCTCCTAAAAGAAGCTGATTCATATTTTCTTAGTTACTTTAAAGTTTGAGTCCTGTCAGAACAGTGATGGGTTGACCCTTGTATGGAACTAGCATGTTGCAGACAAGCTGGTAGCATTAAGCTAATAAATGTCCCATTGGAATGGAGGGAGGACCTTCTAATTGACTTACACACTATGAACAAATGTATGTATTTGCACCTACACATTAAACCTGCAGGAGTTTCCAATTATAGATAGATCTGCAATATGGAGTCCATAGATTCACTCAGGGTCTGACCATAGACTGTAGGGTGACACCACACTGGCCTATTTAGGAAGAATTGTAGCTGTCATAAATGACACAAATATTGCCCTATTACTGTGCCCACTGCATTCTGTCGTCCTCCTCCCTCACCTCTCCCCCTCACACTCCCCTGGGGTTCAGGGGCTGCTGTTTCCTTGGAGAGCAGGTCACATAATGAGAATAATGAGAAGGTTTAGGTTACGAGCATGGGCGTAGGATTGACTTTGACATTTGGGGGGGGAAGATTTGCTAGAAAAATACAATATCTTCTCTTTTATACAAAATAAATGTTCCAAATATACGCTTTTCTACCCTGTGATAGGCTCATTTTGGGGGGAGGGGGGACACATAGAGCGTTAGCCAATATTGGAGGGGGCACCTCCCTCCCCCCCACCCCCTTGGTTCCTATGTGCAGGAGAGAGGAGAACATCTGGGGTTTCTCCTGACTGGGAGAGGGCTGAGGGCTTCTGTGCTCATGTTTCTCCATGTGAAGATTGTTTACCTTCATCTGGCTGTCATAGGATCAAATCCCAGAAAACAGTGAACTAGTTTGCAGATCTAGAATGTTCTATTACAAAAGACCACCGTGCATCTTTCACTCTGAAGGCCCCTGTGTGTGTGTGTGTGTGTGTCTTTGCGTGCGTGTGTGTTCAGATTGATTGTTCCTCTGTCTCCTCAGGGTTCCTGCATGCTAATTGTCCTGTCGGCACGGTAACAGGACCTGACCATTTCACCTAGTCATGGTTCAGTACACATGCTACGATAACAGCAGGCCAGCATGTTCAGCTGCAGAGCAAGAGGGCCCCCTATGGGCCAGAGGACGTAACCAGACATGACCCCAGAAGAGGCTGGCTCACTGAATGGCTGAATACTTCATTAGGATTCATCCAGCAGCATCCTGACAAACTTCTAACCGTGTTAGAACAATAACACTGGGATCGCATGTGTGCCTCTAGGCTGGAGATTGTCAAGTGAGGCCTAATCTCAATGTGATTTAGTTTTGTAATGATTTTTATGCGTTGGTTAGCAACAAAATAAACGCTAATACGATACGCGCACCGAGTTATTGTGAGATATTATCAGTAATGAAAGAAAATGAACACCATGCGAAGGCTAATAAGCCCTCTTCTTGTGGGGAAAAGCGATGCTGATGTCACCTGAGCCCTCCAGGTCTCTGCTCCTCATGATGCCTCCACTTGGCTGATTGTCCAGTGAGATCTGACAGCTGGTGATACCAGTGATGTGGGGTCTCTCTCTGAGGAAGCCTAAAGGCTCATCAGCACGGCCGCTATTTGATACTTCGGCTGGTCTCTCTCCCTGCAAAATGGTGCCTGTAATGGAATTTAAATGAGTTTCCCGGCTGAATTAATTTACCGGCTATGAATACACACTTGTGAAGGCAAGCTGAGGCACAAGCAGGAGGAGAAGACACATTTGAGATGGTGACATTTGTAGAGGGATGCTGTGTGTGTGTGTGTGTGTGCATGTGTGTGTGCGTGCGTGTGTGCGTGCGTGTGTGTGCGTGTGTGTGTGTGGGTGTGTTGGGGAGGAAGGGGTTGGGTGAAAGTAATAAGACACAGGCACAATGTATCACTCCTGCACTCTCTCTTGTTCCTTCACTGACACCTTAGAAAGACAGAATCTTGGAAACAAATCTTTTACTTTCAAGCATATCTGTTATTCTGTGTGAACAAATGACCGAATGATATTCCCTCTCCTTCAGGATAAGAGAATACAGTGGCGATGATAGTGTACTTGGCATGTATTGATCTTTGACTAGTACCTTTGCTAAAGTTCATGATGCAAACACGTTAGACTAGAATATCCTCTCCTGGTACAAATCAACCGATCTGTCTTTATAAAAGTGGAAGTAAAAATCAATGATGTGCAGTCAACACACTTTATGGTGGCAATTACCGCCGGGCAAACTGCATGCTGTGGAGTTTTAACACAAACATCTGTAGAGTACATTGACCTACCTCTCATTCCTCATGGACAGACCTCTATACTGAGGTCAGGACAGCGATGTAGACCTGGAACTTCAGAAGGTCTTCCATGGGATTTGGCTAGTTCTGTAAGAACTGAGATCCTTGACCCAGTCTGTTACCTGTGTGTTGCCATAGTAGCAGTGGTGTCTATCATGGACCAGTAAAGCAACAGGAAGGCCCTACTGAAGCCTGTGCTACAGGGTCAACCACCCTGGGGCCACCACCCTGGGGCCCCCACCCTGGGGTCACCACCCTGGGGCCCCCACCCTGGGGCCACCACCCTGGGGCCACCACCCTGGGGCCACCACCCTGGGGCCACACCTAGCTCAACCTCCACTTTACATTGAACTCCACTCAATTAGCAGACACTTTTATCAAATAATAAACAGTTCATGAGCAGTACAGCAGAAAATCACTTAACAGCACAGTGCTTATGGTGTATCACTGGTTTGTCAGTGTGGATGCTGGACTTCCAGTAATCACTGGTGTGGTAAGAGGGTCTTGGACTGGACGTTGGGTCGACACAAACTCCCAACCCTCAAGACAGGAAGTGAGGAAGACACGGCCAAACTCCCACTCGTTGCCGTGGAGATGAACACATCCGCGAGTGTATGTGTGCGCCAATGAGCCGGTTCCTTCAGAAAGGTTTCTGCTGAGTGCTTTATTCTTCTAAACTGTGATTAACCTTCACAGAACAGAAGTCTTTCCGCTGAGGATGATGGCCACGTAACCATAGCAATCCCATTCACGGTGGTGTCACAGCTGCAGGGCTTATGCCCACACATGGACAACCCTCCACGTAATCGCAGGATAACCATAAGTTAGTTTTAATGATCCATGTTGGACGCATCACCATATGTATAGGTCATATCATCATGTTCTGTATGTAAATGTGACATTTAGAAACTCGTATGGAGTCTGTTAGTTGTTTGCAAAATAATGACAGTGAAGTGTTCCATTTCATTTGGCATTAAGTCGACCCTGGTGATCCCATCATCCAATCAGATGGCAGAGCCGCCTTCTGCTAATAACTCAGAGAGAATGTCAGCAGACGAGATGAGTGGGCCTGGGGAGAGAAGGTCTGTTTCTGCAGCTCTTTAGACTCTGTGTTCCCTCTAACAGTGCTGTTTGTCCTGTCTGACCTGCCGTACAGGCAGAGAGCCCGCCCACACACCCTGACCTCCTCCATGAATCCTTCTGTCCACCAGTTAGAAAGCAGCTGGTGCATCCTTGACCGATGACATCATTCAGAACTGATGTATTCACACACGTCCAGAAAGCATCTTCACTCAACACGCCAGCAGCTGGATGTGTGCTCAGCATTTCACCTTCCACACTCTCTGTTTGAGGGACATTCAGGAACACAGTTTACATTTACATTCAGAAAATACTTTTATCCAGAGCGACTTACAGTAAGTACAGGGACATTCCCCCCTGAGGCAAGTAGGGTGAAGTGCCTTGCTCAAGGACACAGCTTAATGTTGACACAGCCAGGGCTGGGCTACATGACCCCAATTGTTTTTGGTGACTATGACGTAACAATAGCACTGAGCAGACAGTAATATAGCAGGCAGTGATGTGATTCAGCGTCAGACAGGCTGGGAGTAGCTTCTGTGGTGTGCAGGTGCCAAAGTGACCTTCAGCATCAGATTCAGAATACTTTATTTATCCCGAGGGAATCTCCTTCATATCAACGGCACAGTCTCGCAAAAGCACACAAGAGTAAGGGTGTGGGGTAAAAGATTAGAAAGTGTGCTCAGGGATAGGGGGGTGGGGGCAATAACAATAAGTAAAAACGGTAGGTGAGGTAAGGTGACTCCACACAGGGAGGGGGGGGGGGGGGGGGCAGAGGCTTGGATAAATTATTATGTACAGATTATCTGATTACAATTATACAAGTATAGGTGGCATGACCTCTGGATGACCCCTGAAGAACACTCACCTTTACGCATCTTTTCCTGAAAGCCCAGCCAAACCTATAGTCTTGTGTACATAACACTAAAACCCTGTATATGTATATATGTTTATTGTATCTTGAAAGCATGGTAATTATTGTCAAATTATTTTTGAATCTTGCAGAGAGTAATTATTCAGATTTATTTGTCCCTTAATGTCTCTGGCTGGCACAATCTGGAAACACTCACCAACTGCTAGAATCCATTTTAAATAAGAGATAATTTTATTAAATGTTGTTTATGGTGTATTAGTATGCACTCAACACACGACAAACCCTTTCAATCATGACAACCGTGTCCATTCTGTCTTCACTGGTCCTGTAACAGGCAGAGCACCTGCGCTACCTCATCAGACCACTAGGAGGAGCTGTTAAAGCACTGTTACAGTTCAGACTGTTGACTTTATACAGAGCTCCCATCATGATCTTAGGATAGACACTCCTCTCCGTCGCTGCACGGTATGGTGATATCAGGAAGCAGGTGACAGCTGGTGATGATGTCGATCTTTTCAGACACAGATCTGAGATCGTCCAGGATGAAGCGGATGCAGTGCGAGGCGCTGATGATGCCGCTCTGCGCGCGGCTCAGGTGCCCGCAGGCCACTCGCATCTCCCTGGAGGCGTGACCGTACACGTGCCGCAGGGTCTGGGTCACATCCGAGCACAGCCTGCCGTTACTCTCCAGGAGCTTCTGCTGCAGGAGGGTGTTGAACTGTTCCCCAGGCTCGGGCCTGCAGACCGGGCGGTCCTCCACAGCTGCTGGGCCGTCCGTGCTGTCTCTGATCACAGTGAGCGGGGACAGATCTTTATGCAGGATCCGTGCAGTAACAGACCTCCTTGCTTTCTCTCCCTCCTCCTCCTCGCTGTCGGTCTCTGAGGCCTCGCCCTGAACCTTGGCCCCGGCTGCAGCCCTGCAGGGAGCGGGGAGGGACGTGATGTACAGCTCCGAGTCCGAGTCCGTCTCTGAAGCCTCTCCCTGCACCACTATCTGCTGCTTGCTGCTCGACATTCTTTTGTGTTACTTACAACGCTACACACAACGAGAGTGATAACACACTAACACAATGATAACTATTATAATATCAACAGAACAATGAACTGGTAATAACTGATACTGATTAAAAGCTGGATCCGAACAGTGACATGCCTGCACACTAACCAGAGTCACGAGCAGGAAGTCAAGCTGGATGAAGAGAACTGACCAATCGAATGCGGGATCGGAGGGCACGTGACGTTAGGAATGTCAACAAGCCCCAATCACATGACAGGAAGACGCACGCAGGGGGAGCTTCTTTGACGCAGGCTCGTGCGCTGAGCAAAACCATGTGAATGTGCATAGATGGGGTCATGTCTGTGGCAGACAGGATGCACGCGGGCTATTCCAGTGTTGACGATGATGATGGAGCGTGCTCTGCCGCGTGCTGTTAGACAGGGGCGCGTGCTGTCTCGGATGTTTCCTACCTCGTCTGGACATCATGCAGCAGTGATGGCTGCTGCAGTCACCCTGCAGCTGGACCTGTCCTAGGCAGCCCGGTCACTGTGGCTGCCCGCCCGGTCAGCCTCTCTGTGCTGCTACACACTTTGCATCACCGGTGTGTATTCTCAGGACAGCTGTTTACTTTAGAAATGCAAACTTGTGATGAGGATGTTTGCAAACTAAACGTTGCAAGGCAGTGTGTGTCAGATGCAGGCAGTTATTCCGTGTATCTCATCACTGTGCTTGACATGGGGCATCCACAGATGTGTTGGTTTTCTCTAACTTCAAAGGGCTTGCTGTCACGTGTGGTTGTATTCTTAGGAGAGTTGTGACAGTGTTATGATAATGACTTCTCTGCCTGTCACTTCCTGTCATGCTGGTTTTCTCTCCAGATGTTTTTTGCCCATAATTTATGTTTATAGACACATTCAAAAGCGATAAATACTTAATTTAATTAAACACAAACACTAAAGAACAGTTTAGTTTTAAAACGCCTTACAATACTTGTTCTACTAATTCCATACCATGCTAAATAAAAATATATTTTATAATAAATATTAAGTTTTTAGCCTTCTCACATTTTACATTTATTTATTTAGCAGACGCTTTTATTTTCCTTTGTTATAATTATTTTTTATGTACATTTTGTATCTGTTAACCCCAGAGCCTTAGGAGGCCAGGTGAGCCCACCCCTCCTGGCCAGAGAATAGGGAGGAAGAGACCAGGAGTGGAGAGACCAGGGGTGGAGAGACCAGGAGTGGAGAGACCAGGGGTGGAGAGACCAGGGGTGGAGAGACCAGGGGTGGAGAGACCAGGAGTGGAGAGACCAGGGGTGGAGAGACCAGGAGTGGAGAGACCAGGGGTGGAGAGACCAGGAGTGGAGAGACCAGGGGTGGAGAGACCAGGGGTGGAGAGACCAGGGGTGGAGAGACCAGGAGTGGAGAGACCAGGAGTGGAGAGACCAGGAGTGGAGAGACCAGGGGTGGAGAGACCAGGAGTGGAGAGACCAGGGGTGGAGAGACCAGGAGTGGATAGACCAGGATCGAATCCGGCAGACAACCATGGAGCTGAGAGAGAAGAAGCCAAATAAATGGTGGACAGAATCAGACACGTTCGCCATGCTGAACCTGATCCAACAGCTTGACCTTGTTC
Organism: Neosalanx taihuensis; assembly: GCA_030340665.1. Lineage (NCBI taxonomy): Eukaryota > Metazoa > Chordata > Actinopteri > Osmeriformes > Salangidae > Neosalanx > Neosalanx taihuensis. The sequence continues at coordinate 14,482,106 of CM059297.1, forward strand.
ATGAGCTGGACAAGAAACGCCAGCGCAACTACTCTCACTTCCGCCGTCTCCGTAGCAACCTGGCCAGGCGGGACATCTTGTTCACCGTCAACCAGATACGCAATCGCTGGAAGAGCCTCAAGCACAAGTACCGTAAGATCAAGATGGCGGGCTATCGATCCCCAGCGGCGAGGCTGGCCGCCATCGAGTCCTTCCGCTACTTCAGGCTTCTGGACCGCATGCTCGCCCGGAAGCCCCGCCCATCAGGCCCTGACCTGGAGCCATGCTCAGGAGAGGGGCATGCTGGGATGGAGAGGACCCCCCCACACCTGGAGGACCCTACGGCTGATGGAACAGGTAGGTCACATCTCACAGTGTTCCCTTATCTCCTCTCCTCCTTTCACTCAAGCCTCCTCCCCTCCTCACCTCTCTCCTCATTTCCTAGGTGACTACATCCCTTCCTGGCAGAGCCCCATGGCTCATCCACTAGAGGGTGACAGCGACAACCCCAGAGCCAGTCCTGATGAGTGCCTAGCCAGTCCCGAGGCACTAGCCTGGGGGTTACATCCTCCAGAAGAGGCCTGGGGGGCCCCTGGCCAGCAGAGCCCCAGCCTCGGCGTCCCTCGCTGGGCAGAACATGGCTCTGATGAGGTGATGACCCTGGGGGAGTCTGGGGAGTATCTGTATCCAGTGAAGACGGAGCCTCACTCTCCCCCCTGCTTAGCTGCAGGGGAGCTGGGCAGTGAGCATGCTAGCTTCAGCCCAGGCTTGCCTGCTGGTAAGTGGGTTTTGGTGACAGATTTTGCTTCTTTTTTAAAAAGTGTATTTCTCAATGGCACTTTTGAAATCCTTTCAGCTGTCAATTGAGTGAGCATTTAAAATAATGTATAGGTAGGTAGGTAGATAGGTAATAAAGTCATGCATTTGACACTTTTCTCCAAAGCTATGTTACTTGATAGGGATTTAAACAATCTCTTGATCTCCTGTCAAATGTTCGACCACTCAGCTGTGCCCCCCGTTCACCAGCTCATTTCTTCTCAGGCACTTGTGAGGACAGCCCCAGCCTGGTGCTGCAGCAGCTCAGCATGTTGAACCAGCAGGTGGCGCTCCAACGAGCAGAGCAGCGGGCTTTCCACTGCAGCCTGCTGGGTCTGCTGGACCGGCAGACACAGCTTCTGGAGCAGCTGTCCAACAACACGACACAGGCCTCCAAACGCTGTCCTGACAGCTACGCCCAGCAGTCCCCCAGCAGTCCTATCAAAGCAGACCCTGACAGGAAGGAGTCCTCCAGCAAACAGGCCCTAAGCACCTCGTTCTCGCAGAAGGGCCCCTCGAACACACATCTTTCGGGGCATGCTGAGCCTGTGCTGCAGACAGACCCCTCCACCATGGTGCTGCAGGTCCACAGCGCCTTGGTCCAGATCCTGAGAGGGGTGGAGCAGGTCCAGACCCAGAGACAGCACCCCTGCTCCTGTAAGACCTCTCCATCACAGCCCCCCTCCCTGGTTCCTTCCCCCTCTCAGCCTTCTTCACATCCCACATCCCCCTCCAAGCCTCCCTCAGAAACCCCTGCTCCTCCTCCCCCGTGCAAGAGCTCACCCTCCCAGCCTCCCTCCTGACAGTATTCCCCTTCCCAGACCCTCCATAGACCAGCTGTCTGGTTTGGTGTTTAAGGAAGCACTTACAGATACAGGAGCTTCCTGCCCTCTGGTGGTGGGAGGACTGAGCTGACACCAGAGATCTATCCTAGGACTGTGTACTGTGTGTGCTGGGACACCTCAACATTCTTTCCAGCTGTTATAATAATGTCAGTAGTCAATAGACCTTTGTTTTGTTGGCTATTTGCTGGTCTGCTGAAGGGCAAGTTGTATGACTGATCAGTGAGTGTTAATGCTGTTATGTCATAGACTAATAAAGCACATGAAAAATGTAGGCTTTAATAGAATGAGCCAAAGGCTTGATTGTGATTGTACTTCAGAATAACCGTATATATGGACTGACAAATGTAAAAAATAATCATATTTATTTGCATTTTCGAATTAAAAGTGATGGAAAATGTGTTTTCGAAAGTGTTTGAAATACGACTGCGACATTCAGCAGCTGCGACGACGGTCTTCCCGGCTTCCGTAGTCCGGAAGCGCCCCTTTAACGTTGACGATTTAAGTCCCAAAAACATTCATATAAAGGTAAGTACTGACATAGTACTGATATATAACGTGTCAAAGCCTTCCTGTTTTACAAGATAAATATGCGTGAAGACCCAAGCCTTGGCTAACCTGGATGCAGGAATATGAGCTGACAGTAGATAGCTAAGCTAACTAGGTCGACTTTAGCTTGATGGTCTGTCTGTCTTCGGCCCTGTCTCAGGTTTGGCAGATGAACTGATGACATTAAAACGTCTCTTCTCGTTGCAGATATGGCGGATGACGCCCTGTTTGAGTTCCTCCATATGGAGATGGTGTCTCTGGTCTACAAAGACCACGCTTCCATGGACAAGGTACCTGATCAGAACACCTTGTGATCATGCTGACATGACCCGTGTCTCCTGTGTCTCCTGTGTCCTCAGCTTGACCCGTGTCTCCTGTGTCCTCAGCTTGACCTGTGTCTCCTGTGTCCTCAGCTTGACCTGTGTCTCCTGTGTCTCCTGTGTCCTCAGCTTGACCTGTGTCTCCTGTGTCCTCAGCTTGACCTGTGTCTCCTGTGTCCTCAGCTTGACCTGTGTCTCCTGTGTCTCCTGTGTCCTCAGCTTGACCTGTGTCTCCTGTGTCCTCAGCTTGACCCGTGTCTCCTTTGTCCTCAGCTTGACCTGTGTCTCCTGTGTCCTCAGCTTGACCTGTGTCTCCTGTGTCCTCAGCTTGACCTGTGTCTCCTGTGTCCTCAGCTTGACCTGTGTCTCCTGTGTCCTCTGACCCGTGTCTCCTGTGTCCTCAGCTTGACCTGTGTCTCCTGTGTCCTCAGCTTGACCTGTGTCTCCTGTGTCCTCAGCTTGACCTGTGTCTCCTGTGTCTCCTGTGTCCTCAGCTTGACCTGTGTCTCCTGTGTCCTCAGCTTGACCTGTGTCTCCTGTGTCCTCAGCTTGACCTGTGTCTCCTGTGTCCTCAGCTTGACCTGTGTCTCCTGTGTCTCCTGTGTCCTCAGCTTGACCTGTGTCTCCTGTGTCCTCAGCTTGACCCGTGTCTCCTTTGTCCTCAGCTTGACCTGTGTCTCCTGTGTCTCCTGTGTCCTCAGCTTGACCTGTGTCTCCTGTGTCTCCTGTGTCCTCAGCTTGACCCGTGTCTCCTTTGTCCTCAGCTTGACCTGTGTCTCCTGTGTCTCCTGTGTCCTCAGCTTGACCTGTGTCTCCTGTGTCTCCTGTGTCCTCAGCTTGACCTGTGTCTCCTGTGTCCTCAGCTTGACCCGTGTCTCCTTTGTCCTCAGCTTGACCTGTGTCTCCTGTGTCTCCTTTGTCCTCAGCTTGACCTGTGTCTCCTTTGTCCTCAGCTTGACCCGTGTCTCCTGTGTCCTCAGCTTGACCTGTGTCTCCTTTGTCCTCAGCTTGACCCGTGTCTCCTGTGTCCTCAGCTTGACCTGTGTCTCCTGTGTCCTCAGCTTGACCTGTGTCTCCTGTGTCTCCTGTGTCCTCAGCTTGACCTGTGTCTCCTGTGTCCTCAGCTTGACCTGTGTCTCCTGTGTCCTCAGCTTGACCTGTGTCTCCTGTGTCCTCAGCTTGACCTGTGTCTCCTGTGTCCTCAGCTTGACCTGTGTCTCCTGTGTCTCCTGTGTCCTCAGCTTGACCTGTGTCTCCTGTGTCCTCAGCTTGACCTGTGTCTCCTGTGTCCTCAGCTTGACCTGTGTCTCCTGTGTCTCTTGTGTCCTCAGCAGGACAGGGCCACGTGTGTCTCTACCCTAGAAGGAATGGGATTCAGAGTTGGACAGGGACTGATTGAGAGGTGGGCTTTACGTTAAGTTAACTAACTCATCACTTAAAAGGAACTAATCAGAATCATCCTTTGACACTCAGACCAACAGAGACATCTGATTGTTAATGTGGTAGTTGTTAGATGTTTCCCTGCTCCAGCACACCTGATTCTAACAGACATGTCATTATCAAGCTCTGGGGAAGCCTTATAATGACCCATTCATTAGAATTAGGTGTGCTGGAGCAGGTAAACATCTAAAACCTTCAGGACAGTGGCTCCAGAGGACCAGGGTTGCCGACCCCTGGTTTAAAAGTTGACAGTCAGACAGCTTCCAACCCCTGGATCTTAAACACTGTTTGTGTTCTCCTCTCTTCAGGTTCACCAAAGATTCTCCCAGCTTTAAAGATGACCTGGATGTAATGAAGTTCATCTGTAAAGACTTCTGGATCAATGTCTTCAGAAAGCAGGTGGACAACCTCAGGACCAATCACCAGGTCAGCCTGACACACAGGAAGTAGAGCCTTGCATCTCTAGAACACTACATTTCCCATGATGCATATTGTGTCTTTCCTGTTCTTCACGTCAGTTGTTGTTTCTCCTCCAGGGAACTTATGTTCTCCAGGACAACAAGTTTGCTCTGCTGACTCAGTTATCCAGTGGGAAACAGTATCTTGAGGATGCTCCTAAGGTAACTGCATTCTGCAGGTTCTCTAATGCAGGTTCTACTGCATGGGTTCTCCTACACAGGGCTTCATTAGGTTCCCTATGAAAGGGTGCCCAAACATCCCCTGTGAACACACACACACACACACACAGAAGATGAAAACATGTTGAGCTGTGTGATCAGTTGTGGTCACATCTAGGTTGCTCCAGTTGTTGTCTGTTGTTGCGGTCATGTGATCCACCTGCCTCTGTGTGTGTGGTGTGGTGATGTGTCATGTGATCCTGATGTGTCATGTGACCCCCCTCTTCCTGTGTGTGTGTTCCTCAGTATCTGGCGTACTCGTGTGGTCTGGTAAGAGGTGCTCTGTCTAACCTGGGCATGGACAGTGTGGTCACTGCAGAAGTCTCCCTCATGCCCTCATGTGAGTTCAACACTGCTAGGAATGCACAGCTCTGTCAGGCTGGCTGGCTGTCTGTCTGTCAGGCTGGCTGTCTGTCTGTCAGGCTGGCTGTCTGTCTGTCAGGCTGTCTGTCTGTCAGGCTGGCTGTCTGTCAGGCTGGCTGTCTGTCTGTCAGGCTGGCTGTCTGTCTGTCAGGCTGTCTGTCTGTCAGGCTGGCTGGCTGGCTGTCTGTCTCAGGCTGGCTGGCTGTCTGTCTGTCTGTCAGGCTGGCTGTCTGTCTGTCAGGCTGGCTGGCTGTCAGGCTGGCTGTCTGTCTGTCAGGCTGGCTGGCTGGCTGTCTGTCAGGCTGGCTGTCTGTCTGTCTATCTGTCTGCATCTCTGTCTGTCTGCATGTCTGTCTGTCTGTCTGTCTGTCTGCATCTCTGTCTGTCTGTCTGCATCTCTGTCTGTCTGCATGTCTGTCTGTCTGTCTGTCTGCATCTCTGTCTGTCTGCATGTCTGTCTGTCTGTCTGTCTGCATCTCTGTCTGTCTGTCTGTCTATACAGTGTTTGACAGTGTGTCTGTCTGTCTACACCTTCCTGAATCCATCTTCATATTCTAATCACCTTTCCAAAATGTCTCCCTCCTAGGTAAATTCCAGGTGGTAATCCAGAAAATCTGAACATGTGTGGACCTGGGTTAACCTATTCTAGACCCGGGTTAACCCATTCTAGACCTGGGTTAACCTATTCTAGACCTGGGTTAACCTATTCTAGACCTGGGTTAACCTATTCTAGATCTGGGTTAACCTATTCTAGACCTGGGTTAACCTATTCTAGACCTGGGTTAACCTATTCTAGATCTGGGTTAACCTTTTCTAGACCTGGGTTAACTTATTCTGGACCTGGTCTAACCTACTCTGGAACTGGTCACGCCTTCTTCCAAAACTTGACAAAGAAGAACAACTTAATAATGTGAATGTTAACCTCTAGCCTGTTGAAGGTTACAGACACTTAAAAAGATAAACACACGTCCAGCAGGGTTTACAAAAGGTTATTTTTGTACGCAGATCTTTATTTATTGTCCTGAATTCATCAACGATCGTTTATAAAGAGATTTTTACGATTACATTTTCTTTAATAGAATTCCTAAAGCAGCCAGTAGATAATATCTAGTTTTTCATCCACAAATCCTCTGGTCTTAATTTCCCATTTGTAATCATCATTTGTTTTAAAAGGATTTTAATTTTTTCTCTTCATCTATTAAGTTTTGAGTTTACAGTTTCCCTTCTTCAAATGTTTACTTTTGATAATGTGTCTGTGTTGTTCTGCCCTGTAAATGTAATTCCCCTTCTTACCTGTAGAGGTCAGACTCTGCTAGATTTACACTGCAGTCTTCCCTGAGAGGCAGTGGTAGGAGCCAGTAATATATTCATGCAAGAATATCTTTTACATTAACACAGCATTCAGTGTGTGTGCATAATGCATCAAAAGCAATAGACTAACATCATAGATCACATTCACCACATTGTACCCGTGTTTGTCAGCAGTTAGCTCAAGGTTTGGAACGTCTAGATGAAGGATATTGATGGATAAAACACAAGACTCCATCAGAATTTAGATGACCAGCAACCATGAAAGCCTACTTCTCCCTCAGGAATGGTTTCAAATGGAACCAGATGTCACTTCTAGATGGTTCTATTCGTCACAGTGTGAGAGTGGAGGGACATGACTGATAGAGGATCTGGAGTTTATTTTGGTTTTGCTGATAGTGGAGCTCAGATTCATGAGCGTGTCTATAAAGCTGTCAGTTTGAACCTCTGCCTGCTTCTATCACACATTCCCTCGAGATCAATAGACCTTGCCTCTCCCAGATGTGTGTAGAGGAAGTGTGTGTGTGTGTGTGTGTGTGTGTGTGTGTGGTGTGTGTGTGGTGTGTGTGTGGTGTGTGTGTGTGTGTGTGTGTGTGTGTGTGTGTGTGTGTGTGTGTGTGTGTGTGTGTGTGTGTGTGTGTGTGTGTGTGTGTGTGTGTGTGTGTGTGTGTGTGTGTGTGTGTGTGTGTGTGTGTGTGTGTGTGTGTGTGTGTGTGTGTGTGTGTGTGTGTGTGTGTGTGTGTGTGTGTGTGTGTGTGTGTGTGTGTGTGTGTGAGAGTGAGATGGTGTATGGACTGTGAGGGTGTGTATGGTTGAGTGTAATCTGTAAAAGAAAGCTGTCCCAGAAATGTCTTCCCTTGAAACACAGAGCTCCATCTGAACTGATGTGTGACAAACCTTAGAAGGTTTTCTGTTCTGCCCATTTGCTCTGGATCTTTGAATTCAGGAGCAGGTTAGTTTTCAAACTCCTTTCAAGCAGAAGAAGACATCCAGAGGAACCATGTCAGTTCTGTTCCTCTCACACATCCACAAAGTTTTAATGTCTCCAAGTCTTACCCACTTGGATGTTCCCAGCACACAGCCACACTCTGCATCTCAGCTGGGTGGGTTTCTACCTTTCAGAGGAGCGAAGGCAGAGCTCCTCCAGTAGCAGAGCTGGCCTCCAGCAGCAGAGCTGGCCTCCAGCAGCAGCGCTGGCCTCCAGCAGCAGCGCTGGCCTCCAGCAGCAGCGCTGGCCTCCAGCAGCAGCGCTGGCCTCCAGCAGCAGAGCTGGCCTCCAGCAGCAGAGCTGGCCTCCAGCAGCAGCGCTGGCCTCCAGCAGCAGCGCTGGCCTCCAGCAGCAGCGCTGGCCTCCAGCAGCAGAGCTGTACAATAGTGAACAGAGTGAAGCCCTGTGGCCTGGGGGGTCGGGGGGGGGGGGGGGGCTTTCAGCCGCTCTCTTTGTGGAGAACTTTCAAACGCTCCTTCCCTTCAGTCTGGGGCCAGGGTGCGGTATTGTAAACACCCTCCACTGCTCGCTCTTTCTTCTGGGTCCTTCTCTCAGCCTCTCGTTCCTTTTCTCTCTCTGTAGAGAGACAGAACCAGGAGGTGCTTTATGGAAGCTCCCCCAAACTCCACCATCTGTGCTGGGGAGATTTCCTTCCTCAGTGTGCTTCTCTCGCTCTCTTTTTCTCTCCCTCTTGCCCTCCCTCCGTTGCTAATCTCCTTTATATGTCGTTTCCATCATTAGAGTCATGCTTCTAGTTCCCTTTTCAGTGAAAACACATAAAAACTACTATGCAAGTTTTGTAACCAAATAAGCCCCAATTTTGTAGTCAAATCACATGTACAGCATCGGTGTCACCATAGATATGAAAGGAATGTTTTTTTTTCACAATCTTGAGTTTGACCTCTTTTACCTTTTATTTTAGATCACTCAAGTCTTCTTGATGTTGGTTCCATTCAGTGGATCTTTGATAAGTTGTACAACGGTAAAAAATAAAGCAGTGTGTATTTGGGATTGTGTCTAATGGGTCATTTGAACCTGGTGTACGGACTCCTGGGAGAAACCCAACACACACACACACACACACACACACACACACACAGACTGAAGGAACAGCACATGGACAGGGTTGATGCCCTCACATTTACACAACAAAGTCTGCTGCACACAGACAAAATGATGGGTCAAATGACCCTCTGCCTAGAAAGTGTCTCTTTTGGTAGGACTGGGGGTGGGAAGGGAGGAGGGAGGGAGGGGGTGAGGGAGGGGGGGAAGGGAGGGAGGGAGGTGGGAGAGGGAGGGAGGGGAGGGAGGGAACAGAGAAGAAGAAGCAGTAGATGGAACGAGGGCATGGGGGGAGAAGAGAGGAGCTGTGGATGGATGGATGGGTGGTCGGATGGATGGATGGTCGGATGGATGGGGTTCTGTCGAAGATGACCAGGGGAGGAGGAGGGGGAGAGAGGGAGGGACAGCTGCTGGCCTGCATAGCTCTGCATGGGCCTGTGTTTTCAGTGTGGCCTGCATCGCAATTTCACCCACTAACTGGAGGAGGCGGGGGGGGATCCTATTTGAGGGACTCACCCCCCCCCCCCCAGCAGCAGATCCAGTGGGTGGATGAACCCACCTCCCTTCCTCCACTCCTTCTCTTAAACCTTCTCTTTATTTCTTTTCAGTGCACCACACACACACACACGTTGAAACACACAGTCAGTGCACAACTCACACACGCAGACACACGCTTACACACACGTCAACACAAATCCACGCGCACACACCACACACCAACACAAACCCCCACAAACTCACATGCTTACACCTTACACACACTACACACACTTCAACACTTGGGAGTCAGATGGCTCAACGGGTTATGGCGTTGGCCTTGTGATCGGAAGGTTGTGAGATCCTGGCTGTGGCCATGTGATGTTGTGTCCTTGGGCAAGGCACTTCACCTTACTTGACTCAGGGAGAATATCCCTGTACTTACTGTAAGTTGCTTTGGATACAAGTGTCCGCTAAATGAAGCATTATTATTATTAACACAAACTCTCACACACAGTGCTAGCATGGTATTGGGCTTCATGGATTGTTGTTACTGTCTCTGAACTCTGAACTGAACTCACTACTGCTGATGATAAGAAGGAATGGTGGAGAGAAGACGATTTTCTGGCTCATACCGCTCGTAATTACTCTCTCATTCTCTCGTCTGTCAAACAGTGTGTGTGTGTGTGTGTGTGTGTGTGTGTGGGGGGGGGTGTGTGTGTGTGTGTGTGGGGGGGGGTGTGTGTGGGGGTGTGTGTGTGTGTGTGTGTGGGGGGGGTGTGGGGGTGTGTGTGTGTGGGGGGGGGGGTGGGGGGGGGTGTGGGAGTGTGTGTGGGTGTGTGTGTGTGGGGGGGGGGGTGTGGGGGGGGTGTGTGTGTGTGTGGGGGGGGTGTTTATTGGCCTGTCTCTGCTTGACCTCCTGCTCTGTGGCATGTCTCTCCAGCCCAGGTTTAGAACACAAACAGCCCTGTTTCCACTTGTTGTCCTGCTTTAACTTGTCCCTAGTTTCCAAGCCAGGGACTGAAAGGAGTAGGAGGGAGGGAGGCTGGTGAGAGGTGAGGGAGGCTGGTGAGATGTGAGGGAGGCTGGTGAGAGGGTGGGAGGGAGGGAGGGAGGCTGGTGAGAGGGTGGGAGGGAGGGAGGGAGGGAGGGAGGGAGGGAGGGAGGGAGGCTGGTGAGAGGTGAGGGAGGCTGGTGAGATGTGAGGGAGGCTGGTGAGAGGGTGGGAGGGAGGGAGGGAGGCTGGTGAGAGGGTGAGAGGGAGGGAGGGAGGCTGGTGAGAGGTGAGGGAGGCTGGTGAGAGGGTGGGTGGGAGGGAGGGAGGCTGGTGAGATGTGAGGGAGGCTGGTGAGAGGGTGGGAGGGAGGGAGGGAGGCTGGTGAGAGGTGAGGGAGGCTGGTGAGAGGGTGGGAGGGAGGGAGGGAGGCTGGTGAGAGGTGAGGGAGGCTGGTGAGAGGGTGGGTGGGAGGGAGGGAGGGAGGCTGGTGAGAGGGTGGGAGGGAGGGAGGGAGGCTGGTGAGAGGGTGGGAGGGAGGGAGGGAGGCTGGTGAGAGGTGAGGGAGGCTGGTGAGAGGGTGGGTGGGAGGGAGGGAGGCTGGTGAGATGTGAGGGAGGCTGGTGAGAGGGTGGGAGGGAGGGAGGGAGGGAGGCTGGTGAGAGGTGAGGGAGGCTGGTGAGAGGGTGGGAGAGAGGGAGGGAGGGAGGCTGGTGAGAGGTGAGGGAGGCTGGTGAGAGGGTGGGAGGGAGGGAGGCTGGTGAGAGGTGAGGGAGGCTGGTGAGAGGGTGGGAGGGTGAGGGGCTCCATCAGGAGTAAAAGGTGGGTGAGAATGAGGGAGGATAAGGGAGAGGGAAGGAGGAGGGGGGAGGGGGGTGATAAAGGGAGGCGGAGGGAGGGAGGGTGTCCTGCAGATTGCTTCTTTGCGGCTCAGTCAGAGGAAATCTGGCTACAATACCAGAACGCCTGAACGATGCTTTCCCCTCTTTCTATACTGCTTCTGAAAGGATTAACCTTTTCTTTTTTCTCTCTCTCCCTTTTTCAGGGGGGCTTGTTGCTAATCACTTCCCTCAGAAGGAGACCCAGCCTGATTAAAAGAGAGAGGGGGGAGGATATCAAGGGGAAGTTGGGTCTTTGAGGGAGGGGGGGGCAGAGGCCTACCTGAGCCCCCCACCAAGAGAGGAGGAGCCAGTGTAACACTTGACTAATCAAAGGCTTCTAAGGAGCCAGGGTCTGTCTCTGCCAGGTCAATACAGTTAGAGACCCGGCCAGCCTTCTGCTCACAGCTCTGCCAGACAGCGATCAGGAGAAGATCCACACCCATGATGAAGTGATCCTTCCTCAACATCTGCTTCTCGTTGCGTTCGTAAAACATCGTAAACCTCGAAGCATCAGACTTTGTTGTGGGAGTTAAGGCCTGGTCTGGAAAAGCAGATGGTTTGAAAGCTGTACTTTCTCCTGTTTTGGCATTAGCCAACTAATCTGAGCCCTCACAACAAATGTGGATAATCACACAAACATTCAAAGTGCTGTCTTGTCACACACACACACACACACACACACACACAGCGCTCACAGGGGCTGAGTATGGGATTGTTTAGGTTTTACCACAGTTTGAAATGCTAACATCAGATATTAGCTGGACCTTGGCTGTGGTTCAGCTCCAGGATCTTAAACAGCCAGATAAGAGGACTCAGTTCAGTATTTGCTTTGGTTTGCTATGTTTATGGTCTGTTAAAGGCTATCTCTTTTATTTGGATGGTCTGTTTGAGGGATAGGAAAGAGGCTGAGGTCAACAGGACTGTGGCTCTGATCAAACTCTGATTGAGACAGGAGGGAAAGAATACTGTTCTCTCAAATCACTGTAAGTGCCTCTTTCTGAAAATCACACACTGACACACACACACACACACACTCCCGACAATGGAGCCAGAATGATGAGACGTTTAGGATTTCACTAAGCTCAAGGCTCAGTTAATGAATTGAGAAGAAGCACTTTTATTTCCCTTGAGTTGGGGACAAAGCGTCCATGGAGCCACAGGCTAGAGTGGGGTGTCCCTCTACCTGGAGACATGCCAGGGTCCACCTGTGGAGAGGTGTGTCCCTCTACCTGGAGACATGCCAGGGTCCACCTGTGGAGAGGTGTGTCCCTCTACCTGGAGACATGCCAGGGTCCACCTGTGGAGAGGTGTGTCCCTCTACCTGGAGACATGCCAGGGTCCACCTGTGGAGAGGTGTGTCCCTCTCCCTGGAGACATGCCAGGGTCCACCTGTGGAGAGGTGTGTCCCTCTACCTGGAGACATGCCAGGGTCCACCTGTGGAGAGGTGTGTCCCTCTACCTGGAGACATGCCAGGGTCCACCTGTGGAGAGGTGTGTCCCTCTACCTGGAGACATGCCAGGGTCCACCTGTGGAGAGGTGTGTCCCTCTACCTGGAGACATGCCAGGGTCCACCTGTGGAGAGGTGTGTCCCTCTACCTGGAGACATGCCAGGGTCCACCTGTGGAGAGGTGTGTCCCTCTACCTGGAGACATGCCAGGGTCCACCTGTGGAGAGGTGTGTCCCTCTACCTGGAGACATGCCAGGGTCCACCTGTGGAGAGGTGTGTCCGTTTGACAGATGGAAGATTAGGACGGCCGTTTGGAAAGCAGACAGACACTAGCCTACAGCACAGGACTTTGTTCTCAAGGTGAGATGCAGACGTCTCCAAATGGTGGCTGGTTACACCGAGAGGAGGAGAGAGAGACAGAGAGAGAGAGACTGAGACAGAGAGACAGAGAGAGAGAGACTGAGACAGAGAGAGAGAGACTGAGACAGAGAGACAGAGAGAGAGGGGATTTTGGTTTCTTCACCGGAACACAACTTTGTGACTTTCTGAGAAGACTAGATCAAGTCTTGATGACCCCCTCGCCCAATCCCCTAACTACCTCGCCACAATTTGTCAACTTTGATTATTGATATGAGTCAGAATATTCAGCTAGTCAAAGTGTTCAGCTAGTATCATCTCCACACTTCACAAACGACTGCTCGCTTCACCAGCCAGCCTCTCTCTCCCCTGTCCCCCCCTCCACCCTGCGCTGCTCCTCCCAGGGTGGGGCTGGTGTCGTACCCAGGGTCCTGTCCCCCCCTCCACCCTGCGCTGCTCCTCCCAGGGTGGAGCTGGTGTCGTACCCTGTCCTCCCTTGGCCCTGGGCAGGTCTGTAGAAGCTCCTGAGTCTCATCCTCCATGTTTACCAAATGACATGTCCCAGCAAGGCTAATCTGACTATTGATGCTCAGTCAACCTCACACACGCTTCCACAGCTGACTCGCCCTGTGTCACTGCTGCCAAGGAACCAATGGGCTCCCTGCTGAAGAATCACTCCCTTTGTCCTGTTCCTCACCCCTCACTCCTCTCTAACCCCCTCCCTCCCTCCTCCTCTCTCCTTCTTGCTCTCCTTTGGCCTGCTGACTGATTACAGAGCGCTTGTGCCGGCTGACGCTCACTCTGACTCATCCCCCAGACCCTCGTCCATTTTTCACTGGTCTGCCTGTCATCCCTCCCTCCCTCCTCCCCTCCCCCCATCTCCCCTCCCCCCATCTCCCCTTCTCCAGTGTGTGGACGTTTAATTGATTCCACACAGGTCTGCTGTTCTGGAGAGAGGAATTGCTAGGGGGAGGGGGGTTAGTGGAAGGGTCATGTCGGTGGGGTCAGAGGGCAGGTGGTGACCCCTGACCTCTGTGTGGTACCTGCTGGGCTGGCCCTGTAAGGGGGTGAGGGGGGCTGGAGGGGGGCTGGATGAAGTCAGTGTAGCCAGTCCAAATGAGACCCAGCTGGGGAAGAGAGAACTGCGACTGTGCAGAAGAGAGGGATGAAAGTGGAGAGGGAGAGAGAGTGGGGGAGGGAGCGCGTGTGCGGGGGATGCTTGTTTCTAACCTCCTCCCCCCCGCTCCTCTTCTGCCTCTCAGCCTCTCTCCTCCACTGCCCCTCCCCCCCCCCCCCCCCGCTCCTCTCAGCCTCTCTCCTCCACTGCCCCTCCCCCCCCCCGCTCCTCTCAGCCTCTCTCCTCCACTGCCCCTCCAACCCTCGTGATCCTCTCCCCATGTTATTGTTCGAGAGCCATTCAAGGAGACAAGAGGCGAGCAATGGAAGGGGGAGAAACAAGATGGTGGAAGGTTCTAGAGAGAAGAGATGGGGGGGAGACAACCTTAGACATCCTTAGACGACCTGTTTCAAACTTAGTTCGAGTTTTGAGTTGCGGGTTTAAAAGAGCCGTTACCATGGTGATCCACAGTCAGGAGTGACATCGATGCCTGATTGGAATTAGCATACCCATACAATCAGAACATTCCATCGTCAGACGCGGGTTATGAATTAGCATTTCTATACATGGGACATTCCATTCCAATGGTAGGACATCACGCATGACATCAGAGTGACTGACATGTGACTGACATGGCCAGTAGGCGGCCAGGAAAGCAACATTCACATGTTGAATTGGGAATAATAAGGATAACAATCAATAGCCTTGATGAGGTGTTTGCCTTCGTGGACTAAACCTTTGTTATTGTGTACATGGCTGCTTAGCTTCACATGGTTGCTACAAGTTTCACTTTTTCCGCGTGTGTGTGTGTGTGTGTAGATTGAATCTGACGTGGATCAAATTGCAAACTTTTGTCCATTAGAAGTGTTCCAGGATATACTGGCTGTATGAACTCACATAGCACATGCATGTTTATATGGATGTATGTAACTCACTGGATATTCAGCCTCACATGATCAGACCGTGTTCACACAGCGCTTCATCTACTGCTCTGTCCTCTCTGTCTCTGGAGCAGGCCTGGCCAGCTTGACCCTCCCCCCACCCCCCCTCCTCTGCCCCCCCACCAGGAAGACAGGGCAGGGGGTGGGGGTGGGGGGGGGGGTCCTGCCTTGTTCACTAGGAGCAGATGTTCAGCAGCCTCCAAATAACTCCAGGCCCTCTGAAATGAGCCCCCCCCTCCCCCTCCCCTCAGCCGTTTCAATAGGGTTTTATACTGAGGGCCTTGTTTTCTCTTCCCCCCCCTTCCTGGCTGAGCAGAGCCACACTGGGCCCAAGGGCCCGCATGTGTTTCTAACATCACTGCCTGTCTGGATGATGGGGGGGTCTGTGTATGAGAGAAAGAAGGACAGAGACAGACAGAGAAATAAACAGAGACAGACAGACAGGGAGAGAGAGACAGAGAGAGAGAGAGAGAGACAGAGACAGAGACAGAGACAGAGAGAGAGACAGACAGACAGACAGGGACACAGAGAGAGACAGACACAGAGAGAGAGAGACAGAGAGGGGGGGAAAGAGAGACAGACAGTGAGAGAGACAGAAAGAGGGAGAGAGAGACAGAGAGAGAGACAGAGACAGACAGACAGACAGGGACACAGAGAGAGACACAAAGAGAGACAGACACGGAGAGAGAGAGACAGAGAGAGACAGAGACAGAGAGAGAGACAGAGACAGACAGACAGACAGGGACACAGAGAGAGACACAAAGAGAGACAGACACGGAGAGAGAGAGACAGAGAGAGAGAGAGACAGAGACAGAGAGAGAGACAGAGACAGACAGACAGACAGGGACACAGAGAGAGACACAAAGAGAGACAGACACGGAGAGAGAGAGACAGAGCGAGAGAGACAGAGACAGAGAGAGAGACAGAGACAGACAGACAGACAGGGACACAGAGAGAGACACAAAGAGAGACAGACACGGAGAGAGAGAGACAGAGAGGGGGGAAAGAGAGACAGACAGTGAGAGAGACAGAAAGAGGGAGAGAGAGACAGAAAGAGGGAGATAAGGTTAGTCGGAGGGCTCGTTAGCTTAGCCACTGTCCTAAAGCATAGAGGGGTCTAGTTACCTGAAGTGTAAACACACTGCTTGACCATCAGATTAGGTGTCTACACACACACACACACACACACACACACACACGGCCTGGAGCGGGAGGGTGTGTTTACCTGTCGTTGTGCCTTGATAGAGTGATTCCATCCCTCTTAGGAAAAGAGATTGTTTTGGCTTGTTTGAGTGTGTCTGTGTTAGTGTGTGTGTGTGAGTGAGCGAGCGTGGGTGTGTCTGAGTGTGTGTGAGTGAGAGGCTGAGTGTGGGTTTGTGTATGTGTGTCTGAGTGTGTGTGTCTGTGTGTGTGTCTGAGTGTGTGAGAGGCTGAGTGTGGGTTTGTGTCTGTATGTGTGTCTGAGTATGTGTGTGTGTGTGTCTGTGTGTGTGTGTGTGTCTGTGTGTGTGTGTGATCCCCCTGAGGTTAGTCCTGCTAGGGTGATGTCCTCCTCATCACCTGTTAAAGACACATCAGCAAGCTGTGTGGAGAGCACACACACACACACACACACTCACTCAGACACACACAAGACTCAAACACGTACTCTCGCACACAAGCGCACACACGTCATGGGGGTATGTATTTTTGGTGGCCAGGTTTCTGTTTCAGGCCTGGTTTGGTAGGAAACCACACACTGTGGCCAGGATAGAAGCTTCTACATACATTCCCACACAGAGGAACATGCGTGCACACCCACACACAGACACACACACACACACAGCCTGTGTGTTGGTATGAGTGATGAAGGAAGATGGAGAGGTCTGAAGAGTTCTGGGGGGGGGGTTGTGGATGGGGGGGCAGAGTGGGTCTGGAGGGGGGCAGGGGGGGAGAGGTGGGGGGGGTTCAGAGGAGTGCCTCCTGACACTGTTGTGATTAAGGATTAGAAAGGGGGGGGGAGGCACACCAATGGCCCTCTCTCTTTTCTCCTGCCTAAACAATCACCCTCCCCCCTTTTCTCCCCCCCTCCTCCCTAAAGCCCTTCCCCCGGCCTCTCTGAGTCCCCCCCCCCCTCCTCCTCTACGGGGGAGGAGGCATTGTTAGCCAGCCTTAAAACTTCTTACTCATTATACTCCAAAGCTCCCATTACCCCAGCTAAGAACTCCCTTGCTCCACCCCCCACCCCCCTGCCAACCCCCTTCCTCACCCCTCCACCTCTCCCTCCACTCATCCTCCACCCCTCTTTCTCTCAGCCCCCCTCCCTCCTAACCACACAAACCCCCTCTCTCTGCCCCCCCCCCCCCCCCCCCCCCCCAGTTTGCAGCCTCTGTGACGTTAAACACTGACAAGCCTAATGCTCCCCTCAACAGTACTCTAAACAAACCCTAAACCAACTCCCCTATGCCTGTTTACTCCACTAATGGCTCGTACTGAGCACCAACAGATTTGGGAGGGGGGGGGCGGGGGGTTAAGGGGGTTAAGGAGGTGACGAATGTAACGGAACAGAACCAGAGTTCTAACCATACCACGAACCGTTTGTCATTTACACTAAACAAGTGTAAGAGAGACGCTGAGAATTTTCTGGGTTGTTCCACTGAGGAACATTTTGACGTTACGTTGTAGAAATGATAATCCTACGTTCTAAACGGATTAACTCTATTTATCTAATCCGGCAGTTCCATTTTTTTGCCTCTATCCCCTTTTAACGAGACCAGCTAACGGCTTAATGAAGCGCTGTGTTTATGTGAACGTGCTCTGAAGAATCCTTCTGGTGACCTCTGCCCTGTCACAGGACAGTTCATGACATCATCCTGTTCTGAGAGGCTGTACAGAAAAGCAGACAGGGATGAACGCAAACAGTCAGCTTCTCTGGGTCTTTGTTCCTGTCTGAAGTTATGTTTCTGAAGGACTTGGCTGAAGGATGAGGCTGAAAGAGCTGAAGAGTTTGGCCAGAAGAGCCTCTAGTCAGCCTGTTCTTGGGGCTCCAGAGGGCCCTAGACTCCGCCTCCTCCCTGCCCATCAGGAGGACTGATGGCCTGGCATAGGGAGACCCCCAGCCCTCCCCCACCCTGGTTCTCAGCTCCCCCTTCCAACAAAGGAGAGAGGCTTGTTAGAGTGGGGCTTTATAGTGAAGGACCCCCCCCCTTCTCTCTATAGAGCTGGTCACAGCTGTGGTTCTATCAAGATTAGGAAACCCCAAAAAAACGAATGTTACTTCATCCTTGTTTTACAGTTGTTATAAAACCAGTGGTTAGCATCAGGAAACCGACTGGCTAACGACTCCTTCCCCTCATGGTTATGCCACCAACAGCCACCAACAGCCACCAACAGCCTCCAACAGCCACCAACAGCCACCAACAGCCACCAACAGCCACCAACAGCCACCAACAGCCTCCAACAGCCACCAACAGCCTCCAACAGCCTCTAATCAGCCACCCACAGCCACCAACCAACCCCTAACAGCCTCCAACAGCCATCAACAGCCACCAACAGCCACCAACAGCCACCAACCAGCCTCCAACTGCCCCCAACAGCCTCCAACAGCCTCCAACAGCCTCCAACAGCCTCCAATCAGCCTCCAACAGCCTTCAACAGCCACCAACAGCCACCAACCAGCCTCCAACAGCCCCCAACAGCCTCCAACATCCTCCAACAGCCTCCAACAGCTTCCAATCAGCCTCCAACAGCCTTCAACAGCCACCAACAAGCTCCACCCAGCCTCCAACAGCCTTTAACCATTCATCTGCCCTGGATTGTAATGTTCAGGATCTTCATCTCAATTCACTGTGTTAATCCAGACAGAAATTCCACCTCGGCCGTAGCCATGTTGTTATAGGCTAATCTGGGCCCTGGGTCTCCAGAAGCACCTCCATATGTCTGCTTAGTGAGAGTCCAGGCCAGTGTTATGCTATCCAGGCATGCTGGCCCTGGCCTCACCTCACACACCTCTGGTCTGTTTGGTCTCGTCACCTCCTCTCTTCTGGGGCTTTCATGTGTCATGTCCTCCCAGGGGAGACTTCAACACCTCTCATATCAAAGGCCCGTCCCCGAGCTAACTGGCTCCTGTCTGCAGGACACACTGAGACATGAAGCATGGCCACCCTGGGACATTCAGGAAGGACTAAGGGTTTTAATGTGATGAATTGGACTTGTAACTTTACTCCTAGTCAATGTAGCCTTTGAGTTGGCTACTCTCATGTAATCATGCCTGGGTCTAAACACAGGCTACCTATAGCCTGATGCACACACACAGCTGACCTCATCTCTCCCTGAGCTCCATATAGAAGATCTCTGGTGAAGAAATACGGACTTTCACCAAGTTTGATCCTATCGAATGAACAATAATCCTCAAGTATCTGGGATTTGTTTTGTATAATTGCAATTTGATTCAGCATTTTGGATACATGTACTGTATTTGCATTTTTTTTGTCAAATAGACGAGGCCAAACCACAGTAGGATTTCCCCACCATCAGAAATCCCATGACAGGCTGCAGTTTGTGCAGAGCCGCAGGGCTGGATAAAGCTTATTATTATGCCACATATATGTTCTATGTTTGCTCATTTTTGCCACAGTGAATTCTATGTATGTTAATCTTGCATAGCGAATAAACCCCCATTCTGATTCAGAGCTGCAGCTGTATGGACAGGGCAGGTTTGTGGGGTAGAAAGTGAAGTTGTCTCAAACACATCTTGGTGTCTATTATTAAACTTGAATGAACCATCTGTTTTGCCATTAGGAACTTATTTCATGTGAGATTAATTTACACACTTAAAATCCAAGAGGTTCCGTAAACAAATAACATCAGTATATAGTCTTTCACCATTCATTCATTCCTGAATCTGAATCTGAATCACACCCATAAACTTATGATAGTTCCTATCCTTTCCTTATGCATAATTATAGCTGACTTTTTCATTTTAGTCTTCTTAATAGTCCTGTATATGTTGTTTATTTTCTCCATCCTGACACAGTATATTCTGTGTTTGCGCAATTTACACAGAAAATAAAAACGAATTCTGAATTCTGATCTCTTTCTGCGGTAGGTTTATTTGTGGGCGGGGTCAAGAGAAAACAGCTACGAGGAGGCGTGGTCATCTTGGAGGCGTGGTCATGTCGGGGGCGTAGTCACCTTGGAGGCGTGGTCATCTCGTACAGTGGTGCCATTAAAACCACGTGGACCCTCGCGCAGATGAAACTTCGCTGAAAACTTTGGAAAGTTCTCCCCGCGCGAGCTCAGCTCTCCAGACAGTCTAACCTAAATCTTCAGGCGGGATCCAGGCTCGCGCAGCGGACATGCCGCTGTTTGCACTCAGCCAGTTTGTGGATCTGGAGGAGGTCATGTGTAAGGTCAGTCCATGTTAATCACGGCAGCGCGTGCTTGGGAATGTGGATGTGGTTAGAAAGCACGAGCTGAAGCTCGCGGACGCCAGCTTCTTTACACATGTTGCATGCACGCGCTGAACAGAGCTGGTTAAGATGTCGCTGTGGGTTTCCTGCATGTCATACTGAAGCTTGCATGATGGCGGTGTTGGTAGATGGAGTTGGGGATGTTTGTAGAAAGGTTAACATCGTTAGTGCGGTCTCGTGAATGGAGCAAAGTTAGCTTCCAGTAAAGTTCCCTCAGCTGTGAGTTTGGCTCGTGTTAGCTCGCTGTTAGTGTGCAGACTGCTAACGCAGAACACGCAGCAGCACATGCAAAGTTAACACAGCTTCCGTGATGGTTCATCCAGAGTGTTGCAGCTGCACAGGACACTTGTTGCATGGTGCAGTCCTGCAGTGTGTTCCACCATGCGTTCCACTTCACTGACCAGCTGCACATTTGAGCAGGTTCTGCTGCCGCCCTGCTTACCGCATCAGAACAGGGTTCTGTTTTGGAACTTCAATGTGCACTTTTCGAATGGTCGTTCTGGTACCGATTAAAACGCAGCTGTGCAGTGAAAGTGTAATACTGATGCTGCAGTGTGTGTGGGAGCTGTGCAGTGTGTGGAATCTTTGCAGTGTGTGGTAGATGTGCTCTGTGTGTGGTAGCTGTGCTCTGCGTGTGCAGTAGCTGTGCAGTGTGTTTGTGTGGAGGCTGTGTGGAAGCTGTGCTCTGTGTGCAGTAGCTGTGCAGTGTGTGTGTGTGTGTGTGTGGTTGCTGTGTAGTGTGTGCAGTAGCTGTGCAGTGTGTGTGTTTGTGTAGTAGCTGTGCAATGTGTGTGTGTGTGTGTGTGGTTGCTGTGTAGTGTGTGCAGTAGCTGTGCAGTGTGTGTGTTCAGTGTACCATACAGGCCCCATGTCAGCTAACCTGCAGGTCTGTGGTCAGAATGAGCTCAGCAAAGCCTTTGTGACTGAGCACGATTCAAAAGTCAACAGCTAGTCTAACAATATGCACCAGCTACAAACAGATATCCACTTTGGCTTGTTTAGCTACTAAAAAGCAAAGTAAAAAAAAAAAAAAAAACCTGCTTGGAAAACTAAACGTTGGAATAAGGTAACATCATCCACATCAAACATTGACTGCAGTGTTTAGATAACATGATCAGATGTTGACCATCATGGCTGAAATCTTCGTCTCACTTTACTCCACAGTACGATCCCATAGCATAGTTTATATGTGAAGGTTCCCTGGTGATTACTAGTTAAATATCCAAGTAGGGAAAATGTTTACAATATGAGGAGCATTCTGACACGCTATGTTGATGTTGGTCATTATTTGCTGTAGGTGGATGAATGTTGTATTGAGATGAGAAGCCCATCGCTGTGAGCAAATACTGATGATGTTTCTCTCTTCAATAGCAGCTGCTCAGTCTGGACTTGAGAGAAGCTACCGGACCCCCAGGTCTACCCCAGAGGCCTATAGGCTACAAGAAACCCCATGCTACCTGTTCCCTGTCCCCCCTGTCCTCCTCCAGCTCCCCCCTGTGTCCTGAGCCTCCCCAGCCTGCAGCCCTGGCCTCCAGCCACTGGGGGCAACCCTTCGAGCGTATGTCTTTCTGGGCAGAGCGCTCTGTCAGCATGGTGGAGACCGGATCCAGCAGCCTGGGCTGGGCCTCCTCCCCAGGGGAGCCCAAACAGCCTGCATCCCTCAGCCCTTCTCCTCTCTCCTCCTCCTCTTCCTCCTCCTCCACCACCCTCCTCACCTCCCCCACACCCTCCTCTTCCTCCTCCATCTCCTCACGCTATAAGACTGAACTGTGCCGCACCTTTGCAGAGAGCGGAATCTGCAAGTACGGGCCCAAGTGCCAGTTTGCCCACGGGCAGGACGAGCTGCGGGATTTGAACCGTCACCCCAAGTACAAGACGGAGCCGTGCCGCACCTTCCACACCATCGGCTTCTGCCCCTATGGGATCCGCTGCCACTTCGTCCACAACAACGAGGATGACCTGGGGCCCCCTGGCCGCCCGGGGCCTCCCCGCCCTCACAGACCCCCTGTCTTCAGGCACAGTTTCAGCTTCGCCGGCTTCCCCTCGGCCTCCTCCCTGCAGCCCTCCTCCCTGGATCCCTCCTCCCTGCAGCCCTCCGCCCTGGATCCCTCCTCCCTGCAGCCCTCTGCGCTGCACTCCTCCGCCCTGCAGCCCTCCATCCTGCCCTGCCCGTTCCTCCGCAGCCCCTCCACCTCCCCCCCAGCTGCTGACATCACAGACCTGCTGTCCCAGGCCTTCCTAGAGGAGGACTGTGTGTTCGAGCCTGCCCCTGTGTACCGACACGCCCAGGCTCCAGATCCACGGCCTCAGTTTCTCCCCTCGCCCGACTCTGCATGCGGCCTGTCCCCGGGGCCCTGTCTCCTGGAGCAGAGCCCCCCCGTGGGGGCCCCCCTGGGGGGCCGCAGCCTGTCCTACACCTCCCTGTCTGACCAGGAGGGGGCGTGTAGCTCTGCCAGCAGCATGACCGGCTCAGATTCTTCCGGAACAGACTCCAGCGGCCGCCGGCTGCCCATCTTCAGCCAGCTGTCTGTCCCTGACGATGGCTTTGTTAGCGACACCTGCAGTGCCAGTTTCTTCCTGTAGGGGGGAACTGCTGGTGAAATAGTTTTAAAGAGACTGTAACTGTATACCTACTGTGTAGTATTGTATTGTACAGGCAGATGCTTGGGACAAAAAAACCCTCTCCTCAGATTGACCGCGGTAAATGATGCTGCTGTGGGTAAACAGTGATGTTACCTTCCAGAATGTCTCATGACGTAGATTCCAAAGACCTGTCTGCTCAGCGGTTAGCTTTTACACAAGATGGTGGGTAGATATGAATGTTTTTTTTCCTCTCTCCTAATAATATATATTTTTTTACATGAGCTTGGAAATGTGTTTTCCATTCCAGTATTGATTACCTTCCCATCTTCAAAAGATGTATCTTTTTTTTCTTCTTCTTCAAATCCACGTGTGTTTTTAAATGAACTCTTCTGCCCAGGAGCTGTTAGGCAGGTTCATTGTTCCGAGTTCGTCAGCTCACAGTCAGTTTCTAGATCCAAAGCTGCAGCTGGTGAGAATTCATCCGTTTTCATCCATCTTGTTGTTTCCCTGGTCTTTACCAAATCAGTTTGACTTCTGCTGAATGCAGAATCCCCGAGGAGCGCAGGAGGAGGAGGAGGAGGAGCAGAGGGCTGTGGATGGAGGTGCTGTGATGGGCAGACCTGGGTGTTGTGGTGTAGAACCAGCTGTGAGCTGCAGTCTCATGTTGATCCAGTCCAGCCTGGGAACCTCCTCCTGCAGCAGAGTAGTGGGGGGCTTAACTTGGTAGTAGCTGGTTCTGGCGAAGGGTCTTTCACATCTTATTTAAATGCCTTCTCGACCAACTGGTTTCCAGCATGTTTAGAGTTAAAGCAGATTCTGTAGTAAATTAATTTGTTTAATTTATTTTTAATGTATTTATAGAGATACTTCTTGAGGTTTGTTTCTGTATTAAGTTTAATATATTGTTGGGGTTTTTTTGTACTTGAGATAAAATGTTCTTTTTTTTAAGATGGTGGTTGTTCGTAATAAAAAGACGCGCTTGAAACATTCTTATTGGTGTATTCTGTTCCTAAGATATACAGAAACTAATTGGAAGCATTATAAGGAAGTCTCTATAAGCACACTTTTTAATATGTAAAATAATAGGATAGAATGCTTAATAATCACCAGAATGTTCTAAATCTCTGGTGTTTTTGTGACTCTAAGGAGTTGTGTGTGTGTGTGTGTATGACTCTAAAGACTGTGTGTGTGGGTGTGTGTGTGTGTGTGTGTTAGACTAAGGAATGAGTTAATGTGTGTGTGTTTGGGAGTAGTCTAGCAGATCAGATTTCATATGGAGATAAGATGGCTTTTGTTTCCTAATCTCTCCTCCTGGGTCTCCCTCCTTCCTGCTGAGAGAGAAAGTCTTCACACCCAAGCGCTCCACTGGCAGTACCAGAGAGTTTAACATGCTTCTAGAATCTGCTCCTAGCATAAACATAAACACTCAAACAAAACTTTGAAAAACTTGGAGCCCTTGAGAAGAGTTGTGGAGTACCCCGTTCTTCCAGTGAGGTACTCCTCTCCTCCAGTGAGGTACCCCCCCTCCTCCAGTGAGGTACCCCTCTCCTCCAGTGAGATGCCCCCCCCTCTCCTCCAGTGAGGTACCCCCCCCTCCTCCAGTGAGGTACCCCTCTCCTCCAGTGAGGTACCCCTCTCCTCCAGTGAGGTGCCCCCCCCTCTCCTCCAGTGAGGTACTCCTCTCCTCCAGTGAGGTACCCCCCCCTCCTCCAGTGAGGTACCCCCCTCCTCCAGCGAGGTACCCCCCCTCCTCCAGTGAGGTACCCCCCCCCTCCTCCAGTGAGGTACCCCTCTCCTCCAGTGAAGTACCCCCCCCCCTCCTCCAGTGAGGTACCCCTCTCCTCCAGTGAAGTACCCCCCCCCTCCTCCAGTGAGGTACCCCTCTCCTCCAGTGAGGTACCCCCCCTCCTCCAGTGAGGTACCCCCCTCCTCCTCCAGTGAGGTACCCCCCCCCCTCCTCCAGTGAGGTACCCCCCCCCTCCTCCAGTGAGGTACCCCTCTCCTCCAGTGAAGTACCCCCCCCTCCTCCAGTGAGGTACCCCCCCCCCTCCTCCAGTGAGGTACCCCCTCTCCTCCAGTGAGGTACCCCCCTCCTCCAGTGAGGTACCCCTCTCCTCCAGTGAAGTACCCCCCCTCCTCCAGTGAGGTACCCCCCCCCCTCCTCCAGTGAGGTACCCCTCTCC
>CM059297.1:14521880-14541880 GCA_030340665.1 Neosalanx taihuensis
TGCTCTACCTCCAGCTCTGCCTCCTGCTCTACCTCCAGCTCTGCCTCCTGCTCTACCTCCAGCTCTGCCTCCTGCTCTACCTCCAGCTCTGCCTCCTGCTCTACCTCCTGCTCTGCCTCCTGCTCTGCCTCCTGCTCTCCAGCTCTGCCTCCAGCTCTGCCTCCTGCTCTGCCTCCAGCTCTGCCTCCTGCTCTGCCTCCTGCTCTCCAGCTCTGCCTCCAGCTCTGCCTCTTGCTCTGCCTCCAACTCTGCCTCCAGCTCTGCCTCCTGCTCTGCCTCCTGCTCTGCCTCCAGCTCTGCCTCCTGCTCTGCCTCCAGCTCTGCCTCCTGCTCTGCCTCCAGCTCTGCCTCCAGCTCTGCCCCCTGCTCTCCAGCTCTGCCTCCTGCTCTGCCTCTTGCTCTGCCTCCTGCTCTGCCTCCAGCTCTGCCTCCTGCTCTGCCTCCAGCTCTGCCTCCTGCTCTGCCTCCAGCTCTGCCTCCAGCTCTGCCCCCTGCTCTCCAGCTCTGCCTCCTGCTCTGCCTCTTGCTCTGCCTCCTGCTCTGCCTCCAGCTCTGCCTCCTGCTCTGCCTCCAGCTCTGCCTCCTGCTCTGCCTCCAGCTCTGCCTCCAGCTCTGCCCCCTGCTCTCCAGCTCTGCCTCCTGCTCTGCCTCTTGCTCTGCCTCCTGCTCTGCCTCCAGCTCTGCCTCCTGCTCTGCCTCCAGCTCTGCCTCCTGCTCTGCCTCCAGCTCTGCCTCCAGCTCTGCCCCCTGCTCTGCCTCCAGCTCTGCCTCCAGCTCTGCCCCCTGCTCTGCCTCCAGCTCTGCCTCCAGCTAACAGCTCCTCTGTCTGCACATCAGTCAGCCAGCCTAAATATCTACTGATCAGAAACGCAGGTCATCCCAAAACTAGACACCATAACACACACAGACACTCACACACACACACACACAGACACTCACACACACAGACACTCATACACACACACACACACACACACCCACACACACACACACCTACACACACACACACACACACACACACCCACACACACACACACCCACACACACACACACACACACACACCCACAGAGACACACACACATACACACAGACACTCACACACAGACACACAGACACTCACACACACACACACACACACCCACACACACACACACCTACACACACACACACACACACCCACAGAGACACACACACATACACACAGACACACACACACAGACACTCACACACACAGACACATACACACAGACACACACACACACAGAGACACTCACACACACAAACACATACACACACACTGTTAGCTTCCATAAACACAGTGACAGTGTGGCTTTAGAGGCAGTACCAGTGAGTTATAGGTACATAAGGAGCAGCCATGACCACAAATGTCACGGCCTCTCATTTATATTCACAGCGACTGAAGGCTGCTGCACACACTGGCCTGTTTGTGTGTTTGTCTGTGTGTGTGTGTGTGTGTGTGTTTGTCTGTGTGTCTGTGTGTGTGTGTGCTTTCCAGGTGGCTGATGCAAGTCCAGCAGTGACTGTATGTGTGTGTGTGTTTTTGTGTGTGTTTTTGTGTTTGTATGACTGTGAGATGTGTGTGTACAGGTCATCCTCACAGCGTTCTGAGTGTTGGTGTGTGTGTGTGATAGTGTTTTCAGTCACGAGGCTGTGTGTGTGTGGGTGTGTGTGTGTGTGTTATGGTGTTCTCAGTCACGAGGCTGTGTGTGTGTGTGTGTGTGTGTGTGAGACCCAGGACTGCTGTCATGAAAGAAAAGCAGATGAATGTATGGTGAGACTGTGAACAGGCAGAAGAAAAGCAAGTCAAGACGTCCTTGGTTTGGCTTGAATCCTCCGTCTGAAGGTGCAGCAGCCATCACAAAGCCAGCCTCCGCCTCTCTCCCTCCCTACGCTTCTCTCTCTCCCTCCCTCCTCCTCTCCCTCTCCTCTCTTTCCCACTCCTTTATTCTCTGGCTCTATCTGCGTGTGTGTTTCTGAGTTTGTCTGTCTGTCTGTCTGTTTGACTCTGTACGTCAGTAAGTCTGTCTGTGTCACACACACACACATGCGATCACAGCGGGGAGCCTGCTGACACCATCTGCTCTTGCTCAGACATGTCATGTACTTGGGCTCAAAATAGACAAAAGTCTGTTTTTTTAATGGGCTGATCCAGGCAATGAGCACATTGATTGGAAAAGTACCTTAGAAATGACTTCCTTTCAGATCTCTGCTACCACTATTAATGAGTTGTGTGTGACATTGTATTCACTACATTGTAAACAACGTTCCCTTGACGCCCCTAAGGTCGCACACACACACAGACATGCATACACACACACACACACACCCACACACACACACACACACACACACACAAACTCATATCCACTTCTCATCCTGTCTCTCCGCTGTGTCAACATTCTCCATCTCCCCTCATTCAAAACACCTTCTTCATTTGACTCTTTCTCTTTCAGTCTCTTCAGTTGTCTTTTTTCTCTCATTACTCCTTCCCCTCCAGCTCCTCTCCTCCTTTTACCTCCTCTCCCTTTATCTCCTCCCCTCCCTGGCTCCTCTCCTCGCTGCTCTGCATGTCTACCAAGACCCCCCTCCTCGTCCTCCTCCCAGCTCTACCGCTCCCTGACCTTGGAGACTGACAGAGATGGGTTACAACACCACCCTCCTACTCTGTCTCTCCCTCACATAGCTTCCACTCCCTCTCTGTCTCTCTGTCTCTCTGTCTCTCTCTCTCTCTCTCTCTCTCCCTCTCTCCCTCCCTCCCTCTCTCTGTTTCTCTCTCCCTCACTCTCTCCCTCCCTCTCTGCCTCTCTCTCGCTCCCTCACAGTGTCAGCTCCACACCCCACACACTTTCTTTCTCTCTTTTTCTTTCTCTCTCCCTCACTCTCTCTTAATATTTTTCTAGATGCAGCCACACATTTTGCTGTTATTTATCACCGAAACTTCCACTGCCTTCCCGGTCTCTCTTCCTCACACACACACACACACACACACACACACACACACACACACCCACACACACACACACACGCATATACACACTTACACACACACACACACATCCACACACACACACACACACACACCCACACACACACACACACACACACACACCCACACACACACACACACACACACACGCACACACACACACACCCACACACACACACACGCATATACACACTTACACACACACGCATATACACACTTACACACACACACACACATCCACACACACACACACACACACACACCCACACACACACACACACACACACACACACACACACCCACACACACACACACACACGCACACACACACACACACACCCACACACACACGCATATACACACTTACACACACACACACAGATAAACAAGCACACACAAACAGACCTGTGGTATATAAATATATACAACGCTATTTGTAGTGTTGCTGTTGTAGGGAAACTCTTTGTGTTGTCACATTGGCTATCAGCCCGTCTTGCAGAGGGAAGTCCAGCAATGTCTCAGTAACGGGAACCTCAACCTGCTACATTAGAACAAGCAAACCTCAACACTCAAAACCACGACAGCTTTCTCAGAACCGCACACGCAAAACTGAAAACCTCACAAATAAAACTGAAAACCTCACACACAAAACTGAAAACCTCACACACCAAATGTTAAACCTGACAATCCCTTTTGCAACGTGACTCTTTGCCATCCAATCTCTTACCTGTTCACAAAATAGAACTTGTGTTCTCATTTAGTACACACAGCCATATTTTCAAATGACACACACATACAATTCATAACAGTACACACTATTAAGCTTTTGTTGAACGCTACCGAGCATTCACAGCACACTGTTGTGCAAAATTGAAGACACAATTATAGAAATGGAACACACCATATGAACGACAATAACTCTGGAGAGTGAGACATGTCTCCTATGGTGAAACGTCTCAGGGTAGGCCAACTTTTCACAGTCAAACATGAAACAGCACACAAATATGCAGGAATTTTTTTTTTACTTCTGAACAGTACACAACTGTCAACAGGCCAGCTCAAGGTGATGTTCTCCCTGTCCAAGCAGAGCTGGAAGAAACACATCAAACAATCATCAAACACCTGAAGACCCCCATCTGTCCTGGGGTCTGTTGGTATAACTGAGCTTCCCCATTCAATATCAACAGTGTGGAAGCCAAAACCCCTTGAAGGGCCACTAAGTGTGCTGTGCTGGCATATGCTGGGCTAGCTGCTTGGTTAGCTGCTGGGCTAGCTGCTTGGTTAGCTGCTGGGCTAGCTGCTTGGTTAGCTGCTGGGCTAGCTGCTTGGTTAGCTGCTGGGCTAGCTGCTTGGTTAGCTGCTGGGCTAGCTGCTTGGTTAGCTGCTGGGCTAGCTGCTTGGTTAGCTGCTGGGCTAGCTGCTTGGTTAGCTAGCCCCCAGGCCCTGCTGTGTGTGAGGGGGGGGGGGGTCACAGCCGTCCTGTTGGTTTGCTCATCAGCCGCTGTTTTGGTTTCAGGGTTTGGCTTCATCACCAGATAACTGTGTTCCTTCAGGTCCTCTGCGCTCTCCTCTCCCCTCCTCTGCTTTCATCTGAGAATGCTTCAGAGGCAAGCAAACACTGGCAAACACTGTGTGTGTGTGTGTGTGTGTGTTTACAAAGCATGTGTGGAAGAGCAGGTGTGCATAAGGTCCTTCCCATGGCAAGAAATGGGAGTGCATGGGATGAGGAGAGCATGGGGATGGTGTGTGTGTGTGTGTGTTTACAAAGTGTGTGTGTGTGTGTGTGTGTGTGTGTGTGTGTGTGAGAGAGTGTGTGTGAGTCTTTGCCCTCCAAAGTGAGCATGCTGCTGCTCCAAACAGAGAAGGCTTCTTCTCTCTGATCATCACACAAGAGAACAGGAAGATGATAGTGAGAGTTTTCCAGGAAACGATGTTCTCTCCTCTCACATTTTTCCTCTCTCTCACACACACACACACACACACACACACACACACACACACACACACACACACACACACACACACACACACACACACACACGGTAAACGGTCTGTATATCATCTCTGTTAAGAGTCACAGAAGAACAGAACCTGAGAGCGAAGATGGTACCACACTAGAACTGCGGAACGTTCTTGAAAATAAGCACTCACAACCTCTACAGTGGAAGAGATATGATTGCAACAATTTTGTTAGAACAAACCTTACAGCTGAGAAAGTTGGATTCCTCCATTTTCTGCCACATCAGAATGAACCCAGTTCTGCCTGCAGGCTGTAACCTCTGACCCTCTGTCAAAACACTTCCAGGATTACAAACCCAAAATATCCCTTTCCTCAACTACAGCTTATCAGAAACTGTGACAGTTCAATCACCATGACGATACAGGGGGAACAGTTGAATCAGGTTACAGCAGTGTCAGATACAGTCCTACAAACAAGATTTTGTAAGATCAATAATCACACAGAGAGAGAATATCTGTACTCCCTCAAACACACACACAAAGACAACTATCACAACTATACACAGTGCACTACTACAGATAACAGCTACCTAACCCAGGTACCTCTCCACCTAATCCCTCCCTCCCTCCTTATCCCTCTCTCCTTTGCCCTTCCTCCCTCCTTTGCCCTTCCTCCCTATCCCTCCCTCCCTCCCTCCCTCCCTCCCTCCCTCCCTCCCTCCCTCCCTCCCTCCCTCCCTCCCTCCCTCCCTCCCTCCCTCCCTCCCTCCCTCCTACCACACCCAGCCTTGCTTTAGCTGTTAACTCTCCACAGGAACATCCTCCTCAGCTGCTCATCAGTTCTATATCCTGACAGAGAGAGATCATCTCATCTCTGTCCAGCCAAGAAACATCACTATCCCATCTCTCTCCCTCTTTTTCACTCTCTCTCTTTCTGCTGACCCAGATTCCAGCCACTCTGCTGTGCAGTCCCCTGCTCCTATGGGAGTAACAAACACACCCACACACACACACACACAAACACACACACACCCACACATGGACACTCCCATATGACATATTAAGTACATGGATGACTAATGGGTTAGGGTTAGCAGGCAGCAGGCTGCTGTACATGCTGTGACCGGACATCCCATCACCTGGTCACTGCTCCTCTGCTCTCTGCACAGACAGACCTGAAGAAAGGCGGAGGCAGGCCGCATCACACTCAGAGCACTCAGAGCACAGCCCTTACCTCTGCACAGCACGCACACAGGTAGAACACAGCCCTTACCTCTGCACAGCACGCACACAGGTAAAACACAGCCCTTACCTCTGCACAGCACGCACACAGGTAAAACACAGCCCTTACCTCTGCACAGCACGCACACAGGTAAAACACAGCCCTTACCTCTGCACAGCACGCACACAGGTAAAACACAGCCCTTACCTCTGCACAGCACGCACACAGGTAAAACACAGCCCTTACCTCTGCACAGCACGCACACAGGTAAAACACAGCCCTTACCTCTGCACAGCACGCACACAGGTAAAACACAGCCCTTACCTCTGCACAGCACGCACACAGGTAAAACACAGCCCTTACCTCTGCACAGCACGCACACAGGTAGAACACAGCCCTGAGGGCCCTGCACTGCACACAGTCAACGTAACTTCAGAGATACGCACACACTCAATCATTGCAACTGTCGAAAGGATTAAGGCACACACATACACGAAAGAGTGTGCACACGCACACACACACACACACACATCTCTCCTCCAGCCTAATGACTACAGAAGACTAGAAGTGGCCTGTTTGAGTGGTCCAGAGGGCTTTCGTAAAACATGCTGATCTTTCAGTCCTTCCCTCTCTAACTAGATCTCTAATGATCTCTGTGTTCACAGCTGGTGTACCTCCACTGTCCTCCTGCCTGGCCGCAGGGCAGCTGCACACACCCCCGCATCCCAAACCTGCTCCTAACCTTCAGTGTGATGGCTTCATCCAGCACAGTCACAGGGCCCCAGCTGGCTGGCCCTGCCCAGCCTGGGGGAGGCAGGGGGAAGGTTCTGTGACCCTCACCTGCCGGGGAATCACAGGAAGCTGCACCTGAGTTCAATATAGAGGCTCCATTTTGGTAAGCGTGTTGGAAACATCATCCTGGATGCGTGGTTGAGACTGTAATTGTTTTTGTCGCCACGCAAAGGTGAATAAAACAAGCGCCCTGAGCGAGCAAATGCTGTTTGACCCAGATGAGAACTCTGTTGTATTATTGACTGAGAAAAGGCAGATGGTGTGGATGAAAGATGGTTTGTTGTATTATTGACTGTTGCAAGAGGGGAATAGCAGTATCTCATTTCACAGCAGCAGCCACAGCAGAAGGACCACAGCCATGCTCAGGTCAACAGTACAAAGCTCCAGCCTCCAGTCTTTCCAGTGTCCCTTCCCTGAATAATGTAGAAGGTTCTGGGCTGGGAGAAGCACATGGTGCGTCCACACTCTAAATGAGGAGCCTTCACCAGGTTAATGAGTTCTACTGCAGAACATCTCATCAGGGTTGGGTTCTGCTGAACTGTACCACACACCACACACCTTGCTGAGGTTCTCCTTGGTTCTGTTGGGTTCTACGGCATGATTACCTGGTTTGAATGGAGTTCCACAGAAAGATGATCGACACTTGGTGCTTATGCAGTGTATCTCATACAAGACCACCCGTTTCATTATTATTTTATTGTTTAATATTAATATACATATTTCACTTTAATAGAACAGGCTGTATAATTCTCTTAGTTCAGTTCCTTTCAGAGGAAGTGAAAATTGTTTTTTCCCTGCTGCACATTTGAAATCCCCACTGAAATCTCACCAACAGATGAACAAAATCAGAGCACGCACACACACACACACACACACACACACACACACACACACACACACACACACACACACACACAGACACACACACACACACAATACTTTTCAGTGTCTGATATCTCTTCTTGCTTTGCAACGAATAAATGTGATGAAAGTCAGTCATTTATCTAGAGCAGATTATCTGTCCATTGAATCAGTGATGTTAGCTTATGGATGGCAGCACTTTGATGATTGAGTACCTGAAATATGGGCCGGATTGATCTGGGGAGTGTGTGTGTGTGTGTGTGTGTGTGTGTGTGTGTGTGTGTGTGTGTGTGTGTGTGTGTGTGTCGGTAAGTGTGTGTATGTGCAGAATGTGTGTGATTGTTTTGAGAGTGTGGGAGACACATCAGAAAGCTAACGACTGGATGTGTTCATTACTGCTCTGTTAGACGATCTGAAGTCCAACCACATCCAGTGATGCTCCATAACTGCACTGAGTTATTTCTAGACACGGAACATGACGTACAAACTCAAACACATCTCATGGCCCCTCTTCCAATCTAATTCATTAACAGTAATTGAACATAACTTGAACACAATCAGGCTTTCCAAGATGCCTGTGCTGTGTCTGGATTCTCTGCCCCTCTTCAAGAGCCCCTCTGCCATCACGCCAAGACAACCAGCATGTGGTCCAAGGATCCAGGCCCTCATCTCTCCCAGCCTCAGAGGACACACACCACAGGGCTGCTATCTCAAGCCCCATCCTGAAGATGCTGTCTAAGAACTGCTGGTCTGGAGCTGGATGTTCTGGACGTGGGTGGAGCTGTGTCATGGAGCACATGTCCTGCAGAGGCTGGACTTCATCTTCAGGCAGCTGGACACAGCATCTGCTGCCGTGCTCACACCGTGCACACCGCACGCACACCGTCCTCCTCGTCACATTAACATTTAACAGATCTCTGGAGGAGGAGATGCCGTCCATAGCAGACATGAAACATTGATTCACATTGTAGGTGAGATACTCCTTCCCTCGCTCCAGTACACAAACAGGATCTGCTGCGTTTGGGGTCAGACTGCACCGTTCTACATTCACACACAAGACAGGAGCGAGGAGGGAGGCAGATGAGAGAGGAGAACTGAGGAGGAGGAGAGGCGGCGGAGAGAACATTGGGAGAGTTGAGGAGAGTGTGGGTTGTTGTGAGGGGTAATGAGAAGAGTACTGGAGAGAAGAGAGGAGAGAAGAGGCAACAATGAAAGGAGATAAAAAGGAGGCGCAGGGAGAAGAGAGGAGAGGAGGTGAGAAGAGAGAAGGGGAAGGAGGAGAGGAGAGGAGGGGAGGGGAGGGGAGGGAGGAGAGGAGGGGAGAGAGAGAGAGAGAGAGGAAGGGTGGAGGGGTGAGGAGAAGAGGGGAGGGTAGAAGAAGGGAGAGAAGATGGGAGGGGAGGGGGGGAGAGGAGTGGAGAGGAGAGGAGATGAGAGGAAGGGAGAGGAGGGGAGTGGAGAGGAGTCTGACTTGTTCCAGGAAGCCCTATGCATGGTAAATGATGCATACTGTACATTACCTCAGAGCCACAGCATGTCTAATCTGAGAGATAATGCAAGTGAGTGAGCAGCGACGACAGTTTCCTGTTGAGCCTTGAAATAATACATATATCCATTTATGCACTCATTCATTCCTCCCTCTCTACCTCTCCCACTGCACTCCATATATGTCTGTTCCCCCTCTCCCAATCCCCATTTCTCCTCCCTCCCTCCATTCCCTCCGTCCATTTAATCAGTTTTCTTTCCTTACCTCTGTGTTGAGGGGGTATTTACATCGTAAAAAATGATGAGCGTGCAGCAACAGTATTTCTTGTGGCTTAGAATTAGATTCAGCGGAAACTCTCTTCAGCAAGAAATTATCATAAGCCGTAGCGCACGGGTGTGGAGCTCCAGGTCCAGAGAGCTGTGTACCCTCTCCTTAATATCAGCCTGCTGTGTTCTCCATTAGAGACTTAATGCAGTTTGTGGTGCAGCTCTGCATCCTGAAGGGAGCCTTCTTCTCTGGGATCTATTAAGGATCCTATTACCTCTCTGGGATTGTTGCTGACCTCAGGATTACAATAAAACAAGAGTGCCAATTGGTTGATGGTATGGCTGGCTGATCTGGGCCAGCCACTGAACACAGATGTGCATGCACTAGCACACGCCTGAACACATGCAAGCACACGCACACGCTAAAGCATAACAATGGAGAATGTTTACTGGAAGCCAGATTTATGTTAAATTTTTGGATCCCATGGAGGATGATCTGGCTCTGTGTGGACAACAGAACACAACATGGAGACTGAGATGACAAAGAGCCTTGACCACTGGTGACATGATGCTATTCACTCTCTCTCCTTCTCTGTCTCTGAAGCCCAGCCCTCATCTCCCTCTATCCCTCCCTCCTTCCCTGTCTTTTGTTAAATGTTTCTGCTTCTCATCACCCCTCTCCTCCTCTTCTCTGCTCTCCACTTTCTCTCCCTTTCTCATTCTCTTTTGCTACCTTTCCTTCAGCCCTGACTCTCTCTCCCTCTTGTTTTTCCTCTCCCTCTGTTTCTCTGTCTGAATGTCCTGGCTCTCCTAGCTGCAGCATGTCTGTAAGCCCCAGAAACACTGCACTGAAACACTTGTCTAAGCTTGCGGTAATCTGTATTGTACAAGGACAACACTGACACGAACAAACAAGAATTGGCTCTTCCTCTAAAAAAAAAATCAATTTCCCATTATCTCGGTCTTTCCAGTTGTGCCGTGACCATCGCTTCTAGAAATCCTGTTTGGGCTCGTCAGCTTTGGTCAGGGAGGGGAGAGGATGTGGAGGCGAACCAGGGTCCAGATAGAGAACCAGCGTGATGACTGGTTAAGTAGAGGAGCAGAACCTGACAAAGATGCTTCTGTCAGAGGCTGAGGGTGCTTCTGTGTGTAATATCTCTGTCCTGGTTCTCCTTGACCAAAGTGCAGCATTCAACACTGTCGATCATCAACATCCCCTAGAAAATAGGGAAAATTATGTTGGGATTTCTGGTACTTCACTCCAGTGGTTTAGATTGTTTTAATCCGATAGATCACAGTTGTTCCACTATGATGGCTGCTCATCCAGGAGCTCAGCTGTAAAATATGGAGTACCACAGGGTTCTGACCTGAGCCCTCTGCTATTTTCTCTCTACATGCTGCCTTTAGAAAATATAATGAGAAGTTTTGATTGAAATTCTCACAGCTAGACCTCCAGACACAGACCTCCAGACACAGACCTCCAGACACAAACCTCCAGACACAGAGCTCCAGACACAGACCTCCAGACACAGACCTCCAGACACAGACCTCCATACACAGACTTCCAGACACAGACCTTCAGACACAGACCTCCAGACATAGACCTCCAGACATAGACCTCCAGACACAGACCTCCATACACAGACCTTCAGACACAGACCTCCAGACATAGACCTCCATACACAGACCTCCAGACATAGACCTCCATACACAGACCTCCAGACACAGAACTCCAGATACAGGCCTCCATACACGGACCTTCAGGCACAGACCTTCAGACACAGACCTCCAAACATAGACCTCCAGACACAGACCTCCAGATACAGGCTTCCATACACAGACGACCAGACCTAGACCTCCAGGCCCTAGTGAAGGTGGAAGGAAGACACCAAAGGTGCACAAAAGAAAAGCGATAAGACTGTAAAAGAAACGCAAATCCACCCTGATCCCATTTAGACGTTAATCTGGCTGCACAACACAGATGCAAACCAATAATGGGATTAAGAGACACTTTGATACAAATTGGCCGCGGAAGACAAACGACTTTCAACTGACTCCTCAAGACAGAACAAGCCCTGCTCGGGAGGGAGGGAGGGAGGGAGGGAGGGAGGGAGGGAGGGAGGGAGGGAGGGAGGGAGGGAGGGATGTTCTTCTCTTTCTCTGGAGGACAGGAAACAGGGGAAATGTGGGAAAGAGAGAAAGAGGGAGGGAGAAGGAGAGGAAGCAAGGAAAAATGGGAGATACAAGGAGAGTAGGGGAGGGAGGGAGAGAAAGAGTAGCAGAAAGAGTAACAGACGGTAAAAAGGGAATGATAGAGGGACAGAGAAATATAGAACTTGGAGAAGCGATAGAGGAGAGTGATAGAAAGAGAGACCTGAGACCTGAGATCATGAGAACCACTTCATGTGCTGTATCTCTTGTCCGGGTCAGGGTTAGGCTTATCGATTAATGATCAAGGAAAGGACTATTACAGTTTGCCATATGACGCAACACTTGTCATTGCCTTGTGCACAGAACAACATCCCCTTCAAAATAAATCTGCTGTAGCTGAAATTATCCTGCTGGAGCGCCCAGGTATGTATTATATATAATACTAACTTTTATCAATCTTTTACTACCTTTTATCAAATGTGACATACAAATAGTACTGTTCAGATCAAGTATATGGTTCTACAGTTATTAGGTGGTCAGAGTGCAGGAACAGTGTGTTTACCCAGTACAGTGTAAAGTAACATCTCAGCTAGCAGACACAGTGTAAAGTAACATCTCAGCTAGCAGACACAGTGTAAAGTAACATCTCAGCTAGCAGACACAGTAAAGTAACATCTCAGCTAGCAGACACAGTGTAAAGTACAGTAACATCTCAGCTAGCAGACACAGTGTAAAGTACAGTAACATCTCAGCTAGCAGACACAGTGTAAAGTACAGTAACATCTCAGCTAGCAGACACAGTGTAAAGTACAGTAACATCTCAGCTAGCAGACACAGTGTAAAGTACAGTAACATCTCAGCTAGCAGAAACAGTGTAAAGTAACATCTCATAGAAGATGAGAGAGGGACACAGGAGGCAGCAGGAGGAGGAGGTGTATAAAGATGGAGGGAGCAGGAGGAGGAGGTGTATAAAGATGGAGGGAGCAGGAGGAGGAGGTGTATAAAGATGGAGGGAGCAGGAGGAGGAGGTGTATAAAGATGGAGGGAGCAGGAGGAGGAGGTGAGCAGTTAGATTGTAGCTGGGGAGGCTAATATTGGTACTCCGACCCATTTCCTGCAATTTAGAGTCCCAGGAAGTCTGCTGTGAGTGATGCATTCTGGGATTATAGAGCGGGGGCCTGCTGGAAGTGAACTGCCTTCTCTGCAGCTGGTCCTGCCCTCTGCATGAGAGCTGAGTGTGTGTGTGTTTGCGTGTGAGCGTGTTTGTGTGTGCGTGTGTGTGTTTGTGTGTGTGTGTGTGTATGTGTGAGCGTGCATGTGTGTGTGTGTGTTTGTTTGTGTGTGTGTGTATGTGTATGTGTGAGCGTGCATGTGTGTTTGTGTGTATGTGTGACCGTGCATGTGTGTGTGTGTGTGTGTGTGTGTACTCATATGCAGGGGACAGTAGTATTTATAATACAGGTACTGGATTCAAAATAGCATTTTGTAACTTGTTTTTGACAGGGTTGATAAAAATAACTTCATATTTTTTATCAAAACAATTCAGTGTCTGATATATATACTGTATTGTAGTTGAAAAATACTGTGAAATATGTGCAGTAGAAGCCTATATGATGACATGATATAAAAGGCTGCCTCTACTTGATCACACTCTGATTTGCCCAGACTCAAATCAGGACAGAAAACATACCCATACCTTACAGCAAGACGCCAAATGATCGAGCATGTAGGAAATAGTTGCTTTAAATGATGTAGACCCTTTATAATCAAACACCAAGGAACTAAATTAGGATACAATAAGTCAATAATAAAACGCTTGCTAAACATCAAACTGTTACTTTCAAACTAACCTTCATCTGGGTGATGACAGATATATTGGATTTGTCAACCGATTGCATGTGTCAGCTTTACTGTGTGACTTATAAGCAGAGGAGAGCTGGTGCTATTAAACATTGTCTACATACAGGAATCAACTGAATTAGTGTACTGGTGAAGCAATAGATCAAATAGGCCAGTAGATTGGTTTCTCAAGGGATTTCATGCTGCCTTGTAAAAGTATTTTCAATATTTCCAAGGACACTCCATTACTCATTCTCCTCCCTGAGCTCCTGGAAGAGACTTGCAGCGTGTAATCAAGATTTCTACTGCCATCTATAACAATAGGCTCAGCATCTTGGATTCACTCTGCCATCCCCTCTCCTCCCAACCCATCCCCTCCTCACTCCTCTCCTCCCCTCCCCCTGCTCCTCTCCTTCCCTCCCCTCTTCTCTTCTCCAATCCCCTCTCCTATCTTCCCCTCCCCCCCATCCCATCCCCTCCCCTCTCCTCCTCTCCCCCCTTCTCCTCTCCTCCCCTCTCCTCCTCTACCCTCCTCCCTCCTCTCCCCCCTTTCTCCTCTCCTCCCCTCTCCTCCTCTACCCTCCTCCCTCCTCTCCCCCCCTTCTCCTCTCCTCCCCTCTCCTCCTCTACCCTCCTCCCTCCTCTCCCCTTGCGCCTCCTTTCTCCATTTCAACCCTGAGACTGACGAGGTCAATGGCATTGAGGGTAAAGCATCCAGTTGATTGACAGGCACCATGTGAAGCTTCCTCTGCCGTCCGTCAATTTGCCAATCAGACTGACACCCCAGGTGTTGTGGGAGCACCACAGTACAGCCCAGAGTGCACCAGCCCTGCTGTAACACAAAGACTAACTGTTTGTACAGCAACAAA
Organism: Neosalanx taihuensis; assembly: GCA_030340665.1. Lineage (NCBI taxonomy): Eukaryota > Metazoa > Chordata > Actinopteri > Osmeriformes > Salangidae > Neosalanx > Neosalanx taihuensis. Next base: position 14,536,334 of record CM059297.1, read on the forward strand.
GTCATTTGTACAACAACCACAACTACTATTGATGTGCATAAATGATGAAAACACGAATCCTCGAGCAGCTTCTATGACCTTATCGACTGACTGTTCATTTTCTTTTACTTCCCCTCCCTCCCCCACCCTCCCCTCTCCCTCCCCCCTTCTGCCCAGGTCCCATGCATCCTGGGCTTTGTGACAGTCATCTGCACTCTCATCGACTCCATCCTGGTTCATCTCTTCTGCCGGGACCTAAAAATCAATGGTTGTTCCCTCTAAAGCTCTCGTCCACCAGAGTCTCTTGTCCCTGAGCTGTTTATATATCATCATTATCTTCCCAGCAGGCTGGACACAGCTGCCTCAGAGATGCAGCCTCACCTTAAGCACAGTAGAGATGTCATCCCATGTGTAGAGCTTAGCACTTTGTATCAAGATGTCACAAGTTTGATACTCTACTAGTCTATTGCTGTATAATAAATGGAATATATTGGTATAATGTCACAAAATATAGCAAGACATGTTTCAGTCAACTTCAAATGTAGACAGGAACAGGAAGTGTTAAGACACTGGAGAACAATCCAGAACAAATGTTTCTCTGAGGTCAACACTCTCCTCAAACGTTTAAACCGTCATGATTGCAATATTATTTTTATTGAATGAAGATTGAGGGAGATTAAACTTTCACACATCAAAGGAAACCCTCAGATCGAGAAAGGAAGATCCTTATTTCTATTTTATGTCTTCCAATCAAAGATAAAAAAGTAAGGAGAAGATTTCAAGTTGAGTGGAGAGGACCAGAGGGTGTGTGTGCTTATCATCAGGCTGATCTGGGAGAAAGAGGAGATTAACAGAGGGGACAGCCGCAACAAAGTGGAAAGTTACTCGCTGTGCGAGAGGAAGAGGACGAGGGGGAGGAAGAGGGGGAGGAAGAGGAGGGCTGATTGAAATATGGGCCTGAGGCCAGAAGTGTCCAGAGAACAGTATGGTCTTATCAGCACCTCTACAGATGGCTGTGTCGATACAGCTGCAATGTTTTACGGCCTGGGTTGGCCTGGTCATTTTGGGCCTGGCCTGGCCTGGTTGAGTCTTATTTGGTCTGGCCTGGTTTAAACCAGACCAGACCAGGTGAATCAGTTATTGTGGTGTGTTTCAGTCCGAACCCTCTGCTGTCACCACTGTGTCTGTACAGAGACAAGACACAGCAGCATGTCACACCTGAGGACTTGTGTGTGTCTCCTGTTACAGACAAGACGTCTGCAACCTCTTAAGGAGCTGACCTAGAACCCTCCCCTCCCTCCCTCCCTCCCTCCCTCCCTCCCTCCCTCCCTCCCTCCCTCCCTCCCTCCCTCCCTCCCTCCCTCCCTCCCTCCCTCCCTCCCTCCCTCCCTCCCTCCCTCCCTCCCTCCCTCCCTCCCTCCCTCCCTCCCCTCCCCACTCTGCCCCTGATCACTGATCAGACATGTGCTAACAAACTCCTCCTTTTCTGTTGACAGGCTCCATTTTCCACCTTAATGATGGCAGACAAACAGCAGGCTAACCATCTGCGGGAGCTTTCATCATTAAAAGCAAACTCACAGTGAGACCCCCACCCCCCCCCACCCCCCCCAAACCCCCTTTTTCTCTATTCAGGCAGTTCCCAGCTGAACCTTGAAACATGATCAAAAGAATATCTTAACATATGTTGCTATATGCGCCTCTTTTTTTTGGGGAGAGACGTTGACACATGATGTACAAAACAACACTTGATAAATGCCTCAGGACTAAAGAGAACAATATTAATATACAATATAATATACAATATTAGCTTTCAAGTCCACAGAGGTGTGTGTCAGTAGTCCCCCCCCCCCCCCCCCCCCCCCGACGGCCCGGATCTTTACAACAGCAGCAGGTCACAACCTGCTTAACTGATCAAAGGGGACCTTTCCTACCCACAATGCAGCTAACTCAAGGTCAAATCCTCAAGGTCACCCTGGCCCCATGCAGACTCACTGCTTCTCCATACCTGAGCTGGAAAGGAAGACGGCCATCTTTAGATCCCTGTTGTTTAGTTTGATGTGATCCTCCCCATCAGTGGTGCTGCTGCTAGGTGGAGCTGGAGGTGTCGCCATAGTAACTGAGGGCCACAGGGAAGCGACACAGTGCCTCAGCTCAGCCTGTAGGCATGGCAACCACCATGAAGGTTCCAAGGCTGTGCTTTACCCATCTTTTGTTTTGGCTAAGATAGATTTCTGTGTGTTTGTGTGTGTGTGTGTGTGTGTGTGTGTTTGGGTGTGTGTGTGTGTGTGTGTGTGTATGTGAGACAGAAAGAGAAAGGGAAGTGAACTGAAGATTTTCACCAAGATTTTCCCCTGAGGGTGTATTCACCTGCTTCCTTCCACTGCTGTGCACACCTCCACCTTCCCCCTCACACACACACACACACACACACACACACACACACACACACACACACACACACACACACACACACACACACACACTCCACCTGCATCTGGTCCCAGCCAGAACCCCCTCCCCCCCATCACACACACATGCACACACTTCTCACCTACGAGTCAAAGGAAATTAATTCAACATTATTTACTCACCAAACCATGGTCCTGGAGATGACTCATCAAATACAGGAAGATGGAGAGAGAGAGAGAGAGAGAGACAGATAGACAGAGAGAGAGAGAGAGAGAGAGAGAGAGACAGATAGACAGAGAGAGAGAGAGAGAGACAGACAGACAGACAGACAGAGAGAGAGAGATAGAGACAGAGAGAGAGAGAGATAGAGACAGAGAGAGAGAGAGAGACAGAGAGAGAGAGAGAGAGACAGACAGAGAGAGAGAGAGAGAGACAGAGAGACATTGACAGAGAAAGATGGGAAAGGGACATTCTCCAGAGAGGAAGTGTGTGTGTGTGTATTCCAGCCAAGAGTCAAGGTGATTGAGACAGGTTCCAGAAAGGAAGATCAAACACTGCCTCCTTCGAAAAACTGCCCCTATAGGGGCTTATCTGTCCTCCTCCCTGTCCCCTCCCTCCCTCCCCCAGGTCAGGCCCTGTCCTCAGGCACAGCTCTGATGTCTCAAGCCTGGACTTCAGCTCAGTCCTTGATGGAGTGTTGACTTTGACTCTCATTAGCTGTTATTGGCTGTATCTCCCCAGCATGAGAGAACGAAAGAAGACCACCCGCTGTCTTTCAGTCCCTCTTCTCTTCCTCTCCCTCCATCCTCCCTCCTTTCGTGTCACATCCATTCTTTCATTTGCCTTTTTTTACCCTGATCTCTCCTCCTTCACTTTCCATCCCTCCTTCTTCCACCACTCATCCTTTACTTCCTATAGCTCTTCCTGCCAGCTCTCTGACATCATCTCTCTCCATCTCTCCTTTCTCCCTCCTTCCCCTCTCCCTTTACCTCCTCATCGTCCTCCCTCCCTCCCTCTCCTCCTCACATCACCTCTCCCTTGCCCATCTCTCAAACTCCATCTCCCTCCAGCTTCTTAGAAAATAGCGTGAAATATCCTTGAACATTTAATGTGTTTTTCTTTCTTTGGTGAGAATTCATCAAGAGAGAAGGACACAGCTGAAGCAGAGACAGAGGGTGGGACGAGGAGGACCAAGGTTAGGATTCCGGCCAGGAGACTAAAGGCTTAGTGTTCAACACTGTTTGTTTTATGAGAACCAATCCACACCGGAGACATTCTTTCAAGGTCCAGCAAATTATGAGAAATCCACAGTGGTGGAACAGGAGAGATAGAGGAGGAGGGAGGGGAGGAGAGGAGAGGGTCGGATATAGAAGAGGGGAGAGGAGACAACAGAGACAGGAGAATTGGGGGGGACAGGCGGGGGGAGGAAGGGATTGGAGAGGAAAGGAGGGGAGTGGAGGAGAGAGTGAGCAGATAGGAAACAAAGAAAACAAGCAAAGAATGTGTAAAAACACAAGGATCTGACAAGTGAGATTTGTTGCCTTAAGTTCAGTGAGTGTTTGCATCGTCAATAATCAGCTGTGACAGCTCTCTGTTGACCAACATCACTTCCTGTAGACGCATGTTCAGCAGGAACAGAGAGTCGAGGATGTAAAAGAACACAGCGCTGACAGCAGACAACACAGCCGTTGTGATTCCTGTCTGTTCGCATTCCTTCATGTCAGTCGACGTGCCGTTTGGTCTCAGACTGTGAGCAGCGCCCCGTGTGGTCAAAGACACGCAGTGCACCTCAGTGATTTACTGTAGGTGTAATGGATCAACGATGTGCTCCAGGATATGCTGCTGCTGTTCTGCTTCATGGGCCATACGATGAAGTCATATGATGATTTAGCACAACTACAAACAGGATGTTACTCAACACAAAAGACTCAACACATTCTTTTTCTTTCTTTCTTTCTTTACTAGAAAATGTTCACACACCATAAAAATTACATGTACAAAACTATAAGATTTTTAAAATTGCGTTATGTACAGATACAAAAGATAAAGCCAAAACAATAGGTGAGTGAAACACAGAGGAGAATGAGAAGGTTCTGGATCTGAATCTGTCCATCCCTCTCTCCCTGCTCTGGCTCTGCAGGTGTGTGTGTGTGTGTGTGTGTGTGTGTGTGTCCGCAGGGTGTGTGTGACTGTGCTTCAGTGCGTCTCTCTGTTGGGATAGCAGCTGTCTGTGTCCGGGCCAGGCAGCAGAGGAGGGGAGGATGATGAAGAGGAGGAGGGGAGGAGGAAGAGCAGGGGTGTGGCAGCACGGCATGCTTGGTTTTGGCTCCTGGACGCTCCGGGGCTGCTGTCTCCCAGAGCCTGGACAGACCTGCTGAGAGAGAGAGAGAGAGAGAGAGAGAGACAGAGAGAGAGAGAGAGAGGAGAGAGAGAGAGAGAGAGAGAGACAGAGACAGAGAGAGAGAGAGAGACAGAGACAGAGACAGAGACAGAGACAGAGACAGAGAGAGAGAGAGAGAGAGAGAGACAGACAGAGACAGAGAGAGAGAGAGAGAGAGAGAGAGAGAGAGACAGAGACAGAGAGAGAGACAGAGACAGAGAGAGAGAGAGAGAGAGAGAGACAGACAGAGACAGAGAGAGAGAGAGAGACAGAGACAGAGACAGAGAGAGAGAGAGAGAGAGAGAGACAGAGAGAGAGAGAGAGAGAGAGAGAGAGAGAGAGAGAGGGAGAGAAAGAGGGAGAGAGAGACAGAGAGAGAGACAGAGAGAGAGACAGAGAGAGAGAGAGAGAGGGAGAGAGAGGACAAAAATGAGTCCAGAGGGGAAACTACCAGAGTGTGGTCAGGACCCAGACAGCATTCTAAGGTCAGAAACAGGGTTCTGAAGGTTCAGCAGGTTCCGGAAGGTTCTGTTGAACTCTCTAGCAGACAGTCCAGAACCTCATTAGCATTCCCACCTGCTTTGTCCTCTGCTTCTTTCATCAGACTGTCAAACATCCCACATCCAGCTGGCTTCAACCGGCTCAAACCGGCCTGGCTGACAGACCAGCAATGACAACCTGAGTCTAACCGATCACGCCAATCCAAACAAACTCTCGTCGTGATCCCAGAAGCTTCCGGTGAACATGTAAGAGCACCAGAGTAAAGGCTGGGGGGGGGG
>CM059297.1:14546880-14551880 GCA_030340665.1 Neosalanx taihuensis
CAAGGTCGACTTTGGGAAACTAATTTTAAAAAATGATTTGGTGCTTTTACGGAATGTCATGTTCTTTTCATGTTCTTTTCAGGTTCTTTTCAGGTTTCTTTCATTAATTTGACCCAAATTCTGTTCTAGATAGAGAATAGCTCACCTCCTCTACCTCTGACTGTGTGTGTGTCTGCCTCTTTCTCTGCCTCCACCCTGCCTCTTTCTCTGCCTCCACCCTGCCTCTGTCTCTGCCCCCACCCTGCCTCTTTCTCTGCCTCCACCCTGCCTCTGCCTCTGCCTCCATCCTGCCTCTGTCTCTGCCTCCACCCTGCCTCTGTCTCTGCCTCCATCCTGCCTCTGTCTCTGCCTCGACCCTGCCCTTTTCTCTGCCTCCACCCTGCCTCTGTCTCTGCCTCCACCCTGCCTCTGTCTCTGCATCCACCCAGCCTCTGTCTCTGCCTCTATTCTGCCTCTGTCTCTGCCTCCACTTCTTAGACAGGCCAGGTGTGCTAACTCAGACCCTCCTTCAGTCCTAGACAGGCTAGGCGTGCTAACTCAGACCCTCCTTCAGTCCTAGACAGGCTAGGCGTGCTAACTCAGACCCTCCTTCAGTCCTAGACAGGCCAGGTGTGCTAACTCAGACCCTCCTTCAGTCCTAGACAGGCTAGGCGTGCTAACTCAGACCCTCCTTCAGCCCTAGACAGGCTAGGCGTGCTAACTCAGACCCTCCTTCAGCCCTAGACAGGCTAGGCGTGCTAACTCAGACCCTCCTTCAGCCCTAGACAGGCTAGGCGTGCTAACTCAGACCCTCCTTCAGTCCTAGACAGGCTAGGCGTGCTAACTCAGACCCTCCTTCAGTCCTAGACAGGCTAGCCGTGCTAACTCAGACCCTCCTTCAGTCCTAGACAGGCTAGGCGTGCTAACTCAGACCCTCCTTCAGTCCTAGACAGGCTAGGTGTGCTAACCGTGGCCCCAGACAAAACCATCCACATCTGTCATTGATAAATATGTGTTGGCTGACACTGTCTCCACTTCACTGCTTCCTGTGATTCCCATCTGGATAAATCTAGCAGCTGATTGGCTGTATTGAGAGTGGTGGGAGGTCCTTGTGACCCGGGCCTCATTCTCTGTATTGATTTCCTGATTTAAAGGAGCCAGGTCTAAACCCATGACCAGTCACTCAGAAACAGCAATTATCTGATTGGAGAGCTCTTCTGTTTCCATGCCTGCCACTTGGAGCTCTTTAGAATCTCCTAACACACACTTAGATCTGCTCCACTGGGCAAAATGCATGGATGCCCTGCAATAGATCACTCACACACACGCACACAGCCACACACACACACACTTACGAACACACACAGCTACATACGCACTGATGCGCACATACAGAGACATACACACACACAGCTAACACACAACTCGGACACAGGCAGGGAAAGCTAACGCTACCATACAGTGAGAGAGGCTGACATGTTAATGGTGAAAGAAAAATGAAAAATTGGGTCATTCAGTTTCTCTTTCTCCTCACACCTCTCAAACCATCCATCCTTCGTTACATCTCTCGTTCTCAGAGTCATTCTTCTTTGTCATTACACCCCTCATTTTTCTCTCTGTCCCTCTCTCCCTCTCTCGTTCTCTCATTTTCAATTTCTGTCTCTCTGTATCTCTCTGTCTCTCTTTCTCTCTCTGTCTCTCTTTCTCTCTCTCGCTCTCTCTCTCTGTCTCTCTATCTGTCTCTCTGTCTCTCTCTCTCTCTCTGTCTCTCTCTATCTCTCTGTCTCTCTCTATCTCTCTGTCTCTCTCTCTCTGTCTCTCTCTCTCTCTCTCTATCTGTCTCTCTCTATCTCTCTGTCTCTCTCTCTCTCTGTCACTCTCTCTCTCTCTCTCTCTATCTCTCTGTATCTCTGTCTCTCTCTCTCTCTCTCTCTGTCTCTCTCTCTCTCCCTCTACTTACCTCCCAGTGTGTCCAGGCTGCTGGTGTCTTTGGCTGTGAGGGAGGGTCTCCTCTTCATCTCCATGGCCGTCCTGGAGAGTCTTCTCTGGGAGGGGGACATGACCTCCTGGGTCTGGGTGGCCGGCTCCTTCACCAGGCCTCTCTCACAGTCCTCAACCAACGCCATGGTGTCCCTGAGGGTGGAGCCTGGTGAAGCTGCCCCGCCCAGCCCCGCTCCTGCCCCGCCCAGCCCCGCTCCTGCCCCGCCCAGCCCAGCTCCTGCCCCTCCACAGGGGTGGGCTGGCTCCTCCTGGCCCTCCGTCACCTTTGACCCTGAACGGGGCACTTGTCCTCCGCTCTGGCCCCCGTTGGACTGGGAGCGCAGTGTCCCCAGAGCGGCTCCTTTGGCCATGTCGCCGCCCTGCTGGCTGTAGACCTTGTAGCGGATCATGAGGATGATGATGAAGACGAGGACCGACGCCACGATGATGCCGCCGATGATGATGATCATGGTGCCGCCTAGGAAGTGGCTGTGCAGTGACTGGCACTGGCTGAACTCAGTCTCCGTGGTGAACTGGACACAGCCCACTTGGCGAGTGGCGGTGAGCGCCGTCATGCCGTCGTCGTACACCGCCAACACGCAAAGGTCGTACTCCCGACCCGCCACCAGGTCACGAACCAGGAAGTCCTGACTGCTGGAGGGAATCATCCTGAGGAGACAGGAAGATCACTGCTGTCAGGATCGGCATCAAAGAAAGAGTCGAAAAACCAGAATTACTTATAAACAAACCAACAAAAGAGAAAATATGTATTGGCAGTAAAATAATTTTTTTCCTAAATGTTCCAGATGAAATTGGCAACATTGATTGTAACATTTGGACTGTGGCTCAGTTAACCGTTCACTCCACCCTTCTGAGTCATTTCAGAACTAAATTGCTCCTTTTCAGCGCGTAAGTGTCATGATTTGACAAGATTGGGCTCATTTTATCTGGAAATTTTTTCCGACACGGCTGCAGTTCGCTAAATTGTGCCAATTTTACTTTCCTATTCCAGCAAGTACAAACTGGAAGGCTGAGTTAGTAAGAAGAGAACATGAGCACTGTAATAATCAGAGGCAGGTTTCAGTTTGAATGATATGAGTACAATCCTGTTGGATGTAAAAACTAGTCATGTTGGATGGAACCAGAACATTCTCCAGGATGCAGAAGGGATCGTTCTTCTGTGTCCACTAACAACCTGAAGAACATGACAGGTTCAGCCTGGCTTGTCCAGCCAGCATCATTAAAATACCTGCCTAGACTTCTGCTTCTCAATCAGTCAGCGCTGCCTCTGAAGACAAGAAGTCTCAATTCACCCAGCAGAACATTGTCTCCCTCTCTCCTATTTCACAGTTCATTAGCAGGAAAACAAGAGCTGACATTTAAAGTCTGCCAACAGTTTAAGGAAATGACTGATGAGGTAGGAGGCACTTTAGTCAACACTGTCCATCTAGATTAATTCAACAGACAAACACAGCCTTTATCGACACGGGACAAACAAGATTCCATCCATCACACTGCTATTACACAAAGTTATATTCACTTTTCTCTTTGTCTTTTAATAAATGTGCCAATTATTTTGAGGACATTGAGAACGCACAGAGTGTTAATGGGATGGGTGGGTCAGATCCTTCACCCAGCTTGTTTAACTGGGCTGTGCACCACACTATCCCTTCCCCAGGGAAACAGAGGGGACCAGCAGATTAGCATAGCTCAGTAGGGATGATTCCCCTGGAGTCTGCAGCTGGCAGGGGATCGTTAACTCCATCTTCATTATACATTTAGATGGGCTCAAACTTCACTACTGGCAAATCGAACTTCACACTTCACACACACACACACACACACACACACACACACACACACACACACACACACACACACACACACACACACACACACACACACACACACACACTAGAGGTTAGAGAAGCCCATAGAGCAGACCTGGACACTGTCACAGTCTGTTTGTGTTTAGTGATAGGCTGGCATTGCCCACACACACGCACAGTTTATAAGTACTGGGAAATGTCTGAGGTCTAATCCTCCCCTGCACACACACACACACGCACACACACCCACACAATCTTACACACACATACATTTACATGGTGTTAGTTCTGGCCCCAAGGCATTCTAATGCTCTCATCGACAAAGCCTGGCATTCATAATTCTATCAGACGCTTGGATATAACTATTTCCTCCTTTACATAAACTGCATATATGACAGACTATAATCTCAACAGGGATTGAGGTCAGGGATTACATCGGCTGATTTCCATTAAATAAACAGATGATGGGATGGATGGGAGCTTTTGTGTGTGTGGGTGTGTGTGTGTGGGTGAGTGTGAGAGTGGGTGAAGCACTGAATACCATAATGTTGAATGAACGCCATCATGTATCTTGAGAACAACACACATGCTCTTTGCTTCTCTCATCTACACAGACGCAGCAGTTCCACAACTGCAGTTGCAAACCTAATTACAAGAAAAATATCACCAAACGAAGGAAATCTTGTGGTATTTGATATGTTACAAACATTACCTATAATTGGAGTAAATGTGTGCACTAGATTTATGCATTTTTCACAACTTCACAATGCATAAATGTAGCATACAAATTTACTCTTATTTTTTAGGCTAGTTGCAGGATAAATGTTGTTTTGCCAACAGTGGAAACAATAGTGTCCATTTCCTCCCACGCCTGTTTAACTGAAGATCCATTTCCTCCATGACCGTACAGTGTAACTTTGTTAGTCTCTTCGGCTGTGAAGCATTCTTGACGTGTGCCCGGAAAATCCGCCATGTTAACAGCAAACCGTCATGCAACAAGCACCTTTAGAGCAAGTGCTTTTAAAGGGAATGTGAGCTGACACTCTGATTGGTTTATTGCACGTTACGCTCAAACCACACCTAATTTATCCACTTCAGACCGACCCACTTTAGCTTTGCAGTATAATAGAGACAGTGCCTAAGTCCCGCCCACAGAGCTACTTGCGCTTCATGCATGAGACTTGTGTTTCAGATTGAGTAAATAGGCCCTTG
>CM059297.1:14556880-14579380 GCA_030340665.1 Neosalanx taihuensis
TGGTGTTCCATACTGGTGTTCTATATTGGTGTTCCATACTGGTGTTCCATACTGGTGTTCTACTGGTGTTCTACTGGTGTTCTATACTGGTGTTCCATACTGGTGTTCCATACTGGTGTTCCATACTGGTGTTCCATACTGGTGTTCCATACTGGTGTTCTACTGGTGTTCTACTGGTGTTCCATACTGGTGTTCCATACTGGTGTTCCATACTGGTGTTCTATAGTGGTTTTCTATACTGGTGTTCTATACTGGTGTTGTATACTGGTGTTCTATACTGGTGTTCTACTGGTGTTCTACTGGTTTTCTATACTGGTGTTCCATACTGGTGTTCTACTGGTGTTCTACTGGTGTTCCATGCTGGCGTTCTATACTGGTGTTCTATACTGGCGTTCCATACTGGCGTTCCATACTGGTGTTCTATACTGGTGTTCTATAGTGGTTTTCTATACTGGTGTTCCATACTGGTGTTCTACTGGTGTTCTACTGGTGTTCCATACTGGTGTTCCATACTGGTGTTCCATACTGGTGTTCCATACTGGTGTTCCATACTGGTGTTCTACTGGTGTTCTACTGGTGTTCTACTGGTGTTCTACTGGTGTTCCATACTGGTGTTCCATACTGGTGTTCCATACTGGTGTTCTACTGGTGTTCTACTGGTGTTCTACTGGTGTTCTACTGGTGTTCCATACTGGTGTTCCATACTGGTGTTCCATACTGGTGTTCCATACTGGTGTTCCATACTGGTGTCATCTTGGTTCATGGGTGCAGGGTGACCTGTTGTCTCCTACCTTGTTAGAACTACAGCTGCCCCAGCATTTAATTAATCCCTTTACCTCAGGGGAGGAGGGGTGAGGGTGCAGGAGGGGGAGGGGGGAGGGGGGCGTGTCGAGCACCATAATTAAAAATTGATCTGGGCCATGAGAGGAATGATGAAAGCCCTCTGCCAGACGCTGAGGATTGTGGGTAGGTGGGGGACGGGGCCATTGCTGAGCTCAGCTCTATTTGAATTGATGAGAGGTGGAATGCAGGAGGGAGGGTAAGAGAAAGGTGAGAGGAAGGGGAAGAGGGTGGGGGGAGAGCGGGAGAGGAAGAGAGAGACAAGGAGAGCGAAAAAGAGGGTGAGAGAGAACGAGAAAAGGAGAGAGAGATAAGGGGGAAAGAGAGAAAAAGGGAGAGAGAGAGAGAGAGAGAGAGAGAGATGGATGGAGAGTGAGAGAGAGCAACATGACCTTATCTTCCAAGGCTGAATATGGTTTTTATCTGATTTTATTTTCTGGTCTTCTTTTTGATTGGCAGTCATAATGAGAACAGGTGTGTTTTCTCCCCAGCGCTCATTATCACAGTGTTAACACACCTAACACTGCGTTAGTGGCTGTTAAGTGGATCATTGGATTAGGTGACAATGACCTAATGACTCTTAACGAGGCAGGGTCATGTGTGAGTCATGTGACAGTAGTATGCGTTTGTGATGTGTGTGATGTGTGTGTGTGTGTGTGTGTGAGAGAGAGAGAGAGAGAGAGAGGGAGAGAGTAAACAAAACAGGTAGTACAATCTATCCGCTATCTCTTCTCCAACACTTCATTTTGCTCTTGATTGTATTGCTCTGGATGCAACACAAACACACACACACACACACACACTAAAGTCTAGAGCATTCATGAACCTCTGTCCTGACAGCAGTATACACCACATCCTCCTGTCCAGACTGACTGGCCAGCTTTCAGCCAATCAGTGACAGGCAGCTACAGCACAGGTATGGATCAAGCTGTGGTCAAGGTCTGAACCAGGCACAGACATCTGCCATCTACTGGCATCACTGCTGGATGATTGACAGCTGGTGCACCAATGACAGTGTGTCGATCCAACTGAAGAGCAACATGTTGCAACAGTTGCAATACCAGCATTTCCTCCTTGATCAAGCTTTAGCCCATGGTAGAACAGTATAGTAATAGTAATGCCAGCATTTGGCTCATAACTGCTTTATCCAGAGAGACATTCAATACTGCAATCTCTTGATCTGCTGTCGAATGCTTGAACACAGAGATCCACATATCCCAGTGATCCTGGGAGTCATTAAAGTAATCCCACACTGATAAACACTGGGTCAGGATGGTCAGGAAATGACGGGATCACAGGAGGTTTCATCTGTCATCATCTTCCTCTCTGACCCTGGACTGAGAGCCTTACTCTCTCCCTCTCTCCCTCTCTCTCCCTCTCTCTCCCTCCCTCCTTGTCTATCTCTTTCTCTCCTTCTGCACATTTTTTCCCCCTATTTTGCTTTCATCTGTCTCGTTCTCCCCTTCTGTGCCTCTCTAATTCTCCCTTCACCTCCCCCTTTGTCTCTCTCTCTCTGTCCATCTGCCTCCCCTTTCTATGTTTTTGAGTCCATCTTTACTGCCGTGCTCTCGCCTAACAGTGCCCCATGCAGAGACTCTCTGAAAGGCACCGGGGGAGAGAGGTGGTCTGAAAGAGAGAGAGGACAGAGAGTCAAAGTGTGTCCAGCAGAGAAAGACGCCTCGCTCTATTCATCCTCACAGAAAATCACCTACAGAGAAGCTCAACCGCTGAGAAGAAATTGAAAGAGAGAGCAAGTGTACAGGGGAGGGTGGGAGCGTGTCTTTAGTGAGTGGAGGTTAACGGTAGGTGAACGAGCTATAGGTGTTTGTGTGTGTGTGTAAGTGTGTGTGTGTGTTAGAGGAAGGCAAGTGAAGAGTTGTGACAAGTTGTGCTGAAGGAGACTTAGAGGAAGTTAGAGGAGTTGAGCCAGTATGCTTGTCTTGTGGCTCTTGTCTTGTGTTAGCATGAGCTTCATGCTGGTCCCTGCTGTTCTCATAAGTGCCTTCAGTCTGTACAGGTCCAGCTCTCTTCATTGACCACTCCTCGCTCTCCCGCTTGGCCAGCCCATTGACAACATCGACGGCACTGCCCAAAAAACTGTGCTGCAAACACAGCCGCCCCCAGCAGCGCCCACATCCTGCCCGTTCTCCTACAGAGACATTGATCACCAGAACGTCTGAGTCATAATACCAGTTCATGGATTCCTCCTCCTCCTCCTCCTCCTCCTCTTCTTGCTGCCCGGTCCCTTCTTTCTCCTCCTTTTCCTCCTCTCAACAGTCCCCCCTCCTCTTCTGCTCTTTTCCCCACCACCCCCTCCCTTCTCTGCTCCTCCCTCTCCTCCTCCTCTCTACTTCCACTCTCATCTTGCTCTTCCTTCATCCTCAGTGAGTCTGCTCCTTCTGAGACAGGAACACACAACAATGGCCGACAGGGGGGAATCCCAGGAGAAGGAAGTCAGTAGAGTGGGCTTGTTTGGCACGTCTCCCTAACGCCATCCTAAAGCTGTGGCACTTCCCCATTCCGACAGGACAGCCAATCACGATTAACAGGTGGTAACCACTCACATCGCGGAGCGCAGGATTACGTAACATCTGCTCTGTTCCAATCAGTGGTCGCGCGCCAGTATCCCGGGGCAACAACCTGGCACGACGAGTCTTCATGAAGACAACCCACTTCCTGTGTGATCCAACAAATGATTGGTTGTTAATCATTTTGGGAGGGGGGCTGGCTTTCACGGGCGTTGGCGTGTGACTGTTGGTCCGATTCTATTTAATGGCTCAGCTCTCTGTGGCTCGCACAGAGCGATATGGCTGCCTAATTACTGCTGGAGGCTGGTGTTAGTACGCTTCTTATGCACCAGCACTAATACATCCTCCCACTGAGGAGTCTGGGCCTGTCTGCAGCAGGTCCTGCCAGGCGCTGTCTAATGCTGCTTCTAAATAACTCAACCATCTGTTCCTGATTGGTTCACACTACTTCCTGGTCCAAGTCTTGCTCCGTGCTGACCTTCTGGCCCGTGTGTGTTTAACAGTCCTATCAAATAGTCCTTTAACAGTCCTCATTCAGAAGTCCTGCCTGGCAGCGTGTGGTTGTTAGCAGCGTGTGGTTGTACCCACAGTGGGTACCTTGTCATCGCTCATCGCTCATCCTGGGTGGTTAGTACTCTGCTGTTGATGAACTTCCCAGGAGGCAGGACCCTCCAGAAGTCATGCCTGGGGGCTGGAAGCGTGTGATTCATCCCCACACAAGCAAGCAAGTGAAGCTGTACAGAAGAAGGCAGAGGGTCCTTTATCTGCCAGCCTGTGTGGGTGAGGCTGCTAGAAGGCTTTGTGTGAGTGTGCTCATAGCCTTGGCGCAATGCATTCTCAAACCTTAGCTAGTGGGTGTTCACAAGAAAATATACGCAGTGTGCAAGTGTAATGGTTTACGTAACAATGTTGTACACAAGTATGTGTGCAGTACACAATGAGCCTGTTTATGTAACCGTCTGTGTGTGTATGTGCGTGTGTGTGAATTGGCCTACGTGTCTTTTTGCATGTGTGAGTTTGCTGATGTGTGTATTGGTTCTTTGTGTGTGCTTTCTCTCAGTCCAGTCCAATTAAACAAACAGGACAATTAGTCGATAGCGAAAGTGGCTATCCGTGTGAGGATAGTGTGAGGATCCGTGGAGGAGGGATTATCAGCAGATAGATTCATCTGGTCTGGACATCTCTCCTGCCGAGTGTCAGCTCATTACTGCAGAGCGGTGTGTGCTGTGGACCTGCTGGGCCACCGTACTGCCTGTCTGTTTACTTCCCTCTCAAAAACCTAAGAAGATCTGAACACCTTGTTGTTCGTGACCAGAATCCCAAATCACTGTTCAGCACCCAGAGAACCAGAGCCACTGTTCAAGATATCAACGTCCTGCAGACCCAAATGAAAATCAGTGCACCGGTAAATCTCTGAGGGCTTCTGTGCATCAACGGCATACGGTGCAACAGTTTGGACATAACCTCCTTATTCGCAATCTGTTGCTATGGTAACTGCTACCTTTGGGTCAGCTTAACCAAGTCAGATGGCTCAGCGGGTTAAGGCGTTGGCCTCATGAGCGGAAGGTTGTGAGTTTGAAGCCCAGCTGTGGCTATGTGACGTTGTGTCCTTGGGCAAGGCACTTCACCCTACTTGCCTCAGGGAGAATGTCCCTGTACTTACTGTAAGTCACTTTGGATAAAAGCGTCTGATGAAGGAATATTTATTTAACCAGCCGATGGGACCGTGGAGCCTGGCAGGGCCACATGGCTACTGTAGAGCTCTTTAACAGGTAAGAAGGATTACCGTATTCTTCTTGGTTTGGCTGGTCCTGCGACTTATATGTTATATTTCACATGATCGTTTATTTTCACCGACACTAACAGAACGACACAGATAATGAATAATTCAATGGATTTAGAGATTTGGAGTGATATCGGGTGTTTAGTAAACTTGTTATGTTGTTTATGCTACAGTTATCTGTAACTAAGTCGCACGTATGTGATTTTGAACATTCCGAATATTTTCCGACAGACAAAAATAATCCGACAAACGTTTTGGTAAGACTTCAAAATGTACTAATGAGGAGGCTAACAAGTACCACTAACATAGTAGTAAACATGCTAGGAGTATTAATGATAGGTAGCTTATTCAGTAAACTACATTTACATTTATTCATTTAGCAGACGCTTTTATCCAAAGCGACTTACAGTAAGTACAGGGACATTCTCCCTGAGGCAAGTAGGGTGAAGTGCCTTGCCCAAGGACACAACGTCATATAGCCACAGCTGGGGCTTGATCTCACAACCTTCCGATCATGAGGCCAATGCCTTAACCAAACTAACTCAAACTAGCTAGCTATCGTTTCTGAAAGATCAGTCACCCAGTGGAGACTAATGGAAATATTCAGACCTCACACAGCTATAGATGAATATGTAACATTAACATACCACAGTGGTCTTCAACCCTGGTCCTCAGGACCCACTGTCCTGCATGTTTTGGATGTTTCCCCCTTCCCACATACCTGATTCTAATGCATGATCGTTTACCAGGATTCTTCAGAGCTAGATAACGACCCATGCATTAGAATCAGGTGTGTTGGAGCAGGGAAACATCTAAAACATGCAGGACAGTGGGTCCTGAGGACCAGGGTTGAAGACCACTGACATACCAGACACCTATACAGCCTCTATTCTATTGTTATTACTGTAACTTGCCTTTCAAGATGAAATGTCTGTTCTTGGTCTCTGATTTTATTAAATTAATTTCCCCCGGTGGTCCAGTGCGATTTATATTTATATATGTTATTCTACATAATGCATTTTTTGGCTGGTGCGACTTATAGTCCAGAAAATCCGGTATACGCTGATGTAAACCTTCATGTTAGGGTGGAAACAGCAGTTATGGAGTTTTAAGAGCAAAACGGTTTCGTTCTATGACAAATTCAAAAACCAAACTGATAGTAAAGGCTCTTCTCTGGAAGACAAAAATCAATTAAAATGTATTTACAGCAACCCAAGATTTGATTGGATTTGATATCCCTACAGAGAAGAGGAACGTTATAGCTGGCATGTGGTCCACCAAGCTTAAACCAACGACTAATGAGTACGTTTGTTTATGATTAGTAGCTAATACGCTCCAATGTTCAGTAAGCGCTTCATTGAAGAAGCTCAGTTACTCCTGCAGTAATTTACTCCCTCTGACTCTTCTCTTTCCAGACAGATGAAAGCTGGCAGGTACTCAGCTAGCCAAACATAAACAGCTGTGTATTAGACAGGCACAAGCAGACACACTCACAGACACTGCTCACCTGTATACCAGCGCATCATCGACTGAGCTGTTGTACTGAACTTGGTACATGCGAACACCTGGTACGACCTTTTGGCTCGGCCAGCGGATCAGAGCCGAGGTCCCTGTTAGCTCGACCAGCACCACCCTCCGTTCCTGCCCCCTGGTGTCGTTGTTCCCCCCGGCCGTCGCCTTGGGGGTGAGGATGGGGGGAGGCTCTCGAACGCGGCTCGTACTGTTTGCCAGGTGGGGCAGCGAGCTGACCACCAGCTCCACAGTTCCGGTAGATTCCCCCGCCGCGTTGGAGGCGATGCAGGTGAACGTACCCGAGTCCTTCACGGAGGTGATGTTGATCTCCAGGCTCCCGTTGCTGAAGGTAAGGAACCTGGAGGAGTTGGAGATGAGGCGTCCGTCAGGGGAGATCCAGTGGACCTCAGGTTCAGGGTCTCCGTTGGCCTTGCACCTCAGGCTGGTAGGTTGGCCCTCCATGGAGAACATGCGAGGCGACTTCCGCGTCATGACCGGGGGGTCACAGATGAATTCCTCCTCAGAGATGGTCCAGAAGTACTTGGCAGAGAGATCGGGCGGCGAGGCGCAGGTCTCCAGGTCGTCCTCTCTGGTCAGCCTCCTCAGCCACAGAAGCTCGCAGTTACAGTGGAGCGGGTTCCCTCCGAAACTCATCACCAGCGAGGTGAGAGGAGAACCTTTGGACTTGGCGTAGACGGGGATCCTGAGGAACAGAGGGTCTGGAGGGATCTTCTTCAGCTTGTTGGAGGTCATGTCCAGACGGGCCAGCTTGTGCAGGTTGGTGAAGACCCCCTGAGGAACGTTCTCGATCAGGTTGTGGTCCATGTTGAGGGTGTTGACGTTGGTGAGGCGTCCGATAGTATCCCAGGGAATGTCCACCAGGTTGTTGTAGGACAGGTCCAGGTCCTCCAGGGTGGACACAAAATCATCAAAGGCATGAGGAGAGACCATGTGCAGCTGGTTGTTGCTCAGGATCAGGTGACGCAGATTGGTCAGGCCTCGGAAGTGGTCGTCCCTGACGACGGTGAGGCGGTTGCTGTCCAGGTGCAGCGCGCGGAGCCTCTTGAGGTCCTCGAAGGCGTAGGGCATGATCTGGCTGATGGTGTTGCGGGACAGCGTCAGGTGCAGCAGGCTGGTCATGTTGGCGAAGTCGCGCTTCCTCACGGCCGTGATGAAGTTCTCCGTCAGCCGCAGCTCCACCGTGCGCCGGTCGATCGCCGTGGGGACGAACAGCAGGCCCGTCTTGGCGCAGAGGATGGCGAGCGAGGGCGACAGGTTCTGGCACATGCAGCGCTTTGGGCACAGCTGCCCCCTGGTGGTCACGACCAGCATCAGCAGGGAGAAGATCAGCCTCTCCATCCTGCAGCTCGCTGGGGGAAACTGAAACAAAGACGGGGAAGAGCTGAGGTCAGAATACAGACGTGTGCTGTATGTATGCATGTATGCATGTATGTATGCTCACTGCTTCAGGGCACTGGGGCCGACACAAGAAAGATCACTGTTGGACCAGATAAGCTGAGTCAGGTGGATGATGGAGCAGTGAAGTGATACTCTCATGAGACAGGTACAGCCAAACGGTGGAGTTAATGAAGTCTCTAGGAGGTGTAGATACCTCAGCTAGATATGCCAGGAAAAACTGCAACACGAAGGACAAATGGAGGGAGATTTCTGGAGATAATAGCTTTTTGAAAGCTGCAACCAAGCTGGAGGATGAATACCATGGCTGGACCTCAGGAATTGGATCGCAATCGAACTATGGTCAGTGTATGGAGACAGGCAGGTGCAGAGTGATCACCTCATCCTGATATTCCCTCCAGTACTAAACCAATCAGTTAGTGAAGCCCTGTGATTGGTGAAGAACAGGCCAATCACACAGCCATGTGTGGCATATCCGTGTTGACTGAAAGGATCTAATCCACCAGTGACATCTGTACTGTTAGATCTGACCTTGTTCATAGGTTATCTTTATTCCTGAAAGACACACAATGTGAGCCAATCTCCTAATTGCATTTAAACATGATTGCCTTCCTCTGCTTGCTTCTAAATTCATAGAAATATTAATGAATCATCGACTTGATTGACTCCCCAGGAGAAGACTGTGAACAGCCAATGAGCAGATCATCTGAGGAAATGTGTGTGCAATTAAAGAAATTGAAGAACCAGGTTTTGTAACTGTGGGCTAAATGTACCATATGTTGCCTCCCTGTCAAGCCATTTGTCCCATCAGGAGCACAATCTAAATCTCACTGGAAATCAGTATTTAAAATATCCCTCCAACCTCACATGGAACACTTAGCCAGATCAACAACACTGCGGTAAATGTCTAACATACTGTAGTAACATTTCATTATTTAGGAAAGCGCACACATCCATTTAACGCCTCAATGAACTTTCAGAGCACTTAACAGCTATTAACCAACAAGGTGGCTGGCTTCTCTCTTTTCTGCTCCACTCTGCTCCTCCAACAACATCTTATTAAATATATTACAGTGGGAACACGGTTCGTACGGCACTGTAAATTAAACAAAGTAGTCAAGATAACATTACACGTCCTATAAGTGGTCTCTCTCTCTCTCCCTCTCTCCTTCTCTCTCTCTCCCCTTCTCCTTCTCTCTCCCCCTCTCCTTCTCTCTCTCTCTCCCCCTCTCCTTCTCGCACTCGCTCTCCCCCTCTCCTTTTCTCTCTCTCTCCCCCCCCCTCTCTCTCTCTCTTTCTCTCTCTCTCTCCCCCTCTCCTTCTCTCTCTCTCTCCCCCCCTCTCTCTCTCTCTCCCCCCCCCCTCTCTCTCTCTCTCTCCCCCTCTCCTTCTCTCTCTCTCTCCCCCTCTCCTTCTCTCTCTCTCCCCCTCTCCTTCTCGCTCTCTCTCTCCCCCTCTCCTTCTCTCTCTCTCCCCCCCCTCTCTCTCTCTCTCTCCCCCTCTCCTCTCTCTCTCTCCTCTCGCTCTCCCCCCCTCCCTCCCCCCCCTCCCTCTCCCTCCCTCCTCCACCCCCCCACTCTCTCTCTCATGACGCCAGTTACTCTAGAGCCAGTTATTAAGCTGACATGTCACCCCACAGCACCAGACAGGAACAGCTATATAACAGTGGTATTATCTCATGGTCTGCTGGAAGCCATAATGCTGCCCACTGTTTGCTTTGAGAGGAAGCCAATGAAACCAGGAAGTGGAACAGGAAGCCAATAAAACCAGGAAGTGGAAAAGGAAGCCAATAAAACCAGGAAGTGCAAAAGGAAGCCAACATAATCAGGAAGTGGGTGATGCTTCCACTGAGTCTTACGACCATGATGACATGAAAGATCCACTCAGTGAAGATCAGACAGCAGGCAGTATATCACAGTAGATTGTATCACAACGCAGCACTGCGGTGTGGAATTGTTTCACTGCGGCACCTGTGATAAAGAAACAATGAAGGGAGGGAGGCTAGGAGGTAAGGAGACAGAGTGAGGTGATAGGAGGTAAGGAGACAGGGTGAGGTGATAGGAGGTAAGGAGACAGGGTGAGGTGATAGGAGGTAAGGAGACAGGGTGAGGTGATAGGAGGTAAGGAGACAGAGTGAGGTGATAGGAGGTAAGGAGACAGGGTGAGGTGATAGGAGGTAAGGAGACAGGGTGAGGTGATAGGAGGTAAGGAGACAGGGTGAGGTGATAGGAGGTAAGGAGACAGGGTGAGGTGATAGGAGGTAAGGAGACAGGGTGAGGTGATAGGAGGTAAGGAGACAGGGTGATGTGATAGGAGGTAAGGAGATGATGAAATTCAGAGAAGCGATGAGGGAAAAACAGTTAAATGAGGAGATAAAGAGTGCAGCTATAACCCTCTCCTGTTGTTGAATTAATAATGATGTCAGCAGCTTTGAACATGAGAACCGTTGACTCATCCACAGCAATGCTGCAAAGTAACAGTCCTACAAATCCTCTTATTTACTTCATTACCAGTAGCACTTTGTGCTGGATGTAGCCCTCAATATCTCTTTATCTACAGGGAGGTCAATAAGTATTTGATCACGCTGTGATTTTGCACAGGGTGCACAGTGGAAACGCAACTACGATGAATATTGTATACCCTGCCATGTTTTCCAAGTGAGAGAACTTGCAAAATCACAGGATGATCAAATACTTATTGACCTGACAGTCTTCTTCCCTGGCTCACTCTGTCCCTGTACAGTACAGCAGCTCCCTTCTGAACCCTGTGGTGAGGTTACAGATCCACATCTTCAGAGGCAGCTTCTGCATGCCTGTGTGGGGGCACAGCTGTTAACGAGTCAGCTAATCTGTTTAACACCTTCTAGCCTGTGAACTAATCATCCATGGGAGCTTTTTGCCTTTTTGTCTGCCTTCCACAGATAGCAGGCCACTAGGTAACACAGAGTCCTCTTAACACAGGGCACAAATCCCCCAGCCAAGCGAGGCTACATCACCAGAGAGCCAGGGGTCAACTCCCCAGGGGTCAACTCCCCAGGGGTCAACTCCCCAAGGTCACGTCAGAGACAAGGGACTGTCACCACTGCTCAGCTTATTTACGGGACCAGCGCCGTGACCTCGCCACAAGTCCCAGGATCCTTCACTCCCCTCAATGGAGATAGATTAGACTCTCTGCTGTGGAGTGGAACGCTTGGCTGGCTGCCTCGCTGGATGTGTGTGCGTGAGTGTGCGCGCGCGCGTGTGTGTTGCTCTCTAAGGACTGAGTAGAGCAAAAATAGAGAAAGTGTGGGGAAAATAACTTGCCTTGTCGTTGCCCCCGACACTCAAGCCGAGCTTTAAAACATCTCATCTCTCTTTTTTTCTCTGCTTTTACCCTGTTCTCTCCTGTATCGCTCTCTCTCCATACCCTCTCCTCCGTCATGTGATACTCCCTTTCCCACTGCCTCTGCCTCTCAGATGGGTTATACTGAAGGCTCATGAATAATTAAACGTGACTCGAACTGCAGTAAAACTGTCCTCCCAGACTCCTGTGTACATGATCCATTAAAGAACCCAGCCCAGCTAGAACCATGATACTTAGTCATGCTTGAGCATACATCAGTGTCAGGAATTCAGTAGCACTGTGAATTAAGAAGCGAGGTCAAGGCTAGAGAGAGGAGATCAGTACTGCAGGTCTAGTTACCTCAGGGCTCGGATTACTAGACAAGGACTACGGCCAGAGCGTTCCTGCAGAAGGTTGCCCGGACCCTTCGAAGGCTCATGCTCCGACACAGGCTGTCCACAGATTATGGTATGATTACATTCCCAGACCAATCCAAAACATTGTTTTTAGAAGATGAAAAACAATCAGGCTGTTGCGAATCGCCTGAGTCCAATTGTTGTGACGCACCATCTATCTTTGTGGTAATGACTCTGTGTTTCTACGACAACCGTGTTTGTGTGTGTGTGTGTGTGTGTATTTATCAGGTGTGTGGCGTTGTCGTCCATCAAGCAGGGAGCTGGTCCCTGACACCTCAGAGAGTTCTGCATGTCTGGTTAATGAACTCAGCTCAAACCTGTCAATCTGCCGTAACCTCACGAACTGCATACGATGGCAGAGCTTCATCTGGACTGGAGGGACATGGAGCCAGTCTACTGAGGAGCTATGGGGAACGGGATGGAACAGCCATCAAAGACCTCGACTCTGAGCCACTGGATCAATAACAAAAGCATCTAACCAGTTGCTGTGCATCTGCAGATTACAGTTTGTACTTCCACTGATTCTAAAGGGCCCTTCAGAATAAAAGCATTTTCAATCCGTAGGCAAGGTCGGCTTTGAAGGGTGATCTACGGTTCCTACAGATACACAATCAGGGGTATAAGCACTATGGAGAGACACTATAAATATCTGCTGGCAGCTTCTGGCCTGGCAGGGTAGACTGGAGACCAGCCAGTCTATTAGACCAGGAGGCTGCATCCAGCCCTCACCTCACCCCCCACCTCGCCCCCCACCTCGCCCCCTCTTCTGCTGGGGGGGGGGGGGGGGGGGGGGGGGGGGCTGGAGAGAGAGACAAAGTGCTTCAAAAAGAAGAGCATTTATCAAGACGCAGGCGCACGCCTTGCTGCTATTGGTCAGGCGAAAGCCTTGGGAGCGCTCTCAGAGGGTCTCGTCTCATAGCAACGGCAAATGAACACACCGAGAGGATGGATAGTAGGGTGAGGGGGGGTGTGGTGGTGTGGGGGGCAGCTGGGATTGGGTTTCCAAGCCTGTAAATTGTACATGTGGAGATGCTGTTGATGGTACCAAGGATCCACAGGTGAGAAGGTGGATGCAGAGGAAGGGGGTCCGGCTGACGCCACCACAGAGAGCCATGCTAACACAGGATGACACATCCAGAACTCTATTAAACCACACTGAGACACACTGAGACACACTAACACACACACAACTACACTGAACCACACTAACCTACACACAACTACACTAAACCACACTAACCCACACACAACCACACTAACCCACACACAACTACACTGAACCACACTAACCCACACACAACCACACTGAACCACACTAACCCACACACAACCACACTAACCCACACACAACTACACTGAACCACACTAACCCACACACAACCACACTGAACCACACTAACCCACACACAACTACACTGAACCACACTAACCCACACACAACTACACTGAACCACACTAACTACACTGATGGAACACTCTCACAAACTAAACCACACTCATGTAACCTTGACACATACACCCACAGCTAACCATGGTAACTCCTACTAAAGCACTAGCCCAGACTACCCCACACTCAACCACTCAGCCAAATGAAATCCTATCGAAGCATCTTGTGAGTATCTAAAAGCATCAGAGTATCTCATGAGTGTCTCCTGATCTTCTGTGCTTCCTTAGAAACATGCATTCTATCTGACACTCACCATGAGGTACCAAATATACAGGGGAATATTAAAGCATGATGCCTGTGTGTGACTCATGTTCCCCATATGTGTGCGTCTGTGTGTATATATATGTAATGGTATATATATGTGTTATATGTACAATATGTATTCAGTATATTATCCCTTGAAAACAAGGGTCAACCTTGAACTTTCAAAGCAACTTCTAATAACTATCATTATTCCACTTCCTGTGATCTCAAACATCCGTTAGTGTGTTCATGCTATCCAGTAGACACAGCTCTGGAACTAATCTCATTAAGGACCAGATATGAGGGAAGAGGGCTTCAAGGAGGCCCCTGCAGAGGGAGACCTCGGTCTGAAGCAAGGCTCCCCCCACAGCCCACTAAATGGATGTGAAATTAAAGTCCAAATGTTCCGTGGCTGTGGTGTTAATGTGGGGACTTTCAACATCGCTTTACACCAAGAGGGGGACGGAAGGGAGGGTGTGTGTGTGTGTCTGTGTGTGTGAGTGTCTGTGTGTCTGTGTGTGTGAGTGTCTGTGTGTGTGTGTGAGTGTGTGTGTGTGTGTGGGGCTGGGGGGAGGGGAGAGTCAGACTGCTTGGCAGTCAGCAGATAGGGTTTGGGGGCGGATGAAGGCTGGAGGTGGAGGTAGGAATGAAGGCAGGAGGGCAAAGAGATGGAAGGGGGGGGGAGGGAGGGGAGGGACGGAGGGAGGGAGGGAAGGAGAGAGAAGCCACTTGATAGTCAGTAGAGCCCACTGTGCAGCATTCATGATCGCAGCATGCAGCTGTCTCTGGGGTCTCTCTCTCTTTGAAGACACCTCGACAACTAGCTAGATGAGCTGCTGTTTAGAGACAAGTTACCCAATAGAAATATACTGACGCAAAACCATTAAGCTGCTTCGAGATCACGCTAGCCCTTACGCCTGTGTATATTAGACGAACTAAAGTCCAAACTAAGAGGATAGAGAGCAGAATAGAGAGCAGGATAGAGAGCAGGATAGAGCAGGATAGAGCAGGATAGAGCAGGATATAAAGCAGGATAGAGCAGGATAGAGAGCAGGATAGAGAGCAGGATAGAGAGCAGGATAGAGCAGAATAGAGCAGGATAGAGCAGGATAGAGCAGGATAGAGAGCAGGATAGAGAGCAGGATAGAGAGCAGGATAGAGAGCAGGATAGAGAGCAGGATAGAGAGCAGGATAGAGAGCAGGATAGAGCAGGATAGAGCAGGATAGAGCAGGATAGAGAGCAGGATAGAGAGCAGGATAGAGAGCAGGATAGAGAGCAGGATAGAGAGCAGGATAGAGAGCAGGATAGAGAGCAGGATAGAGAGCAGGATAGAGAGCAGGATAGAGCAGAATAGAGAGCAGGATAGAGAGCAGGATAGAGAGCAGGATAGAGCAGGATAGAGAGCAGGATAGAGCAGGATAGAGCAGGATAGAGCAGGATAGAGAGCAGGATAGAGCAGGATAGAGCAGGATAGAGAGCAGGATAGAGCAGGATAGAGCAGGATAGAGAGCAGGATAGAGCAGGATAGAGCAGGATAGAGCAGGATAGAGCAGGATAGAGCAGGATAGAGCAGGATAGAGAGCAGGATAGAGAGCAGGATAGAGAGCAGGATAGAGCAGAATAGAGAGCAGGATAGAGAGCAGGATAGAGAGCAGGATAGAGCAGGATAGAGAGCAGGATAGAGCAGGATAGAGAGCAGGATAGAGAGCAGGATAGAGAGCAGGATAGAGAGCAGGATAGAGAGCAGGATAGAGCAGGATAGAGCAGGATAGAGAGCAGGATAGAGAGCAGGATAGAGAGCAGGATAGAGCAGGATAGAGAGCAGGATAGAGAGCAGGATAGAGAGCAGGATAGAGCAGGATAGAGCAGGATAGAGCAGGATAGAGAGCAGGATAGAGCAGGATAGAGAGCAGGATAGAGAGCAGGATAGAGAGCAGTCTTTGTTGCATTGGTTTGGCATGAATGTGTCATTCCAGAAGATCTCACATGACCTTCCTGCTTAATCAGACAGCTGTCTGTCAGCACACCCCACATGAATACAGCCACACAGACCAATCAGAACGCTGTTCAAAGTATGTGTGTTGATGGTTCTTATCTCCCTGCTCACACTGCACCTCCTGGTTCCTCCCAGCATGCTCAGCTCTGCTGACAGGTGTGGATGAAAAGTCACGGCCAGGCCAAGTGGCTTTGAGGTACAGACTTAGACTTAGACTTCCTTTGAAGTCAGGAGTCGGAGGATTAAGTCCTTTTGTTTTTGTCACGGTCCCCCTCTGATCTTGTGTGTGTGTGTTTGAGTGTGTGTGTGTGTGTGTGTGTGTGTGAGTGTGTAGTACACAGACTGTACAGTATGTCAGTGAATGAGCCAGTGATTCTACCCTGGTAGCACAGGAAGGCAGGGATGCAGTACGGGACTGATCTGCCAATTATTTTTATCATTCATTGCAGCATCAACGATATCTTATAGAAATATATTGGAACATTTTTTCTCCAGATCTCCAGTTCACAAGAACGACATATTACTTGTCTCTCTTTATCTCTGTCTCGTTTTTTTTTTAAATCTCTCAAATGTTCTCTCTCCTTATCTCTCTTTATCTCGCTCTTCTCCTGCATCAGGCTCCATCTCCAGATCAGGCTGTCTGTCTTCCAGTGTGGAGCAGAAGCACCTTGTCTCAATGCCCTCAGAACACAACCCTCTGCAATTCCACTAATGATGGATTGATGGAGGGAGGGAGGATGGTTGCAGACTGGTTCCTGTTCTAGGTGGAATAAATGTCAAAGCGTCCGCTGTCACAGGAGTCACAGGTAAAGGTTCAAATGCACAAGAGATAAACCACCACACCAATAAGACCCACTGCTGGTCTTACACTTGCTAATGGCTGCTAATCTCTGATAAGACTTCCTTATGGTATCACTGAACCCAAACCAGACCTTCACTGAATCAGATGGATCTCTTCATGCAGGCTTTAGTTTGATGGGATGACAGAGTCTGGGTGGTGCCGTGCAGTCCAGTACATACCTGGATCAGGTGTATGTGGGCTGATGGTGGGGGATCTTCATGAAGATAGTGGTAGAGTGGGGGGACTGGAGGACAGCGTCATCTAGGAGGGGGAACAGCTGCTGACTGGAGGCTCCTGGGACATGGAGAGGAGGGCAGGAAGGCAGAGGGGCAGGGGGCCCCTGGGGCATCAGGGAGACAGAGCTGGGCACCAATCAGGGATCAGTAGGTTCTGCTTCAAATGACCAGTCCAGGTGTGGAGGGGGCAGGAAGTACCTGGGGGTGGGACAAAGCAGGAAACAGGAAATGGTCACTTTGGAACATTGATTCACTTCAAAATAAGCTACAGGGTTGAAGAGTGTTGGTGAAGATAAGAGCAGAGAGAAGAGAAGAGAAGAGAAGAGAAGAGAAGAGAAGAGAAGAGAAGAGAAGAGAAGAGGGGTAGAGGAGAGGAAGAGTGGAGAAGAGAGGAGAGAAGGAGAGCAGGAGAGGATGAGAGGATGAGAGGAGAGGAGGTGAATTGTAAATGGCTGCATCCTTCTGCCTCAGACTGGCTGTCTTTGAACTTGTATACATGCTGTTGGAAACAAGCACTGGAGAAGGAGAGCATATTAGCATGGCTGAGGTGGGAGACACACCAAACATGCATGTTAATGCAGTAACGCTCTGTGATGACCTTCCTGAATAAAGAAACAAACACAGCACATAAACACACACAGCACACACACACAGACACACACACACACAGACACACACACTTAAACTTAACATAAACAAATGTCCAGTAGCTATTCTCAGAGGTTATTAGAATAGCTGACCTGTTTACCACTTTAAACAGCTCATCAAGATAAAAAATATTAAGCCTCTTTTCACAGGCATTTGAGAGAGATCTCTTTTCTGTTCTTCCTCTTTTCCCCTCCTCCCCCCCTCCCCCTCCCCCCTCCCCTCTCCCCCTCTCCCCCCCCCCCCCCCCCCCCCCCCCCCACTGTAAGTCTCTTCTCTGTCATGTGAGCAGCAATTCATTTTTTCTAATCTTTATTTCAGTTCCATATATATTCTTTGTTTGCTCCATCCTGCCAAAGTAAATTCTGTGGTTGTGTAACTTGCATGGCGAATAAAAAAACACAATTCTGATTCAGCGAGTGTTGACATTGCAGAACATGTTTAAAGTAGGAGACACCTTCATCCATCCGGGGGGGGGGGGGGGGGGGGGGGGGGGGCGGCTGACCAGTAAGCAGAACCCTCATGAATAGATACACCATCTGGCTGACCAGTAAGCAGAACCCTCATGAATAGATACACCATCTGAATAGGACATATCCAGTAGTGGATATATGCAGGATGCGTGTGCAGGGGGTGAGGCAGTGTGAGGGGGGAGGAGGACGCTCTGTGAAGCCCCCCCCAGAGCAGTCATGGACATCTCACAGGGAGGAAACAGCTTCCTGTCACAGGTGCTTATTTCTGGTTCTCATCCGGAGCAGCACAGCTCCAGTTTCTGCTGCTGGCTTTCAGACAGGATACTGCAGGACTGGAGATCTGGGTCAAACTGACTATATGGTACACAGCTGTCTGGCTGGTTGGCTGGCTGGCTGGCTGGCTGTCTGGCTCTCCCTCTCAAGCCCTATTTCACTTTTAGTTTATATAATGTACAGTGTATAATGTGCAGTGTATAATGTGTAGTTTATATAATGTACAGTGTATAATGTGTAGTTTATATAATGTACAGTGTATAATGTACAGTGTATAATGTGTAGTTTATATAATGTGCAGTGTATAATGTGTAGTTTATATAATGTACAGTGTATAATGGACAGTGTATAATGTGTAGTTTATATAATGTACAGTGTATAATATGTAGTTTATATAATGTACAGTGTATAATGTGTAGTTTATATAATGTACAGTGTATAATGTGTAGTTTATATAATGTACAGTGTATAATGTGTAGTTTATATAATGTACAGTGTATAATGTACAGTGTATAATGTGTAGTTTATATAATGTAAAGTGTATAATATGTAGTTTATATAATGTACAGTGTATAATGTGTAGTTTATATAATGTACAGTGTATAATGTGTAGTTTATATAATGTACAGTGTATAATGTGTAGTTTATATAATGTACAGTGTATAATGTGTAGTTTATATAATGTGCAGTGTATAATGTGTAGTTTATATAATGTACAGTGTATAATGTGTAGTTTATATAATGTACAGTGTATAATGTGTAGTTTATATAATGTGCAGTGTATAATGTGTAGTTTATATAATGTACAGTGTATAATGTACAGTGTATAATGTGTAGTTTATATAATGTGCAGTGTATAATGTGTAGTTTATATAATGTACAGTGTATAAATATGCATATCTTTCCCCTGTGCTTCTGCCTCTGGATCTCTGTTCCAGTCTGCCACAGTGCCAAACCCTCACCTTCTAATCCTCCCTCTATCTCCTCCCCTTTCCTCTCATCCCTCCTGCTCCCCCCCCCTCCCCCCTCCCTCCCCCCCAGGCAGAGCTTCAGCAGGAAAGAAGAATCCTCTGTTCAGTGATGCAGTCTTAGCTGCTACACTGATGTGTGTTCTGTGTACATGCCCTGGCTTTCTCCATGAGACATGTGACCAGACCGCCTGTGTTCATGTGTGTGTGTGTTTGTGTGTGTGTGTGTGTGTGTGTGTGTGTGAGTGTGTGTGTGTGTGTGTGAATTAGTGGGTAATGTTAAAAAAACAACAACCTGAATGGCTTCTGGGTTGATGATTTGTCACTGCTCTATCTCTCTCTATCTCTCTCTATGCCTCTCTATGTCTCTCTATCTCTCTCTATGTCTCTCTATGTCTCTCTATCTCTCTCTATGTCTCTCTATCTCTCTCTATGTCTCTCTATGTCTCTCTATCTCTCTCTATCTCTCTCTATGTCTCTCTATGTCTCTCTATGTCTCTCTATCTCTCTCTATGTCTCTCTATGTCTCTCTATCTCTTTCTATGTCTCTCTATCTCTCTCTATGTCTCTCTATCTCTCTCTATGTCTCTCTATGTCTCTCTATGTCTCTCTATCTCTCTCTATGTATCTCTATGTCTCTCTATGTCTCTCTATATCTTTCTATGTCTCTCTATCTCTCTCTATGTCTCTCTATCTCTCTCTCTGACACACACACACACACACACACACACACACACACACACACACTGATCTGAGACCTCTAGTCTCTACAGTCCTTTGATCATAGGTGGCTACAACCTTAACACTGTGTGTGTGTGTGTGTGTGTGTGTGTGTGTGTGTGTGTGTGTGTGTGTGTGTGTGTGTGTGTGTGTGTGTGCCTCTCTTCCTGCCCTAGAGAGGTCTCTGAGGGAGGGATTGTTCACATAAACACACTGAGCTCACAGACGCCCAAACCAATAAGATTACAGATTAGGACTTCTAAACAGAGTTACAGCAGAATTACACTGACTGGCAATTCTGTTTCTAGTTTAAGAATAACCCTAGATTACTCTTAAACAGATTACTGTGCATTATATTTGGTAAATAGAGGAAGTTGTTCATGCAGAAGTCCTCATGGACACAGACATTGGACCAGCGTCGAAAAAATCCAAATATTCAAGCCAAGATCATTAAAATATAGCTTTTAAGTGCATTTCTACCTACTTAGTCGGTTAGTTTCTGGATGTTGCTCTCTCTCATAAGTCGCTTTGGATAAAAGCTAAATAAATAATAAATAAATAATGGGGGGTCAGATGGCTCAACGGGTTAAGGCATTGGCCTCATGATTGGAAGGTTGTGAGATCGAGCCCCCGTTGTGGATATATGACGTTGTGTCCTTGGGCAAGGCACTTCACCCTACATGCCAGGTGGAATGTCCCGATACCCATGGCTGGTTCATGGCTGGTTCATGGCTGGTTCATGGCTGGTTCATGGCTGGTTCATGGCTGGTTCATGGCTGGTTCATGGCTGGTTCATGGCTGGTTCATGGGCTGGTTCATGTTTCTGTCTGACATTAGGCTGGTTCATGGCCCGTGTCTGACATCCCATATAAAGATGCCTTGGCCTACTCACAAGACAGTATCCCTCCACCGCCTGCAGCTAGGGCTGTGCTGAGGCAGGATATAGAGCCTGCTTTGTTTGGAGTTCAACACTAAAACACTGCAAAACGCCTATTACTGTAATGTCTGTCTACCTTCCTGTCTGCCTGCAATGTTATGTTTTTAGCAAACTGAGGACAGAAGCTGAAAACCTTCACTGTTTACCCTGTCTGCTCTTCTCTCTATCCTCTCCTCTCATCTCTCGTTGTTCTCTCTCTCCACACTTCTCGCTCCTCTGTGGTCTCCCTCCCTCCCCTCCCTCCCTCCCTCTCAGAGTGTAAAGACAGTTTTTTCTCCAGATGGGAAACAACCTCAGTATTGTTTCACCTTTAAATGCACAAACCTTCACCTGATCCTTAATCCAGAGATTTCTCCCCCAAATCTTTCAATTTCATCTCTCCATCTTGTTATCCACCCAATCTCTACGGTCAAACCGTGTCCTCTCAGTTTGAACTTGAATGTCCTCCGCCACACCCTAGCTTCCTCCTTTTCATCCTCTCTCTCTCCATCTCTCTCTCTCCATCTCTTTATCATTCCATATCATGCTTCATACCTCCCTAACACTCATCCTCAATCTCTTTCTCTTTCCATCTTTCTCTCTGTGCCTCTGCCATCACCCTACCTGTCTCCCTCCCTCCATCTCCTCCCTCCCTCTTTCTCTCCTGGTTCCTCCTGCTCTTCTTCCTTGATCCCCCCAGTCAGAGTTGCCTGGGGCTGAACATCGTGTCTTAATTTATTCATGATACATTTGTATTTTCTTTTAGCAGGAAGTCTCCCCCAGTCTGGTGCAGTAAACGAGGCGGGCAGCTCAGAGCCCGTCACCTCAGCTAACGAGCGCTCAGACTGCTACAGACACCCGCCACCCTGAAGACCCCAATCAGTACAGAGCGTGATGCTGGACTCTGCTGAAGCGTGGAAGAAACTTGCACCTCTTCACACACTCTCCACACACACACTCTCCACACACACACTCTCCACACCACACACTCTCCACACACACACTCTCCACACACACACTCTCCCCCACACACACACACCACACACACACACAGACACACACACACTCTCCACACACAGACACACTCTACACACACACACACACACACACTCCCCCCCCCACACACACACACACACACACACTCTCTCCACAAACACACACACACACATAGTGTGCAACACTCTCAACACACAGAGATGTACTGTTCACACACACACACACACACACACAAACACACACACACACACTCTCCACACACACACACACACACACACACACACACACACACACACACACACACACCTCCACACACACACACACACACATCCTTGTCTGATTGGGGTTTCTTGCCCAGTTGGTTTCTCACAAAAAACTCGGTCAGAGAAGCATATTATGTTCCTGCTCTTGGAGGTCTAACACTAAACTAATAATGTGTTGAACTATCTTTCTCTTTGTCTCCCTCACACTCGCTCTCTCTCTCCATTCTGCTTCACTCTCTCCTCTTTCTCTGGGGTGAGAGAGGAGATATATGAGATAGGAGAGAAAAGTACAGTAGATGAAGAGAGGAGAGAGAAGAGGGAAGAAATGAAAGTAGCAATTGTGGAGGAGTTATACATGGAAAATGGTTGAACCCTCACCCGACACACACACACCACACTAACATACACACACACGCATGCACGCACCAGCATACGCACCCCTTACAGACACACACACACCAGACACACACTCACACCCAAGCTGGTACAGGGCAGAACCCCCTGATGATATCTAATTAAAAGTCTTCCATTCAGGGTATTGACTTGTCGTTGGTAGAACTCAGAGATAAACGCTGTCTCTCAGATGTGTTGTGATCAGCACCAGAGGGACATGCTTTACTGCAACATGATCAATAACCACACACACTGGCACACACACACACACTC
>CM059297.1:14584380-14609380 GCA_030340665.1 Neosalanx taihuensis
GTGTGTGTGTGTGTGTGTGTGTGTGTGTGTCTTGCTACATCAGTTCTGTCATCAAACACTCATGCTCTCCCTTCCTTTCTCATACACACGCCGTGCTTTGATCCGCACAAGGATGTCTCACACACACACACAAACACACACACACACACACTCACACTGAATCCAGCAACAGGGACCCTTTGAAAGTGCTGTGTGACAATTACAGTGAACATTGTACTTAAAGAAACAACTTTGCTAACTTTGGAGAGAGAGACTGATGATTGAAAGGAGGTTGAATTGCTGAAGCGCAGAAACACACACAGACTGCAAAAACACACCACACTGCAGAGGGACACTCTTGGGCTCTGTACACTGCAACACAACGATACACACAGTCTGATTCAGACAGGGGATTCACTGTTTCATTTGATTCACTTGATGCAGCAGGAAGTCGTTTTGGCAGGCAGGCCTGAAACTGTTTGCATTTAACAGACACATCTCAGCTAGCAGACACAGTAAAGTAACATCTCACCTAGCAGACACAGTAAAGTAACATCTCAACTAGCAGACACAGTAAAGTAACATCTCAGCTAGCAGACACAGTAAAGTAACATCTCAGCTAGCAGACACAGTGTTCAGTAACATCTCAGCTAGCAGACACAGTAAAGTAACATCTCAGCTAGCAGACACAGTAAAGTAACATCTCAGCTAGCAGACACAGTAAAGTAACATCTCAGCTGGCAGACACAGTAAAGTAACATCTCAACTAGCAGACACAGTAAAGTAACATCTCAGCTAGCAGACACAGTAAAGTAACATCTCAGCTAGCAGACACAGTAAAGTAACATCTCAGCTAGCAGACACAGTAAAGTAACATCTCAGCTAGCAGACACAGTAAAGTAACATCTCAGCTAGCAGACACAGTAAAGTAACATCTCAGCTAGCAGACACAGTGTTCAGTAACATCTCAGCTAGCAGACACAGTGTAAAGTAACATCTCAGCTAGCAGACACAGTGTTCAGTAACATCTCAGCTAGCAGACACAGTAAAGTAACATCTCAGCTAGCAGACACAGTGTTCAGTAACATCTCAGCTAGCAGACACAGTAAAGTAACATCTTAGCTAGCAGACACAGTGTTCAGTAACATCTCAGCTAGCAGACACAGTAAAGTAACATCTCAGCTAGCAGACACAGTAAAGTAACATCTCAGCTAGCAGACACAGTAAAGTAACATCTCAGCTAGCAGACACAGTAAAGTAACATCTCAGCTAGCAGACACAGTAAAGTAACATCTCAGCTAGCAGACACAGTAAAGTAACATCTCAGCTAGCAGACACAGTGTTCAGTAACATCTCAGCTAGCAGACACAGTGTTCAGTAACATCTCAGCTAGCAGACACAGTGTTCAGTAACATCTCAGCTAGCAGACACAGTGTAAAGTGACATCTCAGCTAGCAGACAGTGTAAAGTAACATCTCAGCTAGAAGACAGTCAACAATAATGAAAGTCTGGCATTTTAGCCAAGTGAGTCAAAACCACAGCAGATGTAGCAGAGGTGGTTCAGTAACAACCTGTTCAAGCCTAGCAGTCTGTGACCTCAATATCCATAAAAAAGCATTGCCAGGCCTTTAGCTCAGTGTGCTAATCAGTGACCAAGCTGTTCAAGATAGGAACTAAGTGGTACAAGTTCAGACAGTTGTTTGTTTCCTGGAAGAGGAGGGTGTTGCGTGGAACAGCACTTCCTCAGTAATCCTGGTGAACAAGCCTTCAGACAAGACAGGCTGCCTCAAATCCGGGTTAGAGTCCATCTGTCAGGAGTGAGTGGTCAGCAGTGTGTGGTGGCACTCTGTCGTTAAAGAGCTCAAGACACGGGGCGTAATGCTGCCCGGTGTCATCGCAGAGCACACACACACACACACACACATCTTTGAAAAAACACATTCACCCAGACATACACACAGACACATGAAAACCAAAATAAATGAGCATCTCAACCCACTCGGTAGATTGAAGAAATAGTTCATCTTAAGTATTCATAAGACCCTTTGGAAGGTTTGTTAAAACTCCCAGAATTCCCTGGGATGCAGGCCAAAGGTACCGCTCTTCTGGGTGTCTGTGGTCCACAGACAAAAATAACCCCTTGCAACAGTCTAAGTCTGGAACAAGCTGGAAAACACTAGATCTAACAAATATTTGCATATCTTCATACATTATCACAGATCTCCATAAATTAGACATTACCATCCAGGCAGACATGGAAACTGCAGCAGCTAATGATCACCTAAGTAGGTTTGTTACTCTCTGTCACCCTGTTCTCTTCCACTCATCCCTGCTCTCTCTCCCAGCCTCTCTCTGTTTCTCTATTTCCTTCTCTCTCTCTCATTCTCTCTCTCATGCCTTCTCTCCATATATCCCCCTTCCTGAATTAATCTGGGTCTCTCTAGCTCCGTCTAATCAAATCAAACAGACACGCTGATGCATTTCTACTGAGTCAACAGCCAACATTAGCACAGTCACCTCCTCCCTCACCTCCTTGTTTACCTCCTCCTTCACCTCCTAGCTTGACTCGTCATTCACCTCCTCCCTAACCCTACTTGTTCACCGCTTCCCTATCCACCCACTTATTTAATCTCCTCCTTCACTTCCTCCTTCACCTCCTCCTTCACCTCCTCCTTCCCCTCCTCCCTCACCTCCCCCCAGCTGAACACTCACCTACCTCTCACCCTGACTGTCTCCTCCCCTCCCAGCTCCTGTGGTTACCTAACCTTCCATTAAAGTGAGTCATTGGCACAAATTAACATTTACTTCAGTCATGTTGAGGCTAAAACATTCACATACTGTTTGAACTGGGAGTCAGGTGGCTGAGCGGTTAGGGAATCAGGCTGGTAATTAGAAGGTTGCTGGTTCGATTCCTGGCCGACATGACATTGTGGATTTGGGCAAGTCACTTCACCCTACATACCTCAGGGGGAATGTCCCTGTACTGGTTGTATGTTACTCTGGATAAATCTGCAAACATGTTAATGTTCACACATACTTTGTTTTCTATAGTCTCACTGTCTCTCAGATCCCCTTCAGGGAGGCCTCCAGTAACCTGTGACCCCTGTGTGACCCCTGTGTGACCTCACTGCAGGGGGTCTTGAAACACTGTCAGGATGTGAACCCTTGTTGCCCCCACCTGGGGCAAATAACAAACACATCACACTAGGCTCACATAGACTCACATGGTCTCATCTTTAACGTGATGTACTCAACCACACATACACACACCCACACACACAACCCACACACACACACACACACACACACACACACACACACACACACACACACACCCACACACACACACACACACCCACACACACACATACCCACCCTCCCACACACTAACACACACACACACACACGCACACGCACACACACTCTCTGCACAGGTGTCAGTGGCATGTTACACTGGAGGTACTTTCCAGCACGTCTGTGTCCATTAACACTAACATGCTGGTGGCAGGAAGCTAATCCACACCCCACTAAAAACTACACACCCCACACCCCACTAAAAACTACACACCCCACACCCCACTAAAAACTACACACCCCACACCCCACTAAAAGGGGAGGGAGGGAGCAGGGGGGGGCAGGGGGGACAGGCAGAATGCTGAGTGACTGGTCCTTCCAGGCGTCACTCATCTGCTCTGCTGGAGGATGGAAGTGTGGCGCTTTGCCGAAGCAGGAAACTCAGGGAGCCTTGCCCCTCCCGCTGAGGAGACAACGCCACCATCTGCCCCTGGACGCTGACTACGAGCGCTCTCCCTCAGCCAATCAGATGATAGATTCCCCCCCCCCCTTCCCGCCTCCACATGGGACTGTTGGCAGACTGGTATGCTAATGAGTTTGTTTATGGTGGTGGTATCTATCGACGGATCTGTCCCTCATTCACGCTGCCTAGCAACCGCGTGGCTGCGTGCCCCGGTACCATGGCGATGGGCAGTTTTGCGTCGCCACCAAACTTCGCACCTTCACTCACACCAGGAGGCGCGCGTTACGATTGGCTGGCAGATGGCTCATCTGACTGGCTGGACACAATCTGTCTGGGCGTATCAGAGAAGCAGGTTTACACACAGCCTGGAAATATCTCCCAAACAGACTCCACTCACTCTGCTCTAGACCAACTTCCTCTCTGTCTGTCCTTCATCTCTGATCTACTGCAACAACACCAGCCTGTCCAGCCCAGTCATGGATGAGCTGGCTTTGTGTTCAAGAGCTCTGGACACAAGTCTTATGTCTCTCCCTCTCTCACATTCCCTCCCTCTCTCCTGCCCTTACTGTATAACCCTCCCTCTCCCCCCTGTCTGTTTCTCTCTCTCTCGCTGTCTCTTTCTCTCTCTCTGTCTCTCCCTCGCTGTCTCTCTCGCTGTCTCTCTCTCTCTCTCTCTCTGTGCGTGTGTGTGTTTCTCTCTCGCTGTCTCTTTCTCTCTCTCTCTGTCTCTCTCACTGTCTCTCTCTCTCTTTCTGTGTCTCTCTCGCTGTCGCTCTCTCTCTGTCTTTCTCTCTGTTTCTCTCTCGCTGTCTCTTTCTCTCTCTCTCTGTCTCTCTCACTGTCTCTCTCTATCTCTCTTTCTCTGTGTGTCTCTCGCTCTTTCTCTCTCTCTGTCTCTCTCTTATCAGAAATGTAAAGTGGATGTCCAGGTCACACACAAACACACACCTGATCACAGTCACAAACAGTGCTAACACACTCCCTTTAAGTAGCCTTCAATTCCAGTGACCGTATCACAGTATAAACTGCATCAACTCATCCAGCACAGATCTTATACACACACAACCACACACACACACACCAACATACATCGTCCATACACACACGCCCCCACTCACACACACACTCACACAGAGCCGCAGCTGTCAGAGGTCAGATGAGGGACTCTGGGTCACGGTGACGTAACCGGAAGGATTGATCAACTGTGGAATGTTCTGGCAAACTTCCCCTGATTGGTCCAGAGATCAGAAGCTGGCATTTCCAGGCCCCGCCCCCTCACATGTCAACAGCATAATCTGAACATCAAACCCTGGCTGCAGTAGGAGGAGAGCTTCTGGAAAAAACAGTAGCAACGGAGCATCTGTGTGTGCGTGTGTGTGCGTGTGTGTGTGTGTGTGAGTGTGTGAGTGTGTGTAGAGTGCGTGTGTAACATCTGGCAGACACAAGGCCACAGACTCAGATGTCTTTTTAACAAGAACTTCTCAGCGTCCATCATGTTGTATGAAGGAGCTGTCAATCAAAAACTACATAAGCAGCTGTTTAGACGGGGGGGGGGGGGGTCTCTGTAGGGTGTAGAGTCAGGGTTCACTCTGACACGGGCACGCTCCTGGCAGAGAGCCGTGCACGCTTGTGGTGCTCACAAAGCGAGGCCTTCAGGCCTGATGCCTAATCTAGCATTAAATCATCTGATCTGTGTAAACTGACAGGATATGATGGAGGACCAGCTGGTATCTTCCTCCCTCCATTCCCTCGTTATCGTTCTCTCCCTCCATCTCTCCCGCTCTCTCTCCCTGTCCCTTAATATCTCATAAGCTCCATCTCTCTCTTTATCACTCGCTGCATCTCACACCCTCCCTACTTGTCTTATTTTTCAATACAACCCTCCCTCTCAATCTCCCTTTCTCACCACCCCTCTTTCTACCCTCTCTCTAAAAAAGCCCTTGGCTCCCTCTAACCTTTTTCCTCCCTCCCTACCTCCCTCCCTCCCTCCCTCCCTCCCTCTAGTTGTTGTTGTTCCTGGGTCCCAGTGTCTTTATTTACAGGAGACAATCTCCCCAAGATCCCTGAGGACCACAGGAAGACAGAAGATGCAATATTAGGTCTTAATCCTCCCGCTCCACAGACCGGGAGTTTCTTTAGCTCTCCGGCCACACAAGCCGTAACCACACCAGGGATACTGTCAGCTCATCGACCCAGCCCTGGTCCTCAGACATATGGACTTCATATCAGACACTTTGTGTGTGTGAGTGTGCATGAGTGTGTGTTAGGTATGGAGGTCAGTATGACAGTATGATATGCATCATAATTAGTTTTTGGCCTCAGTAAAAGTATGCAGGTCACTTTATGTAATATCTGTAATATCGAATATAAAAATAAAATCAAAACCTTCACCCTTGAACTGACGTACTATGCGCATTCCCTGTGCTTTCATTCATTCTGATGTTATTCTGAATCTGTCACAAATTGTTTTTGGAGAGAGACAGTTTCGCTAACACGTGAACTTTCCCTGCCGCTGTTCCAGCAGGGACATACAGCTGGGGGATGGAAATGACACGTCATGTTTAGGAGCCTTCTGCTCCAGGAGCCCACAGTGGCAAAGAGAAGTTTGGACACTTTAGTTTCTTGGTTGTCATCATTGTCTTGAATGCTGAATCCTAAATGTGACCTCTTCAAACGTGCTTCTCTGTGTTTCACAGGTGCTCACTAGCTTACTCACACTGGAGCTGAGAGAATATTTACCGTCATCTCCCCTCTCTTCTCCAGCTCATATTTGCATACAGAGAGATGAGCGGCCCCAGGGATTCTGCTGGGCTCCAGAGATCTGCTGTGAATCTGAATGTACAATGTCTGTTTGTGTGTCTGTGTGTGTGTTGCAGTAAGTACGTTTGAGAAATTACAGGGAAATGACAAGATTCATGTGTGCGTTTTGAGCCCTAAGGAGTTGACTGTGTGTGTGTGTATGAAGGTGTGTCTGTGTGTGTATTGTGCGTGTTTGTGAGAGTCATGTGGCTGAGCGGTTAGGGATTCAGGCTAGAAATCCTAAAGTAACTCGTTTGATTCCTGGCTGTGCCACATGACATTGTGTCCTTGGGCACTTCACCCTACTTGCCTCAGGGGGAATATCCCTGTACTTGCTGTAAGTCACTCTGGATAAGAGTGTCTGCTAAATGCCTATGTGTGTGTGTGTGTGTGTGTGTGTGTGTGTGTGTGTGTGTGTGTGTGTGTGTGTGTAAGAAAGGGAGTCAGTGAGTGAGGAGGCAGGTGTGCTGAGTCACCATGGAGACCAATGCTTTTGTAAAGAAGAATAGGCGGACCAGTTACCTTCACGCTCGCTACGTTTCGACCATAGCAACGCAGGACATCACATGCATGGCTGTCAGGTTATTATGGGATGTTTTAACTAGTAGGAAAGGATCAGTGAACTTTAAGTGTTCTGTTTTTGTGCTGGATTTACAAAGACGCTACAAAGTCAGAGAGGCTGTCAGGCTTACAGAAGAAATATGTATTTATCTGACACACACACATGTGCAGGGAGGATCAACAGTGAACACACACACACACACCCACACACTCACACACACTCACACACTCACACACACACACTCACACACACACACACACACACTC
The DNA here is from genome assembly GCA_030340665.1 of Neosalanx taihuensis. Classification (NCBI taxonomy): domain Eukaryota; kingdom Metazoa; phylum Chordata; class Actinopteri; order Osmeriformes; family Salangidae; genus Neosalanx; species Neosalanx taihuensis. The sequence continues at coordinate 14,591,744 of CM059297.1, forward strand.
GCATGCATAATTGTCCACCGAATAAATGAGATCTGCTTGTTCCCCTCCATGCTGTCCTTCCTCCAAGGACATTCAGGAGCAGCCACATCAGCAGGGCCCAGGGAGAAACTCCAGACTGAAGCTCCAGGGAGAAGCTCCAGGCTTAAGCTCCAGGTTGAAGCTCCAGGGAGAAGCTCCAGACTGAAGCTCCAGGGAGAAGCTCCAGACTGAAGCTCCAGGGAGAAGCTCCAGACTGAAGCTCCAGGGAGAAGTTCCAGGTTGAAGCTTCAGGGAGAAGCTCCAGACTGAAGCTCCAGGGAGAAGTTCCAGGTTGAAGCTCCAGGGAGAAACTCCAGACTGAAGCTCTAGGCTGAAGCTCCAGGGAGAAGCTCCAGGGACACCCCCCCCCCCAGAGCATCACACAGGACTCAAACCCGAAACCTTCTTTCCTGTGTGCCAGGCCATCCTTCCTCTCCACACAGACCAATGGTCAGACAGACAATTAGACAGACGGTTGGGCAGTCAGACAGACAGTTAGTCCAGACAGCATGACAACAGTAGACCTTTCAGACAGACTGGCCTGCTGTGAGCAGCTGAATTAGGAGTGCTAATGAGTCAGTATTGTCATACTTGACCATTCTTAACCTCAGGCTTGTCACAACACGCACACACAAAAATACACACCCTCCTCTATATATAGCTGCTAGCTAAATCGTATGGTCACAGACACACACACACACACACACACACACACATATATATACATCAAACACACATTCAACACATTCAAAGGACCAGACCAGACTGACCAGAAGACACAGCTGAAGACATTGACCCAGAGCCTGCATTCGCTGGCCATCAATGATTTCCTGCAGAGGTGTTAAGAGGTTTCAGACCCACTATTGATGTGCTTGCTTCTCTCTTCTGGTCTCACACTGAGAGAGTTTGTAGAGGGGAATGGCTGATGGAGGGGAGAGGAGGGGAGGGAGGGAGGAGAAGGGGCAGACGGGACATCCAGTGAGGGAGGGAGGTGAGAGAACCGAGAACAAGAGAGAGATGAGAGGAATGAGAAGATGATGAGGGAGGGAGGGGATGAGGGAAAGAGAGAGAGTGATGAGAAGACAAAATGTTAGATAGATGAGAGGAACAAATGAGAGAGAGAGAAATGGGGATCGGATGAACACTCTTCCACTGAACTGTAATTAGAGCTGATAGGGATCAATTGGCAAATGACATGGGGGAAGGGGGGGGGGGGGGGGGAGGGGGGGTATCCAGACCACAGAGGACCTGATGTGAATCATCAGATGGGGGAGATAAGTGTGCTTGTGGAGGAACGCTGGATGGCCTCAAGCTCTAGGGAAGGGGGGAGGAGGGAGGAAGAGAGAGGGTTGGGGACAGAACATGGTGACTGTGAAAGGGAGACAGTTTAGTTGACCCTCGTGACCTTGTGTTTAATAATGAGAACTTAAGGCTCTTGCAGCGAGAGGGGGGAGAGAGAGAGAGAGAGACGGAGAGCGAGAGAGAGAGAGAGAGAGAGGCAGGATGTTTCTGAACTCTACCCTTCAGGATTAATAAAGTACCTCTAGGTCTGTCTGTACTGCCATCCATCCACCTGTCTTTACATCCATGCAATCATCTATCTCACTCCAAATCCAACCATTTTTTTAGTGTCAACCAACTATGTTGACGATATCTCCACTATTTACCTGGCAGGTGGTGGTTTACATGGAGTCACTTTTTAGACACTCTTATCCAAATCGACCTACAGCAAGTACAGGCACATTCCCCCCTGAGGCAAGTAGAGTGAATTGCCCAAGGACACAACATCATGAAGCCAGAGCCAGGAATCGAACTCGCAACCTTCCAATCATGACCTCAACACCTTAACCACTGAGCCACCTGACTCCCTAGTTTAGCACGTTAGCACAGGCACATCTAAATCCTCCACAGGGGACAGAGGTTCAAATCCCTGCTGGTTTCCCCATGTGGTGGCAGGCAGTGTGGCTCTGTCACAGACGCTCATCTCAAGGGAGTGACTGACAGCTGTTTGACACGCTCAGCTCATTACCCTCTGATGAGACAAGCATGGGAGACGCTCGCACCTCCTGACACTGGCAGCAGTAACCTTCTACATTCTACTATTTCCTTTTCCCCTTCTTTCCTTCTCTTTCCTATTTTAAATTATGATGTCTCCACTACAGGTTGCATTTACGCAAGCTCTTCTAATAGATTGATGGGAATCATGTGGCGCAGTTGGTTAGGGCGTTGGGATAGTAATCAGAAAGCCCCCGGTTCGAACCCTGAGTTTGTCAACATGACCTTGTGTCTTTGGGCAAGGCACTGAACCCAACTGGCCTCGTGGGAATGTCCCTGTACTTGCTGTAAGTTGCTCTGGATAAGAGCGTCTGATAAATGCCTTAATGTAAATCAGTGTCTCATAGCCTACAAGCTAGATATCTGCTAGCCTGTTAGCATAGCTTAATGTAGCGTAGTACTCACATCAAACCCTCAGCCCTCTAATCTATACACATATTGATGGCCTATTAATGTATATCATCTCATTACACGCCTGCAGCATCAGCTAGCCTACAGAAGCTCACTGGTGTGACTTCTGAGCTGCTGCTAGCCTATCGCTGGAGAAGCTGTCTGTCAAGTCATCCTTCGGCAGAGGCTACAGCTAGCCTGCTAGCTCTGGCATGGTGCAGTAAGCTAGCCTGCTAGCTCTGGCATGGTGCAGTAAGCTAGCCTACTAGCTCTGGCATGGTGCAGTAAGCTAGCCTACTAGCTCTGGCATGGTGCAGTAAGCTAGCAGGCTAGCTCTGGCATGTTGCAGTAAGCTAGCAGGCTAGCTCTGGCATGGTGCAGTAAGCTAGCAGGCTAGCTCTGGCATGTTGCAGTAAGCTAGCACGCTAGCTCTGGCATGTTGCAGTAAGCTAGCCTGCTAGCTCTGGCATGGTGCAGTAAGCTAGCAGGCTAGCTCTGGCATGTTGCAGTAAGCTAGCACGCTAGCTCTGGCATGGTGCAGTAAGCTAGCCTGCTAGCTCTGGCATGGTGCAGTAAGCTAGCAGGCTAGCTCTGGCATGTTGCAGTAAGCTAGCACGCTAGCTCTGGCATGTTGCAGTAAGATAGCCTGCTAGCTCTGGCATGGGGTAGTAAGCTAGCCTGCTAGCTCTGGCATGGGGTAGTAAGCTAGCAGGCTAGCTCTGACACAGCGCAGTACCTCTCTGGTGTGATGGATTAGCTCCTGAGTGGTTTAGACTGCTAATGACTGTGAGCCTGGAGGAGGCAGGTGGAGGAGGGAGGTGGAGGAGGGAGGTGAAGGAGGGAGGTGGAGGAGGGAGGAGGAGGGAGGTGGAGGGGGGGAGGAGGGAGGTGGAGGAGGGAGGTGGAGGAGGGAGGAGGAGAAGGGAGGTGGAGGAGGGAGGTGGAGGAGGGAGGTGGAGGAGGGAGGAGGAGGAGGGAGGAGGAGGAGGTAGGTGGAGGAGGAGGAGGAGGGAGGAGGAGGAGGGAGGTGGAGGGGGGAGGTGGAGGAGGGAGCAGGAGGAGGGAGGAGGAGGAGGTAGGTGGAGGAGGGAGGAGGAGGGAGGAGGAGGAGGGAGGAGGAGGAGGGAGGTGGAGGGGGGAGGTGGAGGAGGGAGCAGGAGGAGGGAGGTGGAGGGGGGGGGAGGAGGGAGGTGAAGGAGGGAGGAGAAGAGACTGGCTGGCTTCAGAACAGCTGATCTGGCACATGAGGCCGGCACACCTGCAGCCCCTCTAACAGCCTGGCTCACCAGGCTGCTGGCTCTGCTGCTACTGTAGCAGCAGACTATTGATATCACTCAGAGTTTAATAAGGTGATGATTCAATTCAACTGCAAAACAGAGTAGTGTGAAGAGGTTTGTGCTTGTACAATGTGGCACTATAGGAGGTGTACAGAGACATTGTTATTTTATTTTTTACAGACCGGTTTGTGTGAAAGATAGGATGTCAAGGATAGCGTTGGCTGTTTGTGATGAATGGTTAGTGTTCACCGGCTGACCGCTGTGCTGCCTGCTTACTGTGCTGCCTGCTTACTGTGCTGCCTGCTTACCGTGCTGCTTGGTTACAGTGCTGCCTGCTTACCGTGCTGCCTGCTTACTGGCTGCCTGGTTACTGTGCTGCCTGATTACTGTGCTGCCTGCTTACTGTGCTGCCTGATTACTGGGCTGCCTGGTTACTGTGCTGCCTGCTTACTTTGCTGCCTGGTTACTGTGCTGCCTGATTACTGTGCTGCCTGCTTACTGTGCTGCCTGATTACTGGGCTGCCTGGTTACTGTGCTGCCTGCTTACTTTGCTGCCTGGTTACTGTGCTGCCTGATTACTGGGCTGCCTGGTTACTGTGCTGCCTGCTTACTTTGCTGCCTGGTTACTGTGCTGCCTGATTACTGGGCTGCCTGGTTACTGTGCTGCCTGATTACTGGGCTGCCTGGTTACTGTGCTGCCTGCTTACTTTGCTGCCTGGTTACTGTGCTGCCTGCTTACTGTGCTGCCTGCTTACTGTGCTGCCTGCTTACTGTGCTGCCTGCTTACTGTGCTGCCTGGTTATGGTGTACAGTTCACTGTGTGGCCTGTTTAATCTCTGCTCTCATCCATTACATAGTATTTCAAGTCTTAATGAGGCCTTCTAGCAAATGATCTGTAATGAGTTGGGTACTGCTCTCCCTGTATCTTACAGTCCCTGTCAAACATGACATCAAATATGTATGCAATGTTCTAATGTAGGTCTTGAAGCACCAAGAAAGAAAATAATACTCTATGAACCTCATCTAGATAACTGAATTACACCCTGACAGTAAGACATCCTTATTTATGCATGAAATGACCTATTTGGCACAGGAAAAGCCATGTCTGAATTATTTCGAGACCATATATACTGCTGCTCAGGAGTCAGGTAGTTGAGCGGTGAGTCAGGCTGGTAATCAGAAGGTTCCCGGTTCGAACCCTGGCTGTACCAAATGACGTTGTGTCCTTGGGTATGGCACTTCACCATACTTGCCTCAGGGGGAATGTCCTTGTACTTACTGTAAGTCACTCTGGATAGGAGCGTCTCATAAGTGACTTAATGTAAATGTAACGTAAATGTACCATATTTCCAAAGCAGAGCTGACCCCTGTGTTTCTGACAGTAACAAGCAAGGCAGATCCACCCTGTGTGTTTATACTGACACACAGAAGAGACAGGGATGGAGAACAGCGAAGACAAGCGGAAGATGAGAGATATTTGAGGGAGAAAATGGGGTTGGTTGTGGTGGGTGGGTGGGTTGGGGGGGGTGATAGATAGAGTGAGAGAAAGTGAACATAATGTAGAGAGCAGACCATCCATCCATCATGTTGAGGGAGTGGACGCTAGACAGCGTTAATAGATCTCAGAGGATAACTCTGGAGTGCATACACTCTTTGTCAATTTGAGGACCGTGTGTCTCTGGGTTCACATGTCAGGTCTGATTTGTCACCCTGAGCTAGCAACAGAATGACAGAGCTGGGGTGATGTCGAGTGTGTACACACACACACACACGATTACATCCACACCCACACAGTAATCTGAGTAATAGTTATCCAAGTGGATCGACCAATCGCTTCTGTAGACATGAGTGGTGTACAAACTAACACCAATGCTTCTCTTGTACAAACACACGCTTACACACACAACCAGAACACGCACACACACACACACAGATCAAATAGACCAGACAAACTATGCTTTAGTATGTTCTTTAACCCAGAGGCTGGGTGTAGTTAAAGACTGATGTCTGTAGCTATGGTTACCATAGCTCAATGCTAGGGTTAGGGACAGGGTTACGGCTAGGGGCAGTGACGGGGGGAGGCTGTAGTCTGGGGGCAGTGACGGGGGGAGGCTGTGGTCTGGGGGCAGTGACGGGGGGAGGCTGTGGTCTGGGGGCAGTGACGGGGGGAGGCTGTAGTCTGGGGGCAGTGACGGGGGGAGGCTGTGGTCTGGGGGCAGTGACGGGGGCAGGCTGTAGTCTGGGGGCAGTGACGGGGGCAGGCTGTAGTCTGGGGGCAGTGACGGGGGGAGGCTGTGGTCTGGGGCCTGGATAATGAGGCTGGAGGCAGGCAGTGGGCTGGGGCCAGCCTCGGGGCCAGCCTCCCTGAGATGGGGAAAAAGACATTCATCCACTCAGCAGCGTGACAATCAGTCTGCCTCTCTGGAGTACTGCCCCAATACTGAGACTCAGCCACCTCACACACACACACACACACACACACACACACACACACACACACACACACACACACAGGCTTACACTAACACACACACACACACAGAGAAATAACACACACACACTCACTAGCAAGCTAGAGAGATAGATAGACTGACAAATGATGAGATAGACCAGAGAGCAATCAGGGTCTAAAAACAGTTAGAGGAGAGAGTGAGAGAGAGAGAGAGAGAGAGAGAGAGAGAGAGAGAGCCAGAGAGCCAGAGAGAGAGAGCCAGAGAGAGAGCCAGAGAGAGAGCCTGAGAGAGAGAGCCAGAGAGAGAGAGCCAGAGAGAGAGCCAGAGAGAGAGCCAGAGAGAGAGAGCCAGAGAGAGAGCCAGAGAGAGAGAGCCAGAGAGAGCCAGAGAGACAGAAAGAGAGACAGAGATGCATAAAGGAGGTAGAGATACCACAGAGGTGAATACAGGTTGAAAAAGTCACCAGGCAGATAAAAAATACAGTAAAGAGACCTGCAAAAACTACTATATAGACCATCAGTTAGGATGAAGGAAGAAATGTTTCCAACATAACTGAATCATACCAAGACGCAAGACGCAAGACATCATTCATTCCATCTTGTTCTACCAGAGAATAGCTGAATACATGTCTCACATTTACATTTCAACCCAACCCAAAGCCGTTTCTTTATGTATCTTCATGCAGCACCGTTGTGAGGACACCTCTCATACTGACACCGGTCTGACCTGAGGGGCACAGCAGCGCACCACCACGCGCCCCAGCCCCTCCCTGCCGGCTGTCACGAGCTGCCCTGCAACACTCACACTTCCGTCCTGAAGGCAGGAGATGCAGAAATGTGAGTCGGAATCGATTTCGCGGCCTCGTCTCACGTCCTTTTCCGAGCCATCAACAGACCATCCATTTATTCTGACCAGACAAGGCTATGCACGAGAGAGAGAGCCTTGCACGCGCTGCAGCTCCGCTCTGTCAGGCTCGCGCTCACCGGGACAGCGTGTTCACATTAGGGCAGAGCAGAGCGATGTGCCCGGGTCTGAGTGTCGATTAAAGATGCAATCAGAGCTTCTCAGTTAGGGTGTTAAACTGGTGGAGGATCAGGAGAGTGCAGGTCTGCACTTCAGCCAAGCACAACACACCAGATGATTTCATGAGCGAGTCTCTCAGTGCCATCAGCTGGTGTAGTGCGTGGTTAAAGTGCAGACCTGCACCGTCTTGTCCCTCCATGGCACCAGTCTGACACACCTGGTTTAGATCAGAGACCCCCCCCCCCCCACACACACACACACACACATATATATGGACATACCGGCACGTGCCGGGTAGCCTGGTACATCTGCTACAAATAAGCACTGAATGAACACTTTAAAGTGTCAAATAGCATAGGACACTATAGCATGGCTTCTGAAAGGTGTGGATCTACCTTATCACGGTGCCCCCCCCCCCCCCCCCCTCAAACACACACACACACAGGCAGTGTGTGTAAAACCATCTGTAATGAAATACTGTCTCTGTTCAGTTACATTAGTTGGCAAATATCATCTCAGTTGGACTAAAAGTCGAGAAGGAAAAAACTACACAAACACTACACAAACACTACACAAACATGCATTAGAGGAAAGGTTAGAATGAGCTAAATCTAGGCTGTGGTTACCTTTACTCCGCGGTGCAGCAGCCTCCTCTCTCTCTGCTCCAGGATCTGATGGTGTGAGCCTGGTACTGAACAGACCTGAGAGGGTAAAGGACCGTGGATGGTAGTGAATGCTGCTTTTTATCTCCAGTATTCTTGAAGACGCACCAGTCCAGATCTGGAGCAGGGTGACGGTCCACAGATACAACCAAGATCATTACAGTCTTATATCCATGGAGGTTTCTTCACTCTGGATAAGAGCCTCTGTTAAATCACACCATGTAAATGTGACTCTAAATGTCCTTTACCCGCTTCTTATTCCGCAGAGCTCAGCTGTCATTTCACAGCTCTGAGTTAAACCAATGCGCCGCTTCTAGTGAAACATCCTCCTGGTTTTCTACAGTAACATATCTGTAGTTGATGCGGGAATCTCCTCTTTAAGTAGAGCCTGCATCCCCGGCGCAGCTGAGGCAGTGTGAGGCAGTGTGCGGAGCTCCGCGCTGCGCTGTCCGGACTGATGATTCGCCCCTCCTCCCTGGCAGCAGACCTGCTCTGCCAAGTCACTGCAGCCTGTCCCTCAGAGCTGCTACTGTCTGTCCAGCTATGGTGACAGTACGGCGCCGCACTAACAGATAAGACCACTCTGAAATCCCGGGCAGCACACCGTCAGAGCGTGCAGAGAGTAGGAGGAATGAGGCTGTTACTGACACTGAGGCTGGGAGACAGGTGTTTGGCTCTTAACAAATCAGAAAAAAAGAGCCCGTCTTCCTGTGTGCGCCCCCCGGGGTGTTAAATGGAGCGGCTCGCGTTTAGGCACGCGGATTACCGAGATCACTTTCCAGATTCCATCAGATTATTTGGACTGTTCCCAATTAAAGGATTAATTGGAGGTTTTGAGGCTTCATCACATGGCACAACATGTTCAGTAGAACATCACGTGATTTGACGCCTTGACAGGAATAGCTAATTGTGTGCGCCATGGAAGGTTGCATAGGCCTACATTTGTTTGAGTTACTTTGAAGTTCAAAGGGCTCATTGTTGCTGATCAAGTTGGATGAATTCATTCTTAAAATAGATAGAATTTTAATAGAAAAAGAGAGAGTGACTACAAAATTACCATTATAAAAAAAACTGCACAGTAATCTGCCTATGTCTCAATGTAGTGCCTTTCATAAAATCTCCTTACAACATCCTTTTGCGGCATATCAATTTATAAATACCATGGAGAGGATGGATCAGCCCCCCCCCCCCCACTGTCCCCCCGTCCTCCTCCGCTATCCAGCCAGCGGAATGAGCTTTAGCCCCAAACATCCGTCTGATTCGATCACCTCCCTCCAGGCCCTCCCGCCTTTCTCCCTCTTCCTCTTCCCCTCTCTATCTCCCTCTCTCTCTCCTTCTATCTTCCCCTCCCTCCTCCATTCCCTCTTCCCCTCACTCTCTCTCCCCCTCTATCTCCACACCTCTCCGCCCTGTCCCTCCTTCTCTCTATGTGACAAGCAGTTCCATCCTCTCTGATCTCATTTTAAGGTTGACCGCTCTCTGAGGCTCAGCATGTGACAGTAGCTTCCCAGAGACACAGGGGCTGGGCCAGGTGCTGGAAACCCTGATATTCACAGAGAAACAGGGGCTGGGCCAGGTGCTGGAAACCCTGATATTCACAGAGAAACAGGGGCTGGGCCAGGTGCTGGAAACCCTGATATTCACAGAGAAACAGGGGCTGGGCCAGGTGCTGGAAACCCTGATATTCACAGAGAAACAGGGGCTGGGCCAGGTGCTGGAAACCCTGATATTCACAGAGAAACAGCCCCAGCTGGACGTCATGCTTTGACCCGCACTTTTTTCAGTGTGGTGACGTGTGTGATCACAGTTAAACAAGCTGATGTACAATAACTCAAACAGTGGCAATCATATGGAGCAATGGCAGGGATAGTGGAAAGTGTAGGTCGAATTTGACATAAACAACAAATTTGTAGCGATAACTGTGCGCTGCATACAGAAGAAGGACCCTATAGCCTACTGTAGATGGAGGAATACACGACTTAAAGGTCTATCGACGACCAATCAGTCACCAGCTCTATGATCCTGACCTGTTAGGCTTCACCTTCAGGAAGTGACATTGATCCCTTGTCCAGGGGCTGTTGGTGAGAAGCAAGATGCTGATGAAAGCAGACCAGCTCCATTCTGATCACACATCAACCTAACAGGAAGCTGGAGCCAAGTCACACAGCAGAACCAGGTGGAGGGAGGGAGGGAGGGAGGGAGGGAGGGAGTAAATAAGGAAGGAAGGAAGATGATAGGTAGGAACCAGTTCTTCATCGTCGTGCAAACCGTTGATTTCATGTGTTGTTGTGTTTATATAAAAAAGATGAAGAGGTAAACCAAATGTTTGCTGAGTCACCTTCAGCGGCCCACATCCTCAGCCTCTGGGCACATCCATCCTGGATGGTTCTTCTTCTCTGATCATCAGTAGGTTTCCACTCCAGTCCAACGCCTCAGAATAGACATGGCTGCAGTAACCATGTCCTTCAGACACACAAGGTTAGTGTTAAATGGAGCCAGGCAACCTCTGGCTCTCTTACCTGGAAACTCATTCATCCCATCCCTGGGTGGAGGGGCTGGGTGAGGGGGCGGCCGCCTGACAGCGAGGGTGAGAGAGATCCAGATCCACACAATGATGGAGGAGATAGACGGAGAGATAGACGGAGGCTGCTGGTCTATCTTCTCCAGGCTGGAACCCAGGAAAGAACGATTGATTGAAGATAGGGAAGTGAGGAAAAGTCAATAAAGAGAAAGTGGAGACGAGGGTTTGGTTTGTTTTTTTATTTCGTTTTTTTTCCGTTTTTTTTCTTCTCTTCCTTCCGGTGAATTCTCTGATGTTCTGAGGATGGAACCATAAATAGTCGAGAGTCCACATCTGTCCTCGCTAGGACACAGAGAGACACACACGCACACACTCACACGAAATACACACACGCACGCACACCTGCACACACATCCTCATGCACACACATCCTCATGCACACACATTCTCATGCACACACATCCTCATGCACACACATCCTCATGCACACACATCCTCATGCACACACATCCTCATGCACACACATCCTCATGCACACACATCCTCATGCACACACATCCTCATGCACACACATCCTCATGCACACACATCCTCATGCACACACATCCTCATGCACACACATCCTCATGCACACACATCCTCATGCACACACATGTTCACATGACATGAAGTTCTGTAAGAGCGACAGACAATGAAACTGAAAATGAGAGAGAATGACAGAGATGAAGCCAGACCAGTACATCACATTAACATGTAGTCGTTTAGCAGACGCTCTTATTGTGAAGTGACTCACAGCAAGTACAGGGTTATCACAGTACAGGGTTATCACAGTACAGGGTTATCACAGTACAGGGTTATCACAGTACAGGGTTATCACAGTACAGGGTTATCACAGTACAGGGTTATCACAGTACAGGGTTATCACCCCTGAGGCAGGCAGGGTGAAGTGCCTTCACCAAGGACACAACCTCATTTTTTGCACGTCCAGTAATCGAACCGGCAACCTTCAGATTATCTGCTTGATTCCCTAACCACTCAGCCACCTGACAAACATTACAATGTGTGTGTATGCATGTGTGTGTGTCTGTGCAGTCCGCTGAATAATCTGCCTGTGTGTTTACAGTAAGACTGTATGTGTGTCCATTCCCAGCCAGTATCATTGGTGCATGTGAGTGAGTCATTTGCAGAGAGTCAGAAGGATTCGGCAGATACAGAAGGTAAACATGAATCCAGACATGAGTGTGGCGAAGTAAGAACCACGAAAAATATCGACCCTGAAAAGACTTCCTTTCCTGGGAGTTTCTGAGCTGAAGCTCCAGCCAGCCTCTGGAGGTCACCCAGGGCTGCAGCTCATCTCTCCCCTCAACAGGAGGTCTGAGCTGGACCAGAGGAGCCAGCTGGATGGGGCTGTCTCTCTCTGCAGGACCTAACACCACCTCTGCTGATGTCCATCTCACAGCAGAAGAAGAACTCAGAGGAAGTTCACAGTAAAGTTTTCCCAGTCTTGAAGGTCCCTCTCTCAGATGGGGAAGTTCGCCAGTCGATGACGAGAGCGGATCGTATTCGGAGCAGCAGCAGCAGAGCACTCAGTGTCTGGATGTGTCTGTGCTGCTTCTCTGTCCAGATAAAGGTGTCCAGGCTCTGATGCCCATCTCTGTGGATGCCAGGGGGGGTATATGTGTCAGCCTGGGGCTACAGACCTGGTCCTGTCCCAGCAGGCTGGGGAGGTGGAGGGGGGTGGAGGGAGGGGGGCTCGGAGTGGAGCTTTCAGCTTCTGTGAAGTCTTGAATACAGACACACACACCTAGACACACACACCCAGACACACACACCCAGACACACACACCAAGACACACACACCCAGACACACACACCTAGACACACACACACCCAGACACACACACCCAGACACACACACCCAGACACACACACCCAGACAGACACACCCAGACACACACACCCAGACACACACACCCAGACACACACACCCAGACACACACACCCAGACACACAAACCTAGACACACACACCCAGACACAAACACCCAGACACAAACACACACACACTCCTAGCTTCTCAGAGTCACCTTGTCTCTCTGGTTTGGGACCATTGTTCAGCTGCAGCATCTTTGCATTGCCAGTCTAGTCTCCATTGATGATGTTAGGATTCAGTACTGCTCAGGTTGGTTTATCTTCCCAGGATCTTCCTTAGACACACCTCTCACTTCACTTCTCCAAATGTCACTGACAGCAGAGGCCTTTCATGGTTAAACACAGATCTATGGCTAATGCATTTTACATGAATAAGGCCAGGCTGGGCCAAGCCCACTGTGTCGAGAGAGGATTGTGTGCACATGTATTGTCTGAGGTGAGAAGCAGAGTTGGTACAAAAATGAAATGAACGTTTTTTCTGACCTGCTTCACAAACACTTCACCAAGCCTTTCTACATCTTAATGTATTTAAGTGGTTTCAGCCCCACAGTACCACTTTGGCATATCCAAGAGGAGACATTTGAATAATGATGATATAGAACTTAGAAAAACTGTGCTAATGCAGGTAAAGTGCTTCTCCCACCTCCAGGCAGAACCACGATGAAGGAGAGAACAGGAGGGAGGAGCGTTCTACAGCTCCGTGTCGAAAACTACAGTAGAACCGAAATACATCTGGAACCTTCTTGCTTTCATCTTGCTTTCATATCCAGGTCACATCTCTGACTTGAAACCACGGTGGGAGTTTGTTAAAGGTTTCGTAAATGAGGCTGGGACGGCAGCAGTGAAGATCGCTGCGTCAAGCTTGATGACATCAACATGTTTCAGTTCAAACACGAATGGTTGGCATGGTTAGTGAGTCGTTTTACTGGGAGGCTCTGGAGGTCAGAGGGATTTAATCATGTTCTCCAGCTCTGCCAGCTGAGATGTGATGTTGGGCGCTGAGGCCAGTAAATAAATACTGAAAGAGAATTGTTTTCTCTTACCACTGAAATACTGTTGGTACTGAACTGTACCAATCAACTGTCCGATCTTCTGCTGTGCTTCCTGTACGATGTCATGTTCTGTTAGTTGGAGCATCTCTTTGGCTGAAAGCCTCATGAATGAAATATGAAATGTAAGGAATCACAACATCCATGCTGTTTCTGTGTTCAGGGTTTCAGGGAGCTGCATAGAACTTCTCACCACATATCAGTCAACGTTTCCCAACCCACACACAGAAACACCTCCATTACATGTATTCATTTAGCAGACGCTTTTATCCAAAGCGACTTACAAGAGAGAGCTTTACAAAAGAGCATCAGTCACTGAGCATAGCAACGTGATAGACCCCAACATAGCGGGCATCTAGGTTACAAAACATACATCATGAGAACCAATAAGTGCCAAGGGAATAATATAAGAGCATGCAGCTGAACATTTTACAAGTTTTAAGGTGAGCCTCCACCAGACAGTCTACCTGTGGTGCGACACCTCTGATAGATTGTAGCGGAACCTGTACATCTCAGGTGTGTGTGCGTGTCTGTGTGTGTCTGTGTGTGTCTGTGTGTGTCTGTGTGTGTCTGTGTGTGTCTGTGTGAGTCTGTTAAACAACCATCCACTCTTCCATCCCATTTCCACCTCTGCAGGTGTGGACAGGTTTGTGTGTGTTTTGCTGTGTGTGTGTTGGAGTGTGTGTGGCGAACAAACCTGTCCTGTGTGTGACACCTCGTCCCTGCAGTCTCCCTCCATCCTTCCCCACCCCCTCCATCCCCCACATACTCCACGTCCCTCCACCCCCCACACCTGCACCCATCCACCCTCCATCCCCCACACCTGCACCCATCCACCCTCCATCCCCCACACCTGCACCCATCCACCCTCCATCCCCCACACCTGCACCCATCCACCCTCCATCCCCCCACACCTGCACCCATCCACCCTCAATCCCCCCACCCCCATCTCCCCCTTCCTCCCAGCTCCAGGCTTCATCAGCCCAGTCAGGCAGCACCAATAACCTGGGCACGCTCTGCTGGTGCGCTGCCTCTCTTCCAGTCCCTCTCTTCGCTCCGCAGTGCCATGGTCTAAACTCGGCACCTCACAGCACACCACAGGGGACAGGAACAATTTTTTCCAGTGGGTGTAAATTGATTTAGATTCATAAATGTATGCATAGAGAGAGAGAAAGAGAGAGAGAGAGAGGGAGACAGACAGAGAGAGGGAGAGAGAGAGGGAGACAGACAGAGAGAGGGAGAGAGAGAGAGAGAGAGAAGGAGAGAGAGGGAGAAAGAAGGAGAGAGAGTGAGAGAGGAGAGAGATAGACAGAGAGAGAGACAGAGAGAGAGGGAGAGAGAGAAGGAGAGAGAGACAGAGAGAGAGAGAGACAGAGAGAGACAGAGAGGGAGAGAGAGAGAAGAAGAGAGAGAGAGGGAGAGAGAGAGAGAGAGAGAGAGAGAGAGAGAGAGAGAGAGAGAGAGAGAGAGAGAGAGAGGGAGTTTGCGTCACATGACACATCAACACGTTGGAGCTGTAACATGAATCCTGCTCTCACTGACACACAAGCTGCACTGGGAACAGTATTAGCTGTGTGCCGTAGGCTAATTGATAGCACACACAAACACACACGCACACAAATATACACACAAATAAAATATTTGTGTACATGTACATGAATCCCAGATGTCTGAGTCCTTAGGCATTATACTGTGGTGGTGCAGGTAAGGATTCTAATGTGTGTGTGTGTGTGTTGGATCAGAACATGTTTCAGTCAAAAAACAAGACCTGTCACAAAGGAATCCTCATGTGAACACCTGGTGAAATGGAAATGGAGCCAAGAATTATTGTTGACTGAGTGGACAGGTGTGTGTGTGGGTGTGTGGGTGTGTGTGTGTGTGTATGAATGTGTGTGCGTGTGTTGTGGTAGACGTGGGATTGGTTGTTTCCAGAAACGGCAGACAGGTGTGTGTGTGCGTGTGTGCATTAGTGAGTGTGTGTGTGCATTAGTGTGTGTGCGTGTGTGTGTGTGCATTAGTGAGTGTGTGTGTGTGTGTGCATTAGTGAGTGTGTGTGTGTGCATTAGTGAGTGTGTGTGTGTGTGTGTGTGTGTGTGCATTAGTGAGTGTGAGTGTGTGTGTGCATTAGTGAGTGTGTGTGTGTGTGTGTGTGTGCATTAGTGAGTGTGTGTGTGTGTGTGTGCATTAGTGAGTGTGTGTGCATTAGTGAGTGTGTGTGTGTGTGCATTAGTGAGTGTGTGTGTTAGGTGTGTGTGTTTGACCTGCGGCCTGACAGCAGAGTGTGTGATGCGTCCATGATGGTTGTTTATCCTGCATCAGCCTCTCTGCTGCAGGGATGCCACTGTGTGTGGTTGCCCTGGAGACCGCCTCCTCCATCATCCCTGCGATGAAACGCCCCCAGACACAGAGCTGTGACATCACAGGATGACACCCGCTAGACGGACTGACAAGCTGCCAGGTGGCTACATGTTTTCACGTGTGTGATGTGTGTACACACAGTGTGTGTGTGTGTGTGTGTGTGTGTGTAGGATTACTCTCTGCCTTAACAATGTTCCTGGTGTTCTTCAACTGTTTGAATCCAAAACTGTAGTAACAATAAGATCCAGTATGTTATTGTTTCCACTGGCTGGGCTCTGGTGAACCTCATGTAACACTGTAATTGGAGAGGAGGTTTCTGGTCTATTGCACTTGAACACAAGGCTGTTTCTTTAGCATCACTCACCCTCAGTCTCAACCTCCAATTGGTATTCCATTTACCTTGTTATTCAGTCCCAGCCTCTGCCCCTGCCCCAGCCTCAGCCCCATCCTCTGCTCCTGTCCCAGACCCTGCCCCAGCATCAGCCTCTGCCTCAGCCCCTGCCCCAGCCCCATCCTCTGCTCCTGTCCCAGCTCCTGCCCCAGCCCCTGCCCCAGCCTCAGCCCCTGCCTCAGCCCCTGCTCCAGCCCCTGCTCCAGCCCCTGCCCCAGCCCCTGCCCCAGCCCCAGCCTCAGCCCCTGCCCCAACCCCTGCCCCAGCCCCTGCCCCAGCCCCTGCCTCAGCCCCTGCCCCAGCCCCTGCCCCAGCCCCTGCCCCAGCCTCAGACCCTGCCTCAGCCCCTGCCCCAGCCTCAGCCCCTGCCCCAGCCTCAGCCCCTGCCTCAGCCCCTGCTCCAGCCCCTGCCCCAGCCTCAGCCCCAGCCCCATCCTCTGCTCCTGTCCCAGCCCCTGCCCCAGCCCCTGCCCCAGCCTCAGCCCCTGCCTCAGCCCCTGCTCCAGCCCCTGCCTCAGCCCCTGCCCCAGGCCCTACCCCAGCCTCAGCCCCTGCCTCTGCCTGTTATTTCCCAGAGTTCTGTGCTTTCACAGCAGAGCTGATTCTCCTGCTGTTAGCTTTGTTAGCTGTTAGCTTTGCTGCCCAAGGCGTTTGGTTTTTACGCTGACTGAATTGAAGGCAGCAGCAGCATTGTTGATCTTATCTCTCAGTCTTGCCAATTTGCTGCATTTTCAGAGCAGCACTTTGGAGCTATCGAGGCATCAGCATGGCTGCCCAGAGGAGACCGAGGGGGCAGGAGGGGGGGAGGGGAGCAGGGTATGGGGAGGGATGGGGAACAGAGGAGGAGGGAGGCCATGGGGGAGAAAGGGGGGAAAGATGAGGGAGGCAGAAACATGCTGCGGTCTCCCAGAGACTTGTGACAGGTGTGTGATATGATCAGGGTGGCAGAACACAGGGCATCAGGGTGCTGGCAACACCATCATCATCTGGGTGACACTGGAGCGGATATAATGAGCTATCCTGCTCTGCTGCACGTCTGCCCAGGTTCTCTGTCTGGTTCCAGAAATGTCCAAGATGCCCCTCAGACGCCATGGCAACTGGCTGACAACCTGACACCCAGACGCTGTCTGATGCCACATGTGGGCTTCAAACAGGAAATCCTGACCTGAGGGCCCTGGAGACCAGCTGCCGACACACAACCAACGGTCACCTGAGATGAGAAGTGTCACGGCAACAGTCAGAGACCACACAGGAAAACTATCCCTAGATACCGCCGGTAACTATAGTTACAAACCACTGTCACTACACTGAGTCACTAAACTCTAGCCAGCTAACACCCATAATTAGTATTGACAGTAGTCTGTCATCATCCAAACTACATTCAACACATAAACATTACTTAACTACAGTAACCAAACTACAGTCACCAAACTACAGTCACCAAACTACAGTCATCAAACTACAGTCACCAAAACTACAGAGACTGTAGTACAGTGTTCAAACTACAGT
>CM059297.1:14614380-14646880 GCA_030340665.1 Neosalanx taihuensis
AGAGACAGAGACGAGAGAGAGACAGAGGAGAGAGACAGAGAGAGAGACAGAGAGAGGAGAGAGAGAGACTGAGGAGAGAGAGAGGAGAGAGGTATATAGAGAGAGAAGAGAGAGAGAGAGAGAGAGAGAGAGAGAGAGGAGAGAGAGAGAGAGAGGAGAGAGAGAGAGACAGAGGAAAGCGAGGGAGAGAGGAGACAGACACAGAGAGAGACACACAGAGAGACAGACAGAGAGAGAGAGACAGAGGAGAGAAGAGAAACACAGAGGAGAAAGAGACAGAGAGAGAGAGAAAGAGAAAGAGACACAGGAGAGAGACACAGAGGACAGAGAGAGAGACGGAGGAGAGAGAGAGACACAGAGAGACAACAGACAGAGAGAGAGACAGGAGAGAGAGAGAGACAGGAGAAAGAGAAACTGAGACAGAGGAGAGAGACACAGAGAGAGGATAAGAGAGAGATACAGAGAAATCCAGAGTGAGAGAGTATGAGAACCGAGACAGAGCAGAAAATATGGTATGAGAGGGAGCTGGTGAGAGAGAGTGAGAGCTAGACTTAAGCCCTTTATAAACAGAGATCCCTCACTCTGACAGTAAAGTAGACCCCTCATTATGCCAGCTTTGTTGGTTTTAGACAGACGTCCATTTGGCTGTGTGTCTACTTCTGCTGCCGGATTAACACCAACACAGTAAGGACCCTCTACCCTGTTCTCCTGCCATTCAGACAGACACATGAGGAGGCAGAACGTCCCAACATTTCTGCTCTCAACAGGCTGAGAAAGAGGAGCTTAAGAAAGAGACTGTAGGAGTGAGTGAGAGAGGGAGTGAGAGAGAGAGAGAGAGAGAGAGAGAGAGGGAGAGAGAGAGAGAGAGAGAGAGAGAGAGAGAGAGAGAGAGAGAGAGAGAGAGAGAGAGAGAGTGAGGAGAGAGAGAGAGAGGGGAGAGAGAGAGAGCGATAAAGAAAGAAAGAGAGAGAGAGAGAGGGAGAGAGTGAGAAGAGAGCGATAAAGAAAGAAAGAGAGAGAGAGAGCGGCCTGCAGGGTTCTGGAAGAGGACCAGCAGGAAGTCTTGGAGGGAAGGGGGAGGCACATAGCTGGGCTGTGACGTGGAGGCCCTCTGTGGGTGGAAGTGCTTTCCTTTTATAGCCCTGTTCTCTCTCTCTTCTCTCTCTCTTCTCTCTTCCTCTCTCTCTTCTCTCTCTCTTCTCTCTTCTTCTCTCTCTTCCTCTCTCTCTCTGCATTCCTCAGTCTCAGCCCCGATCCTGGGGGGTGAGGAGTTGGGGGGAGGGGCGTGACGCACATACAGAGGAGAGGTTGGAGGAGAGGAGGAACGGAGGGGTTGGAGGAGGAGGGCTGGAGGAGGAGGGCTGGAGGAGGAGGAGATGGAGGAGAGGAGGAGGGTGGCACGCGTTCACGGCTACAGGCAGACGGAGGAAAAATCCCCACTCTTAAACTTTTACTTTTACTGGCTGGAACTGGAATAAGGCCAGGGGCTGAGGCTGGAGCTAAGGCTGGGGGAAGGGGCTGGGGCCGGGGCTGAGGCAGGGTCAGGGGCTGAGGCCGGGGCAGGGGCTGTGGGGCAGAGGCTGGGGGCTGGGTTATTAACCCTAAGCTCTTTATCTCTAATGCAAAAGCTGATATGATGTGGCAGGGACATGTGACCCTGATCACCTCTCTGCTCAAACAGTCCACCATGGATGACCACAACCACAGAGAAGAACAACTGCATTCTGGGACATCCTTCTAATCCTCCACTTCACAAGACAACACAACAATATTCAGCCATCTCCCAGGTCAACAGGTTCCAGAATGTTGTTCACCAACCCCTGGCCTGGTCTGGGACTTAAACCAAACCATAAACACAGTCCAAAAGTCCCCTCTTGTTCTCCCTCCTTAATCCCCCCTTCCTTCCTCCTTCGCTCAGATCAGATTACAGGCGTGAAGAAACTGGCAGCAGAGCTCAGCCTCTCAGATTCTGGCTCCTCTGGCGTGTTCATCCAGACACCGAGGCTGCAGTCTCACCATCCCTCCCTGGCAGAGATCACTGCTGGGGGATGTAGAGAGGCGGGAGACAGGGAGGAAGCATGGAGGGATGGGGGCTGGGAGACAGGGAGGAAGGCATGGAGGGATGGGGGCCGGGAGACAGGGAGGAAGGCATGGAGGGATGGGGGCTGGGAAACCAGGGAGGAAGGAAGAGAGGGATGGGGGTGGGAGACAGGGAGAGGAGGAAGGGAGGGATGGGGGCTGGGAGACAGGGAGGAAGGGAGGGAGGGATGGGGGCTGGGAGACAGGGAGGAAGGGAGGGAGGGATGGGGGCTGGGAGACAGGGACTGGGAGACAGGGAGGAAGGGAGGGAGGGATGGGGGTGGGAGACAGGGAGGAAGGAAGAGAGGGATGGGGGCTGGGAGACAGGGAGGAAGGGAGGGAGGGATGGGGGCTGGGAGACAGGGAGGAAGGGAGGGAGGGATGGGGGCTGGGAGACAGGGAGGGAGGAAGAGAGGGATGGGGGCTGGGAGACAGGGAGGAAGGGAGGGAGGGATGGGGGTGGGAGACAGGGAGGAAGGAGAGAGGGATGGGGCTGGGAGACAGGGAGGAAGGAGGGAGGGATGGGGGCTGGGAGACAGGGAGGAAGGGAGGGAGGGATGGGGGTGGGAGACAGGGAGGAAGGAAGAGAGGGATGGGGGCTGGGAGACAGGGAGGAAGGGAGGGAGGGATGGGGGCTGGGAGACAGGGAGGAAGGGAGGGAGGGATGGGGCTGGGAGACAGGGAGGAGGGAGGGAGGGATGGGGGTGGGAGACAGGGAGGGAGGAAGAGAGGGATGGGGGCTGGGAGACAGGGAGGAAGGCATGGACACCTGGCCTCTAGCGCACAGCCACACCTGGCCTCCACAGCACAGCCACACCTGGCCTCAGAGCACAGCCACACCTGGCCTCTAGAGCACAGCCACACCTGGCCTCCAGAGACCTGGCCTCCAGAGCACAGCCACACCTGGCCTCCAGAGACCTGGCCTCTAGAGCACAGCCACACCTGGCCTCCAGAGACCTGGCCTCCAGAGCACAGCCACACCTGGCCTCCAGAGCACAGCCACACCTGGCCTCTAGAGCACAGCCACACCTGGCCTCCAGAGCACAGCCACACCTGGCCTCCAGAGCACAGCCACACCTGGCCTCTAGAGCACAGCCACACCTGGCCTCCAGAGCACAGCCACACCTGGCCTCCAGAGCACAGCCACACCTGGCCTCCAGAGCACAGCCACACCTGGCCTCTAGAGCACAGCCACACCTGGCCTCCAGAGCACAGCCACACCTGGCCTCCAGAGCACAGCCACACCTGGCCTCTAGAGCACAGCCAGGCCAGATCAGTAGGCTGCAGGGGATTTGGGAAGGGAGAGGAGGGGGAGGTCAATACAAACTCTGACCGCCAAAATACTGTGGAACAATCCAATTGTGATTCTTGATCTTTAGCTGGATGCTGTATATGAATGTCTCTTTGGTTACAAACATCTGCTAAACCAATGAAATGTAAAGAGAGATGAGGCCTGGCACAAAGTAAAGAAGCTCTCTGGAAGGTTCTCTCTGTCTGTTATTTCTCCTTTTCTGTCCCTCATTTCCTCTCTATTTTCTTTACTTATCCTTCCCCTTTTGTAACTTATCTCTCCTCCATTCTCTCTGTTTGTCTTTCTCTCTCTCAATCTCTTTCTGTCTCTCACTCTCTCTCTCTGTCCAACTCTCTCTGTGCTATTTACTTACTACTTACCTACTACTTTACTACTTACTGAGGAAAAGGACCTCAGTCATCATGGCAACACATCCTGCTTGAAAAGGAGAAAGGATCTTCTTGGTTTCTGCTCCTAGATCAGCTCTTAGTTTGGGCTTCTCTGGATCCCTCTATCTGTCTGAAGCTGGGCTCTCAACTGAGTCTGCAGGACTACATGACCTCTCTCCCCCTCTACTCCCTCTCTCCCCCTTCTCTCCCACTCTACTCCCTCTCTCCCACTCTACTCCCTCTCTCCCCCCATACTCCCTCTCTCCCCCTCTACTCCTCATCTACTCCCTCTCCTCTCCCCATACTCCCTCTCTCCCCCTCTACTCCCACTCTCCCCATACTCCCTCTTTTCCCCCTCTACTCCCTCTCTCCCCCTCTACTCCTCCTCTACTCCCTCTCTCCCCATACTCCCTCTTTTCCCCCTCTACTCCCTCTCTCCCCCTCTACTCCTCCTCTACTCCCTCTCTCCCCATACTCCCTCTTTTCCCCCTCTACTCCCTCTCTCCCCCTCTACTCCTCCTCTACTCCCATTCTCCCCATACTCCCTCTCCCCTCTACTCCCCCTCTACTCCCTCTCTCCCCATACTCCCTCTCTCTCCTGCTCTGTATCATGGCTGTGTTGATAACTTCCCTTGCATGAACTTTATCAGAGACATTAGCCTGGGGGCTAGGCACCATATCTAACTGAGATAGAGAGAAGATAGAGAGAGAGAGGGGGAGAGAGAGAGGGGGAGAGAGACAGGAAGAGATAGAGAGAGAGAGAGAGAGAGAGAGAGAGAGAGAGAGAGAGAGAGAGAGAGGAAGAGAGAGAGGAAGAATTCTGGGAAGCATAGTAGGATAGATCCCATTCTGCATTCTGCATTCTGGGAAGCATAATAGGACAGATCCCATCACGCTACTCAGATGATTGATTACATGTTCAGTCCCCTGAATCGAGGCCAGACCTCTGTAATCATCCCAGCAGGTCTAACATCATGACTACGGCTAACCACATCAGCTGGAAGGTTATGAAACAGGGCTTAACTCTCTGGTTGTTGAAGCGTATGATGAAGCGTTGTGTGTTGTGCATACACTGGCTAATATTTAGGACAAATACATGGGCTGCTGTGGCGGTGTTGTCATAACAGAACAGCGAGGGAAGTCTTGTCTTGGGTTACTAGAAGACCTAGATGTTTAGTAGCAACCCTGTCCATGTCTCTGGGTGAGTACACAGTATGATATAATACTGATGTGGTTCTGATCCCATTATTGAAGATGTTGTGAGCGAAGGTTCTTTATTTCGTACTTCAGGATGAGATCTGGAGAAAACATCAGGAGGTCTTGATTTTTTTATTTCATTTATTTCTCCTTTTCAGGTGATTCAAAATAGATTCATTCTTTTTCACACATTTTTTTTACAGACCCTGAAACATCATTGATAAATAAAGTACAAAATACATTGTTTTTTTTGTTTACCACAATAAATATCATAATAAATAGATTAGTTATGTCTTACAATTACAAAACATTGCAGGTAAGCCAGCATATAATGGGAATACTGTGTTGTCAATGTCCCTGGGTGTGGGGAGGCCACAACATGGCTGAGGACCTGCCAGGGTTGTCAAAACGTTACGCAACACACCTAGACTGAGTTGGCAAGGTTACAGACACACACACACACACGCACACACACACACACACACACGCACACACACAGGTGTTCAATCGCCTTCGAATCTCTGTCAAAGCCAAGGCACGATATCGAGTATGCGGCAGGAACAGGTCTTAAAAGAGCAAAATATAAAAGTATATAAAGCTTTGGTTAAATGCTACATGGAGAGACTGCGCCTCCATTCCCATCTGTAAAGTGCGTCTCATCTGAGTGAGTTCATGGTCGTCATGTTTCAAGTCACATTGATGGTTAGAATATAATTTCCTAAGTTTGTGGTAACCAGGCCTACAGGATCCCATCTTCTCTAAAACTGACAGATATGTTTGCAGTTTACCGTATGGATATGGCCCTATTAGTGGACACTAGAAGGTAAAGAACTAGAAAACTCCCTTTGGTTTTCTTGTGGTCTGATTGGTTCAGGTTACAGGCACTTAAACTTCCATCTTGAACTGGGCCATCAATGCTTAGTTCAAAGACGCATGGTTGGAAGACATAAAGTACAAATACAGAAATGCACACTAGTATAAAAAATACAGTTTCTGATAACATTTGGGTACCAAAATAATTTCTCTGAGCAGATTCTTTACGCACATAAATAAACAATATAAAGTGTTGACGCGCCTCGTGGTGACAGGTTTGCTGTTGTTGTTGTGATGTGAGTAAGCTGTAAGGCTCGTGACAGTCCGGTGTGGCGTGACAACACTAGTCGGAGAGAGACAGGCGCGCGAACACGGTGAGCCTCTTGTTGCCTGTGCCGTCAAAGGTGGGAGACTCAGAGCCGCTGGTGCTCCCGGTGCTGGTGTAACTGTCCCGGTCCGACAGCGAGTCTTCAGAGGAAAAGCGTTGCAGACCGGGCGCGGTAATATACAGGTTACCGCGTTCCTCCGTGGTAAAGGAGCTGTGGTTCTGAGATGGGAAGTTCTTCCCGTGACCGCAGACACAGCGCGAGGGTTTCTGAGGCTCGCCTTTCATCTGGATGCTGTGGATGTCACCCACACTGGCCCGGCTGGGACCGAACTGGAATGCCTCGCGCATGTTGTGGCTGTCACCGAACACCGGGGAGAGAATGTCCGCAGGCGGTGGGGACACCGAGGGCGCACGGGTAAAGGCCAAGGGGTCGTGGAGGGCGGGAGGGGGAGGGCTACGAGATCCCAGAAATCCAGCGAAACTGACGCTCTGTCGTAACTGGCGGGGATTACTACCGACCTGTGACTGGGTCTGGAACTTGGACGTCAGAGGGGTGAGCTTCTCCTCGTGAATGAAGTGACAGCGCGCGCCATAGGGACAGTAACCAAAGTTGTAAAAAGTCCGGCACGCTTCCGTCTTGTACTTGGGGTGACGGTAGAGCCCGCGCAGCTCATCCTCTCCGTGGGCAAACTGACACTTGCTCCCATATTTACAGCTCCGGTTCTCCTGGAAGCTCCGGCACAGCTCGGTCTTGTAGCGGTTGGAAGGAAGAGGGGTCTGGGGGTTGAGGGGAGGGAACCCGGGAGGGGGAGGGACGGTGTCTTGGCTCTTCATTTTCCCAAAGGACAGGATGTTGGACTCGGTGAGACTCATGGAGCGATCTGGTCTGAAGTGGACCTGCGGTTTGCTCGGAGCCGTCTTGCTCCAGATGTCCAGCGGCCAGCTCAGCATGTCCTCAGCCAGCTGCTCAGTACTCACACTGTGGCTCTTCTGAGACGGAGAGAAGAAGGAGGCTGACCGGTGGAGTGAAGGCGCCATAGACTCGTCCTCGTCCAAACTCAGGTTGAGCAGTTTCTAGATGGACAAATACACAGTAATCAGTCAGAGCTGCGATAGTGTTATGTTGAGCTGTGCTGTGCACCTTTAGCACCCACACCAAAGGACATACAGTAACAATAGAACTTTAGATTATTATGCTCCAAAATAAACGTCTTTCCAACACAGCACACAACACCCCCCCCCCCCCCTTCAGCCTTCAGATATACTCCACTTACCATGGTGATGATATCGTCGAGCATATTGCACATGCTGTGGTGAACTGTTGTTATTTTCTAAAGTTCTCTCTCTCTCCACACTTGCTTTGCAGCGAGAAGACACCGAGGATCGCGCGCTCCGCTCCCGGGGCTACCGCGAGCCGCTTTTATAGTAGCTCTGCGCGAGAAAGCGGGCGGGGTTTTCACGCGCATGTTCCCGGACACCACGCCCATAAACCTGGAGGCCAGTTTCACAGACACACACACACGCACACACACACACACACACACACACACACACACACACACACACACACACACACACACACACACACACACACGCACAGCCGCGCGCTCTTGAACTGGTTGTGTATTTTTAGATAACTGTAACTGTTGTTTCGAAATAATCTTAGTAACATGAATGTCATATTCACGTGGCGTGGAGGGTGCCTGGATAGTGTACCTTCTCACACCTACATCACTGAAGGTGGCCCCCCTGGTGGCTCTTACCAGAAGCGGCCCCTGAAGTTGCCCCCCCCCCCCCCCCCCCCTGGTTTCACACGCTCCTGTCTTGTTGTTATGAAAAGTGTTACGCACACGTTTCCCATAAGTGATGCTTTTAACGATCATTATCAGAACTGACTCCACAGTCAGACAACTGAAACATACTGTGACAACAAAAAGCACAAGTCAGTTCAGTTTAATGTCATCACAGCTGCCTTGACGTGATCTGATCTTATCAGAATCCATGTACAGATGGATGAGTGAGAATAGATGTGAGTGTTTTGTGTACTGCTGTGTACTGCCTAACTTTATTACAGATTACCTGATCTATCCCATAATAGTAGTCAGTCAGTAAGTACGCTTAGAAACTGTTTTGTTGGTTGCTTAATACTGACGTCACACAGTCCACACATCCGAGATAAAGTGATCCTGTTAAACAGTTTATTGACTGTATACCCCCAGAGGCTGTCCAGGTGAGATGCACACAGGGCTGAAGTTAGTTTGTGGTGTAACAACTTGTGTGCAGGTCAGTCTGAAGGACCATGATTCACTGTGTGCTTTTTCTTTTTCCGCTTACTTAACCAGCGGCATGTTCAGTTTCTCTTCTCCATAACTCATAACAGCTGATGTACTCACACAGCTGAGAATCAAAACTGCCCTGCTGAGGAAGGTTACTGAGTTTATATTTCTCTGTGGCCTTTCCTATCATAGGACAGTCAATCAAGTCAATCAAACAAGATAGCTTAGTCCACATTATCACAGCCATATAGGCTGCTATTGCCTCACATTTACCTTTAGGCATTTACGTTTTTATCCAAAGCGACTCACAGCAAGTACAGGGAAATTCTACCTAAGGCAAGTAGGGTGAAGTGCCTTGCCCAAGGACACAATGTCACGTACCCACAGGCGAGAATCGAACTCACAGCCTTCCGATCACGAGCCCAACACCTTAACCCCTGCCACTCCACTGCCTTGCAGCAGTGTTCAGATGGGACACAGTCCCCTGCTGTTGGGAGTGTGTGTTTGTCCTGGGTGTTAGCAGTCAGTCAGCTAGCAGGTCTGACAGCAGGGTGTCAGAGTGGCCATGTTGACTGACACTGTGATCCTGCTCAGTGCTGCTGCTGACCTCATCAGGCTGCAGTACTCCCCTGCCTCCAGGGGGGCGCCAGACAGCACACTGCCTTTTATTTTTAGGACAGGGAATTACTTTGAGACATAACAATGACAAAGCAGGTATGGTTGTGGTGTTTCAGGGAATTTGCTGAGAAAGTATTTACCTTCCCCTGTTTTAGAAGGGGGTAGTCAGGTGATTTGGTGAGTCAGTTTGGTGTAGAGAATGACTTGGCAAAACATGAATCTGTCTGTTAAACCATCTGGCCATTTAGGTTCAACCCCAGACGATTATTACAAACACATTTCCTGTTGTAATGATATCATTTTCCCACCATCATTGCTTGTTCTCCAACCCCCTCTCCCCCTTCACTGCTATGACCTTCTATGACTCTCTGTCTACACCTCTCTCTCTCTCTCTCTCTCTCTCTCTCTCTCTCTCTCTCTCTCTCTCTCTCTCTCTCTCCCCCCCTCCTCTCTCTTCCTCTCCATCCTCCCCAGCAGAGGCAGAGAGTTTGTGCAGGACTGGTTGGGGCGGCTCCTGTTCCACCGCTGGGGTCTGCAGGGTCTGCGCTGGCTGCAGGGTCTACGCTGGCTGCAGGGTCTGCACTGGCTGCAGGGTCTGGGCTGGCTGCAGGGTCTGGGCCGGCTGCAGGGTCTGCGCTGGCTGCAGGGTCTGGGCTGGCTGCAGGGTCTGGGCTGGCTGCAGGGTCTGCGCTGGCTGCAGGGTCTGGGCTGGCTGCAGGGTCTGCGCTGGCTGCAGGGTCTGCACTGGCTGCAGGGTCTGGCCCCTCTAAAAATCCCCCAGGCTGCTTTTGGACTGGCACTCCTCCAAGCTGGATACGTTATTTAAAGATGCTTCATGAGAAATGGAAAATATGTCCCACTTCTTTTTCATCTTTCTCTTTCCTTTCCCAGGCCGACCTGTGGAGTTGGGAAGAGGGAACAGGAAATAGGGAACAGGAAGTAGGGAGCAGGAAGTAGGAGGCAGGAAGTAGAGAGCTGAGGGAAGCCAACACGAGGCATAGATGTGACTATACAGACTGTGTGTCTATACAGACTGTGTGTCTATACAGACTGTGTGACTATACAGACTGTGTGTCTATACAGACTGTGTGTCTATACAGACTGTGTAACTATACAGACTGTGTGTCTATACAGACTGTGTGTCTATACAGAC
Organism: Neosalanx taihuensis; assembly: GCA_030340665.1. Lineage (NCBI taxonomy): Eukaryota > Metazoa > Chordata > Actinopteri > Osmeriformes > Salangidae > Neosalanx > Neosalanx taihuensis. The sequence goes on from CM059297.1 coordinate 14,624,525, forward strand.
TGTGTAACTATACAGACTGTGTGACTATACAGACTGTGTGTCTATACAGACTGTGTGACTATACAGACTGTGTGACTATACAGACTGTGTGTCTATACAGACTGTGTGTCTATACAGACTGTGTGTCTATACAGACTGTGTAACTATACAGACTGTGTGACTATACAGACTGTGTGTCTATACAGACTGTGTGTCTATACAGACTGTGTAACTATACAGACTGTGTGTCTATACAGACTGTGTGTCTATACAGACTGTGTAACTATACAGACTGTGTGTCTATACAGACTGTGTGTCTATACAGACTGTGTGACTATACAGACTGTGTGTCTATACAGACTGTGTGTCTATACAGACTGTGTAACTATACAGACTGTGTGACTATACAGACTGTGTGACTATACAGACTGTGTGACTATACAGACTGTGTGTCTATACAGACTGTGTGTCTATACAGACTGTGTGTCTATACAGACTGTGTGACTATACAGACTGTGTGTCTATACAGACTGTGTAACTATACAGACTGTGTGACTATACAGACTGTGTGTCTATACAGACTGTGTAACTATACAGACTGTGTGACTATACAGACTGTGTGTCTATACAGACTGTGTAACTATACAGACTGTGTGACTATACAGACTGTGTAACTATACAGACTGTGTAACTATACAGACTGTGTGACTATACAGACTGTGTGACTATACAGACTGTGTGACTATACAGACTGTGTAACTATACAGACTGTGTAACTATACAGACTGTGTGACTATACAGACTGTGTGACTATACAGACTGTGTAACTATACAGACTGTGTGACTATACAGACTGTGTGTCTATACAGACTGTGTGTCTATACAGACTGTGTAACTATACAGACTGTGTGACTATACTGGGGGGTTTCCTGTGTTGCTAAACCTGTTCCATGTCTTGAAACAACAGTCAGGACATACACTGTCCTATATGGAAACATCTAGATGACACATACATAGTTTCTTAGTTACAGTGCGTGGCAATTTATTACTCATTAGGGACTTACCACATAATGTGTTTAAACTTGATGGTGCCATAAAGGTATTGTTGTTACAAGCAGGCATCAGCACAGTTGAAAGTATACAGTGGGAGTTGTGAAGCCTTGCAGGCAGATTAAGAGTCAGCCCAAACCGGTCCAAGGTCCTAAAGATATCTGATTTCTGTCACGTAAGCCACACAATCGCTCAACAGCTTTCTTAAGCCTGTCACAGATCATTAACTTGGCCTCTCACTAACCTACAACACACACACACACAATCTATTTAGTGTGTACATGTGTCTATGTGTGTGTCTTTGTGTGTGTGTCTGGGCGTGCTTTTTGTGTGTGCCTGTGTATATGAATGTGTGGGTGCGTGTAAGTGTATGCATGTCTGTACATCTCTATGTGTTTGTAGAAGTGGACATGTGTGTGCGTGCGCATGTCTTTGTGTGTGTGTGTGTGTCCTTGCATGGTGTGGGGAGGGAGAGGGGGCGTGGCCTGGTTCCTGCAGTGGGTTCCTACAGACTATCGCAGAACTCAAGAACCCACAACTATGCACCTGCTGCCCAGAGAGCGGAGCAGGTGGAGAGAGAAACACATGAGTCATCAGGTGTCATGCTCATGAGGACATGAGTTCATAACACACACACACACACACACACACACACACACATGCTTTTACGACACACCATGTGTAACTTCCAGATCATCAGCTTGGTTTTAGTTTCATCTGCACCCCTTCAGATGAGTCATCATGGGAGAGGAGGGGGTGAGAGGGAGGGAAGAAGGAAGGGAAAGAGGAGGGAGGGGAGAAGGGAGAGAAGGAGGGAAGATGGAGAGAAGGAGTAGGGAGTTAGGGAGTGAAGTCTCTGCTGAGCCTGACTCAGCCTCTCTGGATGGGATCCCTTATTTGAGAAGTTGACCCAGGGAAAGTACCTGTGTCTTTCCCTCCTCTCAACAGCTGAGTCACGTCGCTGTGACCCAGCTGGCCTGGGCAGTCTGTCAGCAGGCAGGAACACAGGCCTCTGGGACGTCCTTCTTCCACAGACCGTCCTGCTCTGCTTATTTTTAGAGCAGTTTGGCTGCCAGCGGCTGGTTTGTGGTGCTTTCTGGACTGAGGCAGTAAGCTGTCATGTAGGGTGTGTGGTTTACAGTGAGGTCTACTTTACTCTCTGTGTCTTTGTTCACAAGAGTGGCGTGAGTTTAGTGATTCATCAAGAGTGACGTTACCAGAAGTAACATTTTAGAACCATTTTAGGTTTGTTGTGAACTTTTAGCGCAAGCCCTCTTAGCCCAGTCTTCTCTCTCTTTCTCTATCTCTCTGTGTCTTTGTCTCTTCCTCTCATTCTCTATCTCTGTCTATCCGTCTCTCTCTATCTCTGTCTCTATCCATCTGTTTGTTTCTATCTCTGTCTCTGTCTCTCTCTCTCTCTCTCTTGCAATACCCATTGTCTATCCTTCACTACCTTGGAAGTGAATCTTCTATATCTTGGGCATTTCGTCTGCAGTAGATCCAGAATGTTTTCCTGCCCCCCCCCCCCCCCCCCCCCCTCAGTGGTTTACTGTGAGGCTCTGTGAATGGCGTCTCTCAGAGCATCTATCTGTTTTCACTGTGAAGCTGCACATTTCACAAGTGTCCCTGAAACACATTTTCACAGTGTGAGATATTCCCTGAGGAACAAGCATGGTCTTATAGCAGAAATACCAGCAGCTTACTCTCTCTTTCTCCCTCTCCCTCCCCCCCTTCTCTCTCTCTTTCTCCCTCTCCCTCCCCCCCTTCTCTCTCTCTTTCTCCCTCTCCCTCCCCCCTTCTCTCTCTCTTTCTCCCTCTCCCTCTGCACCCCCCCCTCTCTCTCTCTCTCTCTCTCTCACTCTCTCACCACACACACACATATCCATGCGCACACACACTGACTTCCTTGGACTCAAACACACACCCCACACAGACACAGTGAGCGCTGTCCTCAGCAGGACAGGGGCCTCAGCAGCAGGGGCCTCAGCAGCAGGGGCCTCAGCAGGACAGGGGCCTCAGCAGCAGGGGCCTCAGCAGCAGGGGCCTCAGCAGGACAGGGGCCTCAGCAGCAGGGGCCTCAGCAGGACAGGGGCCTCAGCAGCAGGGGCCTCAGCAGCAGGGGCCTCAGCAGGACAGGGGCCTCAGCAGCAGGGGCCTCAGCAGCAGGGGCCTCAGCAGGACAGGGGCCTCAGCAGCAGGGGCCTCAGCAGCAGGGGCCTCAGCAGGACAGGCTGCTCCCACTGCCCCAGGCCCTGCTTGCAACAGCAGTCTGTGCTCTCCTGTGTTGGGAAATGTCTTTGATGCAACTTCCTCTGTGCAGCCTGTGACAGCTGTGACCTTCCTGTTCCTGACAGACTGCCCTCTCACAGTGACAGCAGTATGGTCTGTCCTCTACAGTGACAGCAGTATAGTCTGTCCTCTACAGTGACAGCAGTACGGCCTGTCCACTACAGTGACAGCAGTACGGTCTGTCCTCTACAGTGACAGCAGTATGGTCTGTCCTCTACAGTGACAGCAGTACGGCCTGTCCACTACAGTGACAGCAGTACGGCCTGTCCTCTACAGTGACAGCAGTACGGTCTGTCCTCTACAGTGACAGCAGTACGGCCTGTCCACTACAGTGACAGCAGTACGGTCTGTCCTCTACAGTGACAGCAGTACGGCCTGTCCTCTACAGTGACAGCAGTACGGCCTGTCCACTACAGTGACAGCAGTACGGCCTGTCCTCTACAGTGACAGCAGTACGGCCTGTCCACTACAGTGACAGCAGTATGGTCTGTCCTCTACAGTGACAGCAGTACGGCCTGTCCTCTACAGTGACAGCAGTATTGTCTGTCAGTCATGTTCAGGTTGTGCATGTTATTTAGTGGTTGCAGCACTCGCTACCTCTTGGTTCACAGAGAAGTAATGCGGCTGCATGTTTGCGTGTTAGCTTTTTAGCATGTTAGCATTTCCTATATGACATATTTTTCATGGATTCAGTTTATTTATTCTTCTGCCCTTCTTGGGGCAAAGACCATGTAACTGCACACATTACCGCACACACACACAGATACACACACTCACTATACACACACTAGCCAACCCCAAACACACCTCTTGATGGCTATCATGAGGGTTTTCCCTCCTGACCTGTGAGAACAAGAGAAATACCTTTTGACCTCTGACCCTGAACATCTGGCCAATCAGGGTATAATCAAGGGTATTTTTTGTGAGGTCACATCCAGTCTCTGACAGTAATGTGAGGTCAGAAACGACTTCTCCTACATTACCGGAAACATCTGTAGGTTTCGTCAGCAAAACACACATGGATGCTGGGATCCAACCAAAATACTATCACTCTCACAACACAACATCTGATGCTGCTAGACATCCAGACACAAAACTTTGACAAAACGTGGATCTCTTTTTTGCCATATCTCTCTCTTGCTTTCTCTCCCTCTCTCTGTCTCTCTTGCTCTCATTCTCTCTCTCTCTCTCTCTCTCTCTCAGAGGGTTAGTGGAGAGAAAGAGAGAGGAGGTGCAGAGACTAGAGGAGAAGAGGAAAAAGGAAAGGAGATAAAAGGAGGAGAAGGGAGAGAGGAGAGGGGAGAGGGAGCCAAGGAGAAATGAAAGGGGAAGAGAGGGGAGGGGTTGGCAGGAGGAGAGGGAAAATGAGAGGGTGGAGGGGAGGAAAGCGGAAAAGGAATACGAGGGACAAAGAGAGAGAGGAGAGGGTCACCATAGGATTTCCTCTCAAAGTTTCTTTACGGCAGAAAGCTGGAAATAGCGTTGACAGAGAGAAAAGACACAGTGAGAGGGAACTGAGAGGCTGGAGCTGATGGGAAATGGAGTTGGTGGAGAAAACAAGAAATGTGGAAATAAGGACTCAGAAAATCCACCATGTTGTGTTTACTGGGCGTGAGTCCAAACACATGAAGAGCTTATAAGAAACAGCAGCAGCTAAGTTTCATCCGGGGAGACTGAAGCACAGAACACTGAGCAGATGAAAACCATGAGCAAGCCTGTCCACTAAGTCTGAAACTAAACACTGAGGATAACTTCCTCTTTCGTTTGTGAAACATCCTCTTTTCCAGGACATGAACTGGACTTTAACTGACATCAGTGACCCTGCAGATGAATGCTTTTTACAAGTGACTTTAGATCCTGCCATGACCTGACAAATGAGATCATCATGTCATCACAAGATCTGGCAGTTAGGATTACTTACTTATTTGAGCACTTGTCTCAGTACTTTGCTATTCACTTGTTTGTTTTTCCTTAGTTGTTTACTCTTCATTCTATTGATTTATATTTACTTTAAAATATGGAGACGGAGAGAGTTAGAGAGAGAGTTAGGAAGAGAGTTAGGAAGGGAGAGAGAGAGAGTTAGACAGAGAGTTAGAGAGAGAGAAAGAGAGAAAGAGTTAGAGAGAGAGAGAGAGAGAGAGTTAGGAAGGGAGAGAGAGAGTTAGAGAGAGAGAGAGTTAGGAAGGGAGAGAGAGAGAGAGAGAGAGGGAGAGGGTGTGGAACCTGTGTGCGTCACTCATAGCTGCTGGCTTAATTGATGTCAGTGTGCTATCTCTGCTCCATCTACCCTGGCTGCATTCCTCACTGCTCTGGCAATACACACACACACGCTCACACACACACACACATGCACAGACAATCGCATGAGCGCCTGCACTCACGCATGCACACACACGCATGCAAACACACACACGCCCCTCCACCCACACACACAAACAGCCGTGTTCTCCCTCTAGCTTTCACTACCTTTCTCATGAACTAAAATGGACCCTCTTTCCATTTCCACTGTGGCCCCTCTGTTCTCCTTTAAAAGGTAAGAGTGTCTGGTGTGAGCTGAGAGGGAGGAGCTGCTGAGATGTGGGCCCTGACCCTCTCGTGCTTCTATCAGGTCCAGACTCTCCTCTGTCACATGATGCAGTGACTCAGGCCTGTTATCAACCTGCTGAGAGGACAGGAAATCACTCAGGAGAGGAGAGAGGAAAAGAGGAGTGGAGAGGAGAGGAGATGAGATGAGAGGAGAGGAGATGAGAGGAGAGGGGAGAGGTGGAGTGGAGAGGAAGAGAGGAGGAGAGGGGTGGAAGAGGAAAGGAGGAGAAGAGGAGAGGGGTGGAGGAGGAGAGGAGGATAGGGGTGGAGGAGGATAGGGGTGGAGGAGGAGAGGTGGAAATAAAACAGGAATCAAAAGGAAGGAAAAGCAAGAGAAAAGAAAGGAAAGTAGAAGAGAGATGATTGTGAACATGGTTGAGTGGTGACTCAGGTTGATCTTGTTGATTGTGAACATGGTTGAGTGGTGACTCAGGTTGATCTTGATGATTGTGAACATGGTTGAGTGGTGACTCAGGTTGATCTTGATGATTGTGAACATGGTTGAGTGGTGACTCAGGCTGATCTTGAATCCTTTCAGAGACAGACTGCCTCCACATGTACTGTGGATGAGGCTGGAGGCTTTAGGCCGGAGAGACTGGAAAGTTTAGAGGCTGGAGAGGCTATTAGCTAGAGAGGTTGGAGGCTGGAGAGGGTGGAGGCTGGAGAGGCTGAAGAGGTTGGAGGCTGCAGCTCCTGTCAAAGTGCAGTTTCAGTCCCAGTGTCCTGCTGTCCTGTGAAGCTGCTCTGAGCCACACATACCAGCAGGCCAAAGGTACAGAGAACACCTCAGTGATACCTGGAGCTGTGGCTGAGTGTGTGTGTGTGTGTGTAGACATTGCATTGCATGCTTCATGGATGTGTGTGTATACTCAGATGTGTGTGTGTGTTCAGATAGTTGCTCTCTCTCACATACTCTCTGTATTTACCACCAGGCCTCTATTGACTGTCAGAGCGGAAAGAGGTGCAGTGGTAAGCAATAACAGCAAACACACACTCACACACTCACACGTCCGCACGCACACACACGCAAATCCCCCCCCCCCTCCAAATGTCAATGGAAGCTTTATATTCATGTGCGCACACACACACACATCAAACAAGCATGCCGTGTGTGCTCTGATAATCTTCAAAGGGATCAAGGTGTGTGTGTGTTTCATGATCATATCCACCCTGGCTGCTCTGCCTGCTGGCCGCTCTGCCTGCTGGCCGCTCTGCCTGCTGGCCGCTCTGCCTGCTCTGCCTGCTCTGCCTGCCGGCCGCTCTGCCTGCTGGCCGCTCTGCCTGCTGGCCGCTCTTCCTGCTCCGCCTGCTCTGCCTGCTGGCCGCTCTGCCTGCTCTGCCTGCTGGCCGCTCTGCCTGCTCTGCCTGCCGGCCGCTCTGCCTGCTAGCCGCTCTGCCTGCTCTGCCTGCTAGCCGCTCTGCCTGCTCTGCCTGCTGGCCGCTCTGCCTGCTGGCCGCTCTGCCTGCTGGCTGCTCTGCCTGCTAGCCGCTCTGCCTGCTCTGCCTGCCGGCCGCTCTGCCTGCTGGCCGCTCTGCCTGCTGGCCGCTCTTCCTGCTCTGCCTGCTGGCCGCTCTTCCTGCTCCGCCTGCTCTGCCTGCTGGCCGCTCTGCCTGCTCTGCCTGCTGGCCGCTCTGCCTGCTCTGCCTGCTGGCCGCTCTGCCTGCTGGCCACTCTGCCTGCTCTGCCTACTGGCCGCTCTTCCTGCTCCGCCTGCTTTGCCTGCTGGCCGCTCCGCCTGCTCTGCCTGCTGGCCGCTCTGCCTGCTCTGCCTGCTGGCCGCTCTGCCTGCTCTGCCTGCTGGCCGCTCTGCCTGCTGGCCACTCTGCCTGCTCTGCCTGCTGGCCGCTCTTCCTGCTCCGCCTGCTTTGCCTGCTGGCCGCTCTTTCTGCTCCGCCTGCTCTGCCTGCTGACCGCTCTGCCTGCTGGCCGCTCCGCCTGCTCTGCCTGCTGGCCGCTCTTCCTGCTCCGCCTGCTCTGCCTGCTGACCGCTCTGCCTGCTGGCCGCTCCGCCTGCTCTGCCTGCTGGCTGCTCCGCCTGCTGGCTGCTCTGCCTGCTGGCTGCTCTGCCTGCTGGCTGCTCTGCCTGCTGGCTGCTCCGCCTGCTGGCCAGTGCAGGGTTCATCTGGTTAATAATCCACTGTAATCCCCCTAATGCAGACATCTAACGCCACAGCAATGCATGCGTGCCATGTGGGCGGAGCTCTGAGAAGCCACGCCCCTTCCCGCCCTCCTCATGAGACAGAGCTTCGTTGTTATCGTTGACCGTGGCTGGCTGCACGGTTGCCCCCGGTAACATGACAGGGAAATCCCTCCCCTTTCTTCCTTTTTGAGACACTTTATTCAGCAGATGTTTTTATTTGAAGGGGACACAGACAGAAGAGCAGAAGTCAGAAGGAACTGTCTGGTTACCATGTCTACAAGGTCTGGTTACCATGTCTACAAGGTCTGGTTACCATGTCTACAAGGTCTGGTTACCATGTCTACAAGGTCTGGTTACCATGTCTACAAGGTCTGGTTACCATGTCTACAAGGTCTGGTTACCATGTCTACAAGGTCTGGTTACCATGTCTACAAGGTCTGGTTACCATGTCTACAAGGTCTGGTTACCATGCCTACAAGGTCTGGTTACCATGCCTACAAGGTCTGGTTACCATGTCTACAAGGTCTGGTTACCATGCCTACAAGGTCTGGTTACCATGTCTACAAGGTCTGGTTACCATGCCTACAAGGTCTGGTTACCATGTCTACCATGTCTGGTTACCATGCCTACCATGTCTGGTTACCATGTCTACAAGGTCTGGTTACCATGTCTACAAGGTCTGGTTACCATGTCTACAAGGTCTGGTTACCATGTCTACAAGGTCTGGTTACCATGTCTACAAGGTCTGGTTACCATGTCTACAAGGTCTGGTTACCATGCCTACAAGGTCTGGTTACCATGCCTACAAGGTCTGGTTACCATGTCTACAAGGTCTGGTTACCATGTCTACAAGGTCTGGTTACCATGCCTACAAGGTCTGGTTACCATGCCTACAAGGTCTGGTTACCATGTCTACAAGGTCTGGTTACCATGCCTACAAGGTCTGGTTACCATGTCTACCATGTCTGGTTACCATGCCTACAAGGTCTGGTTACCATGTCTACAAGGTCTGGTTACCATGTCTACAAGGTCTGGTTACCATGCCTACAAGGTCTGGTTACCATGCCTACAAGGTCTGGTTACCATGTCTACAAGGTCTGGTTACCATGCCTACAAGGTCTGGTTACCATGTCTACCATGTCTGGTTACCATGCCTACCATGTCTGGTTACCATGCCTACCAGGTGTGGTTACCATGCCTACCATGTCTGGTTACCATGCCTACAAGGTCTGGTTACCATGTCTACAAGGTCTGGTTACCATGTCTACAAGGTCTGGTTACCATGCCTACAAGGTCTGGTTACCATGTCTACAAGGTCTGGTTACCATGTCTACAAGGTCTGGTTACCATGTCTACAAGGTCTGGTTACCATGTCTACCAGGTCTGGTTACCATGCCTACCAGGTCTGGTTACCATGTCTACCATGTCTGGTTACCATGTCTACCAGGTCTGGTTACCATGCCTACCAGGTCTGGTTACCATGTCTACCATGTCTGGTTACCATGCCTACCAGGTGTGGTTAGCAGGCCCAGGGTAAAGGATCTCACAGATTTGGCACTGCACAACAGGAACATAGAGCCCTCACTCAGGATGTCAGGGAATACTGCTGACTAGGGGGAGAAGGAGGGAGGGAGGGAGGGAGGGAGGGAGATGGCAGAAAGAATGCGATGACGCAGGTAGAGATTATGATAAAGGTGTATTGAGCACAGCCTTATTTAGACAGGACTGTATCACTGTCTCACTGCCTTGGAATTAGGATTAACCCCTGAATTCATGTATTCTTACTGCAAGCTACAAACATGTATTCATAATACAATTGATTTGAAAAGAATGTAATACTACTCTAATGAGACATAACATTGTTAAATATACAGAAATAAGGTGTATAGTGGTTTACAGTAATAACTATTATTCAGGTGGTTCATTACACAGTAATACGTTTATTGTATTATTTTTTCCTACTGCACAATGACATTAAGATGCAGAAATGGTTTGGTACTAAAGTTTGTGGTGTTATAGTTGGAACTGTATTACAAATGAGTATTGTGATTTAGTAATGACACATTCCAGTACATCGTAGTTGAATGTGCAGTAATATGTTGTATTGTTGTTCAATACTGCAGTACTGAAGTGTCATATAGTTCAGTATGCAGTATTGAGGTGTATAATGTTTTGGATTTTGCAGCATTGACATTTCCATGCAGGAGAACAGGGTGTGGAACCACACACACCTGCTGTCAGGTGTGATCAAGGTGAGGAGAACCTAGAAGAAAGTCAGATGTAGTGTTTCTTTGATCTGGGTCACTGAGAGCCAGGGTGGGCGATAAGAGCAGATGTGGGCTGAAGAGCTTTTCCGTTTAAAACCACATGAGACTAAAACAGAACTGGGTGACATTTCAGTGTCAGTCTGTTGAAATACCAGGTTTTTCAAAAAATGCACCATTTTTCTACCCATCTTAGTGGAACAGGTTATCTTTCATCTGTTGACAAAGGTAATTTGATTCAGATCATCATGTTATGCGTGTGATAGTGTGTGTCTGTGAGAGTGTGTATATGTGTGTCTGGGTGTGTGCTTTTCTGTGTGTGTCTGTGAAAGTGTGTATATGTGTGTCTGTGTGTGTGCTTTTCTGTGTGTGTCTGTGAGAGTGTGTATATGTGAGAGAGAGAAAAGATAAGGTATGTGTCTGTGTGTCTGTGTGTGTGTCTGTGCGTGTCTGTGTGTCTGTGCGTGTCTGTGTGTGTGTGTGTGTGTGTGTGTGTGTGTTGGACTACAGTCAGGGTGTGTCTGAAGATGTATCTGGGAATTTGGAGGGAGGCGGTTTATGATGTGAGAGGCAGGTGTGACCTGTTTTAGTTCACAGGAAGCGAGACAGGTAGAAGTGTGTGTGTGTGTGTGCATGTGTGTGTGAGTGTGTGTGTGTGTCTACCATACACATAATAACCTACTTTTATTATTATGTCACATATATGTTCTATGTTTACTCATTTCTGCCACAGTAAATTCTTTGTTTGTAAACCTTGCATAGTGATTAAACCTTATTCTGATTCTGACCAGGAGAAGAATTCCAGTTGCAGAACACCAGACCATCAGGCCAGAATCATGGTTCCATGTGTGCTTATGAAGATAAAAAGATAGGTAATAATGATTAAATAATCAAACATTGAATACTGATTCAACAGTATCTGATCAATACAGTCTATATGTGTATGAGGTGCCGGCTGATTTAAACACACACACACACACACACACACACACACACACACACACACACACACACACACACACACACACTGACACACACACATGGTCTGGTGAGTCACAGCCTGGGGTCAGGAATGAGAACTATGGACGATGAAATATGGCCTGCTGAGGGGGGGGGGGGGGGGGGGGGGGGGCTCCTCCTGTCTCTCTGATCCTCCTGTCTCTCTGCTTCTCCTGTCTCTCTGATCCTCCTGTCTCCCTGCTCCTCCTGTCTCTCTGATCGTCCTGTCTCTCTGCTCCTCCTGTCTCCCTGCTCCTCCTGTCTCCCTGCTCCTCCTGTCTCTCTGATCCTCCTGTCTCCCTGCTCCTCCTGTCTCTCTGCTCCTCCTGTCTCCCTGCTCCTCCTGTCTCTCTGCCTTCCTGTATCCCTGCTCCTCCTGTCTCCCTGCTCCTCCTGTCTCCCTGCTCCTCCTGTCTCTCTGATCCTCCTGTCTCCCTGCTCCTCCTGTCTCTCTGCTCCTCCTGTCTCCCTGCTCCTCCTGTCTCTCTGCCTTCCTGTATCCCTGCTCCTCCTGTCTCTCTGCTTCTCCTGTCTCTCTGCTCCTCCTGTCTCTCTGCTCCTCCTGTCTCTCTGATCCTCCTGTCTCCCTGCTCCTCCTGTCTCTCTGCTCCTCCTGTCTCCCTGCTCCTCCTGTCTCTCTGCCTTCCTGTATCCCTGCTCCTCCTGTCTCTCTGCTTCTCCTGTCTCTCTGCTCCTCCTGTCTCTCTGCTCCTCCTGTCTCTCTGCTCCTCCTGTCTCCCCGCTCCTCCTGTCTCCCTGCTCCTCCTGACTCTCTGCTCCTCCTCCCTGTGACTCATTCTTTGGCCCCTTAGTCACAGACCCACTTTATACAATCTGTTGACTTTTTACCAGGTAGTCACGCTGGGAAATCCACACTTTTAAAGAGCTGGAGCATGTTCTGCCAACATTCAATGACAGGGAGGGAGGGAGGGAGGGAGGGAGGGTGAGAGAGAGAGAGAGAGAAATAGGGAGAGAGGGAGGTAAGGAAGGAGGGAGGGAGGGAGAGAGAAAGACTGAGAGGGAGGGAGAAAGAGAGAGGATGAGAAAAAGGGAAGAAGGAAGGGAGAGAAAGAGAGAGAATGGGAGAGAGGGACAGAGAGAGGTCTGCTCTGTGGAATGTTCTTAGTTTCTTGATTTTGGACTCTCTGTTCAGGAATGCAGTGTAACTGTTCCCACATGGTCTTCATATCCCGTCCTCCCCTCAGTCCTCCCGCTCCCCCCCCCCCTCCCCCCGCTCTCCCCCCTCCCTGTCTCACCATCTGGAAGGCCTTCCCAGAGGCTGGCGAAATCTACCCCTGGGGTGTCAAAGATGAGGGAGGGAGGGGGGTGGCAGGGAGGAGGATGAGAAGGAGGAAGAGGAGAGGGGTAGAAGGGGGGGACAGCTAAAGAAGGAGGGCAAAAAAGAGAGAGGGGGAGAGGGAAGGGAGGGGGGAGGAGGAGAAGAGGGGGAGGTTGAAGGGGGAGGTGAGAGAGGACAGGAGAGGGTAGGAGGAGAAGAGGGGGAGGTGGGACAGGAGAGTGGGAGAGGAGAGTTGAGGAGGAGTGTGTCAAATGAACAGCAGAGGACTAAGAACATGGCATAAAGGATCCCAGCTACAAGCCTCGCATTGTGTTATTCAGATTCAGAATACTTTATTTTCTCCCGGGGTAAACTCCTTCGCAGCAACGGCACACAGTCTCCCAAAAGCACACAGGGGTAAGGGTGTGAGGTAAAATACTAGAAAAAGTGTACACAGGGATAGAGGGGTGGGGGGCAAAAAAACGGTAGGTGAATCCACACAAGGGGGGGGGAGCAGAGGCTTGGATAAATGATTATGTACAGACTATACAATTACAATTATACAAGTATTGGTCTTGTAGAATATACTGTTATTCCTGCTTCTCACTGCTCAACACTGCTCCTTCCCGCGCATTTCTACTCCTCTCTGCTCTTATCTTCTCCTCACTGCTCCTCACTTTTCCTTCCTGCTCCTCACTGCTCCTCTCTACTCCTCTCTTCTCCCCTCTTCTCCCCTCTGCTCCTCACTGCTCCTCTCTACTCCTCTCTTCTCCCCTCTTCTCCCCTCTGCTCCTCACTGCTCCTCTCTACTCCTCTCTACTCCTCTCTTCTCCTCTCTGCTCCTCACTACTCCTCTCTTCTCCTCTCTTCTCCCCTCTGCTCTTCTCTACTTGGCCCCAGAAGGAGACGTTTCTGAGTTTCTGACTGAAGTAACTAGTTGTTTTCTATGTTGTTTTTTAATCACTTCATGACACTGTGACTAACACAGCTCTTGGTTTCAGTTGTGTGTTGGCTTGTGTGTGTATGTGTGTGTGTTTGTGTGTGTGAGCCTGTGAAAGTCGCTATGACAGTTTATATTTTGACTTTTGTCTGATATTTATTCAAATAAGTGAGTTCCAGTTATTGTTTCCATTAAGATGTTTCTGTGGGGTAGTTAGTTATTTTCTTTTTTCTTGCCAGGTTAATGTGTTCCTGTGTGCAGTCAATCACTCACTGATGTATTCAGATGAATGTTTTGAACTTTGAACTCAGGTCTAACCTATTCATTTTCCACTGTGTCACGGTCAGCCAATCAGGAGTCTGGGTTTCTCCCTGCCCCTATCGGATTCTGTACAGAGGTCATGTGACGTTATCCATCACCGTTCTGACTGGCGTTATATTTTAATCATGACTTGGCTCTAGAACATTCTTACTGTTGCTGGTGATGGGTATAGCTCAGCGGTAAATCATACAACTGTTGCAACTGTTTCAAAGAAAAAACTGCTCACCAAAGGAATATGTAACTTGCAACTAATTTGCACCATCTCATAGTAATTCTGTAAAATGCTGATTCCTAACTTGTCCTTCTGCTTGTTCACTGACTTCTAGAAATAATTTATCAGGATCCTAACCTCGGCCAAATCCTGTCAAATATTAGCTCAAACTGTCAACTAAGAATGAACCTAGCAGAAAAAGCGGTTCAAAGCATCTGGAACAATCCTAGAAGGGGAAGCTTTGATACAAATCAAAACATAACTAACTTTTTGTATCTGTGCTGGCTTATGAGTGACTGGAAGTCACAGTGTTGGGCATCAAAACCTGTTCACAAACATTTAGGGTTTCGTTCAGGTTCAATAAATGGAATCAAAGAATAAAAAAAAAAAAAAAAATAAAAGTCCTGGTTAAGCAACAGCCTGAACTAGCAAACTCTGCTGACTTTAGGAAGAGGGATGTATGGTGTCAGAGTTGATGTTGTGACAGACACGCACACACACACGCACGCACACACACACACACACACACACACACACACACACACCACTCCTCCTTGCCTCTCAACACCTCAGTGACTTTGACAGGTCCAGACAGACAGGTTAGGCTCCATACCTGTCACTTCTCTCTGCAGATCTTCTCAGATCTTCTCGTCGATGCTCCTGTTCTTTGCTCACAATGCTCCTGAATGCTCAGTCACTCCATTTAAACCTAGAGCATGCATTGTTTAATACCTTGTTGTTTCTGTCACACACACGCAACCCTATTACAAAACACCACACACTCACTCACCGATACCACAGACACACTCAAATAATGACCTCAGGTCTATTTTCAGTTCTGAGTGTAACCTACATAGAGCATGCTGTTACTAAGCAGCTTGGTGACAAGTCCACTCTCTACACCAGCACAGGTCAAAGATCCAATATCTCCTTCTGTCTCACTCTCTGTCTCTCCCCTGTCTCTCTCTCTGTCTCTCTGTCTGTCTCTCTCTCTGTCTCTCTGTCTGTCTCTCCCCTGTCTCTCTCTCTGTCTCTGTCTCTCTGTCTGTCTCTCTCTCTCTTTTGTCTCTGTCTTCCTCTCTCCCTCTCTATCTCTGTATCTCTCTGTGTGTGTCTCTCCGTGTTTGCCCCCCCCCCCCTTCTCTCTTCCTATTCCTGTTCCCTGACCCAGTCTTGGAGCTCACCCTGCACCTCACACAACATTCAATCCTTCTACACCCACTCCCTCGCTCGCCCCTTCACCCAGTCCCTCCCCCCCCTCACCCACTCAACCTCTCAACAACACCCCCCCCACACTATCTCTCTCTCTCTGACTCCCTCCCTCAACCACTCCCTCCTTCCGCTCCTCCCCCGCTCCCCCTTCACCTCATGGCCCTCGTCCCTGACAGGCATCCTGTCTTGACTCTGTACCTCATATGTGTGTGCGTGTCTATTTGTGTTTGTTAGCCTGTGTGTGTACAGAGCTTCATCATTCTAGATGTGCTGAGGTAAGCAGTGGCCTTGGAAAGAGAGAGAGGGAGAGAGAGAAGGAAGGAGAGAGATAGGGAATGAAGGAAGGAGAGAGGGGGAAGGAAGGAGAGAGATATGGAGTGAAGGAGTGAGAGAGAGGGAAGGAAGGAGAGGGGGTAAGGAAGGAGGGAGATAGGGAGTGAAGGAGTGAGAGAGAGAGGGATGGAAGGAGAGAGAGAAAGGAGAGAGATAGGGAGTGAATGAAGGAGAGAGAGAAGGAAGGAGAGAGATAGGGAGTGAAGGAGTGAGAGAGAGGGATGGAAGGAGAGAGATAGGGAGTGAATGAAGAGAGAGAGGGATGGAAGGAGAGAGATAGGGTGTGAATGAAGGAGAGAGGGATGGAAGGAGAGAGATAGGGAGTGAAGGAAGGAGAGAGAGAAGGAAGGAGAGATAGGGAGGAAGGAAGGAGAGAAGAAAGAAGGAGAGAGATAGGGAGTGAATGAAGGAGAGAGAGAAGGAAGGAGAGAGATAGGGAGTGAATGAAGGAGAGAGAGAAGGAAGGAGAGATAGGGAGTGAATGAAGGAGAGAGAGAAGGAAGGAGAGAGATAGGGAGTGAAGGAAGGAGAGAGAGAAGGAAGGAGAGAGATAGGGAGTGAAGGAAGGAGAGAGAGAAGGAAGGAGAGACGATAGGGAGTGAAGGAATCAGAGAGAGCGAAGGAAGGAGAGCGTTAGGAAGCGAAGAAGAGAGAGAGAAAGACAAAGCGAAAGAGAGAGAGAGAGAGAAAGAAAGAGAGGGCGAGAGAGCACCTGACAGAGATGAACACTAAGAGAGCCACTAAGTGATGAAGCACGGCCCGATGCAGCAAATAAAACATAGATGGTCCAGACTGCATCCTGGAGCGACTCTGGGCGGGAAGAAGCTTTTGATGAGGTGATGAGTGTGTAAGATGACAGCCTGACCCCTGGAGGAAGCCAGTCTTGGGGAAGCTATTAGGAAGGCCATCTGTCTGTGTCCAGTGTCGCCTCATTACCAGACACACTTTCAGTCTGCGAGGGTCCAGCCTAATGACAGTAACACAGGGTAAATACTGACAGAGGAGGGGGAGGGGAGGGGAGGGGAGGGGAGGGGAGGGGAGGGGAGGGGAGGGGAGGGGGAGAGGAGAGGAGAGAGAGGAGGGAGAGGGGAGAGGAGAGGAGAGGAGAGAGGAGAGGAGAGGGGAGAGGAGAGAGGAGAGAGGAGGGAGGGGAGAGGAGAGAGGAGAGGAGGGGAGGGGAGAGGAGAGGAGAGGAGAGAGGAGAGAGGAGGGGAGGGGAGAGGAGAGGGGGAGGGGAAGAGATGGGGAAGGAGAGGAGGAAAAGAGGAGAGAAGAGGAAAGGAGAGGAGGAGAGAGGAGAGGGGAGGAGATGGGGAGGAGATGGGGAAGGATAGGAGAGAAGAGAAAAGAGGAGAGGGGAGAGGAAAGGAGGGGAGGGGAGGGGAGGGGAGGGGAGGGGAGGGGGGAGGGGAGAGGAAGGTAGAGGTGAGAAGAGGAGAGGGGAGGAGATGGGGAAGGAGAGGAGAGGAGCAGGAAAGGAGTGAAGAGGGGAGGAGAGAAGATGAGCGAAGCAGAGACGAGGAGAGGGGAAGAGAGGGGAGGAGTGGATGAAATCTGTCTTTCAGTACCATGGATGACGACTTTAACAAAGAAACCAAGGACCTATTAAAATGCATTAACCATTCAAGCATCCATTCATCAGCCCTCAATTGTATTTCTAGTTCAGATTCAGAATAATCAGGATCTTGTTGGTTTCAGGCTCAACAGCAGCTGCTCAGGAGAAAGTGGGCGGCTCTCAGTGATCGCAGCACATTTATCAGGAAGACATTTTTGTTCCTTTGTTTGGGCTGATGATTTCGTTTCATTAGTACAGAACTCAGACGCAACCACACAGCAACACACATGTTTATCAAAGCACGTGCACACACACACACACAAGTACAAACATGCAAACACAACTACACCCTGACAGAAATGACAGACGCACACACTTTGAACACTTTGAAATGGCAGGTGTACAAACTGCCCTCTAGACTGATTTGAAGGCAAGAAAGAACTGCAACCAAACACACACACACACACACACACACACACACACATACCCACTAGAACACACACTGGAACACACACAGAACATACAAAATTACAGAAACAGACAGATACACTCACACACACACACAGACAAACATGCACACACAGACAAACATGCGCACGCACACACACACACACAAACAAGAATGTTCACATGCACACACACTAGACAGTTGACTAGGCCATGCTGCTTTCTTTAGGGACGAGGGGATCAGGATCACAGATAATAAAGTGAATCTCTGTTTCCTGCTTCTTCCAGGCTCCAGACCTGCTTCTTCCAGGCTCCAGACCTGCTTCTTCCAGGCTCCAGACCTGCTTCTTCCAGGCTCCAGACCTGCTTCTTCCAGGCTCCAGACCTGCTTCTTCCAGGCTCCAGACCTGCTTCTTCCAGGCTCCAGACCTGCTTCTTCCAGGCTCCAGACCTGCTTCTTCCAGGCTCCAGACCTGCTTCTTTCAGGCTCCAGACCTGCTTCTTCCAGGCTCCAGACCTGCTTCTTCCAGGCTCCAGACCTGCTTCTTCCAGGCTCCAGACCTGCTTCTTTCAGGCTCCAGACCTGCTTCTTCCAGGCTCCAGACCTGCTTCTTCAAAGGCTCCAGACCTGCTTCTTTCAGGCCTTCAACAGTACTGGATTTACTGCTGAACCTGATGTTGCTTTCCTGCAGGATCACAGTGACTCTTATTGAGAGACTTGTTGTTGCTTCTTGTCTAACCCGATAAACGTTTCACTATTTCTCTCTCTAGCTCTCCTTTTCTCCCTCCCTCCCCCCCCACCCCCCCACCCCCCACAGAGCTACCAGGTGGCAGACAGACAGGCAGGTTGATGGGGATCAGATTAACATGCTTTGGGCATCAGCTAGCCCAGCTAGCTTCACCCAGAGGGGACTGCTGCAAGTGTGTACCAAGGATTCATTAGCATGGGGGGCTAACTAGCTAACGGCTAATGAAAGGCTATGTGTTGACTGACGAATGACTGTTTACATTTGAGATAACTGTTATGTTTTTATAATAGTTATTCAGTTCCATTCATTATAATGTTTCTTCTCCCGTGCTCCAGAGGTTACTATTCATCTGAGACCTTGGTGGGAATGAAATGTTAAACAAGATGAGTCACAACTTCTATGTAAGAGGCTCCAAAAATAGTTGTGATTCCTCAGGAGGTCTGGAATAAGAAGAATGGTTCTAAGATGCAGACTGTGCTGTGGTGTTCACACACACACACCGCACATACACACAATAGGCTACAAATACACTAACACATTTCAAAGATGTGCACACACACATCCACAATACAAAAACTGCATCCACACACACACACAGCACACACTAATCCACAGATTCTACAGACGTACACACACACATACACACACAGATTTGTGCATTACACAGCATACTTTCCAGGGGGTTGAATATCTGCACTGCGTGGCCTTGACTTAAGTGTGTGTGTGTGTGTGCGTGTGTTTGCGTGCGTCGTGTGTGTGTGTGTGGCGTGTGTGTGTGTGTGGTGTGTGTGTGTGTGTGTGGTGTGTGTGGAGGTGTGTGGTGTGTGTGTGTGTGTGTACGTGCGTGGTGTGTGCGTCAGGATGGAGATTCTGGAAATGGAGGCCTTGTTCTGGAGACACGCAGAGAAAACAAATGGATACCAGCCACATGCTCTATCGATTTACTCCTCTATAAATACTCAGGCTGTCTTAAATATTTCAAAGCTGCTTAGTGCTGCAATTTAGGCTCCGGTACACTGGCCCTCCCACTGTGCAATGCATAGGGAGCAGCAGCCTACTCTCCTCCTCTGCTCTCCTCTCTTTTCCTCTCTTCTACTCTCCTCTTCTCCCCCCTTTCATTTTATGTTCTCTCCTCTCTCCGCTCCACTTCTCTCCCCTCCTCCTCTCCTCCTCTCTCTCCCCTCACTTCTCTCCTCTCTCCCCCTCCACTTCTCTCCTCTCCCCTCCTCCTCTCCTCTGTCCCTCCATCACTCCATCCTCCTCAGACAGTGTTTTCAGTCAGGTATGATAGCTTGTCTAAGAGAGATGCAGGATCTCAGGTCAGTTAGTGTTGGTATAGATAGGGTTAGTGTTCTTCTGCATGAGGACTGAGAGATGTGATCCTGTTAGAGGTGTTCCCTCCTGGTCCACTGGGCAGGGACAGTGTGTCCTCTCAGAACATGACAACATGGTCGCGCCAGCTCATCTTCATCTGCCCAGCAGTACTCTGAATGATGAGGTGTGTGTGTGCGGGGTGTGTGTGTGTGTGTGTGTGTTTGTTTGTTTGTTTGTTTGTTTGTTTGTTTGTTTGTGTGTGTGTGTGTGTGTGTGTGTTGTGTGTGTGTGTGTGTGGGTGTGTGTGTGTGTGTGTGTGTGTGTGTGTGTGGGTGGGTGTGTGGTGTGTGTGTGGGTGTGGGTGTGTGTGTGTGTGTGTGTGTGTGTGTGTGTGTGTGTGTGTGTGTGGTGTGTGTGTGTGTGTGTGTGAGTGTGTTTGTGTGTGTGTGTGTGTGTGTGTGTGTGTGTGTGTGTGTGTGTGTGTGTGTTTTGCTTGGTGTGGAACACAGGAAAGCTCTTTTCCCAGCACAGTTCATTTGGCTGCTGGTACATTCTCCTCATCTTCTCTCTGTGTGAGTGTGAGTCTCATTATCTCTCAGGAGGAGACAGGACAAAAACTGTGGGCACCAGCACAAATATTGCCCCTATCAGTAGGAAAATACAGATATACTGTTCTTTACAAAGCCCCGAAAGAGGAGAATGGACAGACTCTAATTCTCACTCTTTATTGCCTGTAAGAGCAGATAATGGTGTTTGTATAGATGATGTAATTAAAGGGAGAGGGATGATGTTATCGTAGCAGAGTGTGTGTTCCTTGGACAACCTTCCTCAAAACTGTTTATCTCGCACTATCCTTCAGTCCCTTCTCAACATAAACCATCAGCCATGGAGCTGGAGCTGGTTTATTCAACAAACACACACACACACACACACACACAAACACACACCCACGCCTGTACACTAACACACGGACAGACATGCACACAGAAACACACACTGTGTGTTGGGCTGGGTCTCCACACACACCTGTTGCATCTTGGTGTGTCTGCTGTCAGCGACATCGCACAGGAACAAAGGCTTTCTCGTCGCTGGGTGTTTGTCTCTGTGTCACCTGTCAGGGCTGGAGTGATGTCACACAGGTGTGCTGGAGAGACAGGCTGTCAGCTGGTCTCACCTCACGGCCCCTGCCGACACCCACTCATCCTGGAGTTCTTCATTCTTTCTGTCTCTCTCTCTTCCTCTATCTGTCCTCATTGTTCTGTCTCTTGTTCTTCTCTCTCTCTCTCTCTTTCTTTTTCCCTCTTGTCCGCCCTTCATTTTCCATCCTGATCCTCCCTCGCTCTCTCTCTGTTTTCTGACATGGGTTTGTCATGTATCCACAGCACCTTTGAAAACCATGCAGCTAGCTAACCTTAGCTAGCTAGCTAACTGGCACAAGTTTTAACAATGGAGTTTCTTGAAAACGAACAGACTGAAAGGGAATCTCAGCAGCTGTACATTCAGCAGACTGGGCCATCTCAGGATGTGTTGGAAGCTGTGCATTGATGTAAGATCAAATAGTTCACTAGTTATCCAGGAAACAACAGGATCTCTGCTTCAGTTCTATTTGACTGAAATACTGTGTGTCTGTTTCATCAAGAACATCTTAGCACAGGAAGCAAAAACACATCCCCACTTCATGTCTATGGGGAGGTGGTTGTCATTTACTGAATGCAAAAACGGTGTGATTTGTTTATTTGAAATACATGTGTTTGACCTGCAGATGAATTAGACGTTGTTTTGTTCAACATTGTTATGTTGTTTGTGTTTTTACCGGTAACATTAAAATGTTATTCAGTGCAACAAAGGACTCTTTATGCTTCCCTCTCTCTCTCACATCCAACGTCCCCTCACTCTCTCCTTGGGGTCTCTTACCTCCCTCCCTCCCTCCCTCCTTGTCTTCCTTCCCCCCCTGCCTCCCTCCCTCCCTCCTTGTCTTCCTTCCCCCCTGCCTCCCTCCTTCACTCCCTGCTCTCCTTCACTCCCTCCCTCCGCTCCTTGTCTCTCTCCCTCCCTCCCTCCTTGTCTTCGCTCCCTCCCTCCCTCCTTGTCTCCTTCCTTCCTGGCCTTCCTTCCTTCTTTTCTTTCTTCTTTCTTTCTCTTTCTTTCTTTCTTCTCCCTCCCTCCCTCGCCTCCCTCCCGTCGCCTTCCCTCCCTCCCTCCCTCCCTCCCTCAGCAGTTAGGTCTATGGATGCTATCAGGTGCTGGTTCAGAGGAGAAACAGCCAACCAAGCAGAGAAACTGTCCACACATCCCTATCACCAGCTCAAAGATAGCAGAGAGAGGAGAGAGAGTCCCTATCACCAGCTCAAAGATAACAGAGAGAGGGAGAGAGAGGAGAGAGAGAGAGAGAGAGAGAGAGAGAGAGAGAGAGAGGAGAGAGAGAGAGAGAGAGCAGAGAGAGAGAGAGGAGAGAGAGAGAGAGAGAGAGGAGGAGAGAGAGAGAGGAAAGAGAGAGAGAGAGAGGAGAGAGAGGAGAGAGAGAGAGAGGAGAGAGAGAGAGAGAGAGAGAGAGAGAAAGAGAAGAGAGAGAGAGAGAGAGAGAGAGTGTGTTTGACATGAGAGGCAGAGAGAACATTTGAGTTAAAGAGATAAGAGAGTGATGAGGAGAGAAAATGTGAGCGGCAGAAATAGAACGCTCTCATTTA
>CM059297.1:14654380-14664380 GCA_030340665.1 Neosalanx taihuensis
GAGCTGGGAGAGAGCGTCCCAGAGAGAGCGTCCCAGAGAGAGGAGGTCTGAGCTGGGAGAGAGCGTCCCAGAGAGAGCGTCCCAGAGAGAGGAGGTCTGAGCTGGGAGAGAGCGTCCCAGAGAGTTTTACCAGGAAATAACAGCAGCAACATTAAAGTGGACCTCCTCTGGTGCAGCATCCACCAAACACTAAAACTACTCAGGACTTCTTTACTAGAGAATCTATCTCTCTATCTATCACTCTGTCTCTCTCTACACTCTATCTCGCTCTCCCTCTCTCTCTATAGTCTGTCTCCTTCCTCTCTCTCTCTCTCGCTCTCCCTCTCTCTCTATATATATATAGTCTGTCTCCTTCCTCTCTCCTTTCTCTCTCTTTCTTTCCATCTCCATCCGTCTCTCTCCATCTTCCAGCAGGTTTCTCATCTTGTCTCTGACTGCTCCCTGAAGCACTTCCTCAGCTCAAACCAGACAGAACAGCATTGCATTAAGGTTGCATTAACATTCACTTTTACACTCTGTTCATTTAGCAGACGCTTTTAAC
This sequence comes from Neosalanx taihuensis, assembly GCA_030340665.1. NCBI lineage: Eukaryota > Metazoa > Chordata > Actinopteri > Osmeriformes > Salangidae > Neosalanx > Neosalanx taihuensis. Next base: position 14,654,922 of record CM059297.1, read on the forward strand.
TAAATCTTCATTTCAATACTCCACAGTCCCTCTCTCCTCCTTTAAACATTCAGAGAAGAACTTTAATCAGACTGGTCATCCAGCGCTCTCTTCCCAGATCCTCCTCTCCTTCTCTCCTCCTCTCTTCTTTCTGTCCTTCTCCCCTGCATCTCCTCGTCTCCATCTCTCCTCCTCTCCTTCTCTCCTCCTCTCCTCTTTCTGTCCTTCTCCCCTGCATCTCCTCTTCTCCATCTCTCCTCCTCTCCTTCTCTCCTCCTCTCCTCTTTCTGTCCTTCTCCCCTGCATCTCCTCTTCTCCATCTCTCCTCCTCTCCTTCTCTCCTCCTCTCCTTTTTCTGTCCTTCTCCCCTGCATCTCCTCTTCTCCATCTCTCCTCCTCTCCTTCTCTCCTCCTCTCTTCTTTCTGTCCTTCTCCCCTGCATCTCCTCGTCTCCATCTCTCCTCCTCTCCTTCTCTCCTCCTCTCTTCTTTCTGTCCTTCTCCCCTGCATCTCCTCCGCTCTCTCATCTCCTCTCTTTCTCTCCTCTCCAGTCTTCTTCATCCGTCCTTTCACCTCACAGGTAGCAGGTAAACAGTCAGCTTGTTAGAGCTGCTCCAGATGAATATATGTGACAAGTGTCTGTGAATCATCACGTCTGCAAGGTCTGGATGTTCCAGAGGGTCTAGAAGCCCTGGGAGCAGGAAGCAATTACTGCCCTCCATCTCAACATGAGGGCAGCGCTTTAATATTGTGTCTTTTCTTTTGTTTGGTTCCTGGGAAGGAATGTTCTGTGGAAATGAGGATTCTGCTACTTATTAGCAGAACGATCCAGCAGCAGAACCATGTCATCAGAGAACAGGCTTCAGAACAGACTTCTACAACAGTTAAACCATGCAGTAACTGATGTTCATTTGAACAGATTGGTAAATTAGCATAAATGTATAATTGCATAAGCATCTTATAACAAAAATGTGTTATGACACCATATCCAGCGATAATGGAAGTATGACAGAAGTGCAGTTCAGCAGTACAGTATTCTACTAGAAGTGTGCTCTTCAGGAGCTGCTCTTCAGAAGCTACTCTTCAGGAGCTGCTCTTCAGCTAACTGCTGAGCAGTAGAACTGCAGAGATTGAGAGCTGTGTTCTCTAGTCTCTATCCAGCCTCCTCAGTGCTGGAAAAGTGTCTTAAATCAGCTGAGGTCCTCACCATCACTACCATTCTGCTGCTGATCTCTTTGCTGCTGATCTTTCTGCTGCTGATCTCTCTGCTGCTGATCTCTGTGCTGCTGATCTCTCTGCTGCTGATCTTTCTGCTGCTGATCTCTCTGCTGCTGATCTCTGTGCTGCTGATCTCTCTGCTGCTGATCTTTCTGCTGCTAATCTTTCTGCTGCTGATCTCACTGCTGCTGATCTTTCTGCTGCTGATCTCTCTGCTGCTGATCTCCCTGCTGCTGATCTCTCTGCTGCTGATCTCTCTGCTGCTGATCTCTGTGCTGCTGATCTCTCTGCTGCTGATCTTTCTGCTGCTGATCTCCCTGCTGCTGATCTCTCTGCTGCTGATCTCTCTGCTGCTGATCTCTGTGCTGCTGATCTCTCTGCTGCTGATCTTTCTGCTGCTGATCTCTCTGCTGCTGATCTCTGTGCTGCTGATCTCTCTGCTGCTGATCTTTCTGCTGCTGATCTCTCTGCTGCTGATCTTTGTGCTGCTGATCTTTCTGCTGCTGATCTCTGTGCTGCTGATCTCTCTGCTGCTAATCTTTCTGCTGCTGATCTCTCTGCTGCTGATCTCTGTGCTGCTGATCTCTCTGCTGCTGATCTCTGTGCTGCTGATCTCTCTGCTGCTGATCTTTCTGCTGCTAATCTTTCTGCTGCTGATCTCACTGCTGCTGATCTTTCTGCTGCTGATCTCTCTGCTGCTGATCTCTCTGCTGCTGATCTCTCTGCTGCTGATCTCTCTGCTGCTGATCTTTCTGCTGCTGATCTCTCTGCTGCTGATCTCTGTGCTGCTGATCTCTCTGCTGCTGATCTTTCTGCTGCTGATCTCTCTGCTGCTGATCTCTGTGCTGCTGATCTCTCTGCTGCTGATCTCTGTGCTGCTGATCTCCCTGCTGCTAATCTTTCTGCTGCTGATCTCTCTGCTGCTGATCTCTGTGCTGCTGATCTCTCTGCTGCTGATCTCTGTGCTGCTGATCTCTCTGCTGCTGATCTTTCTGCTGCTAATCTTTCTGCTGCTGATCTCACTGCTGCTGATCTTTCTGCTGCTGATCTCTCTGCTGCTGATCTCTCTGCTGCTGATCTCTCTGCTGCTGATCTCTCTGTTCAGCTGATCTCTTTGCTGCTGATCTCTCTGCTGCTGATCTTTCTGCTGCTAATCTTTCTGCTGCTGATCTCACTGCTGCTGATCTTTCTGCTGCTGATCTCTCTGCTGCTGATCTCTCTGCTGCTGATCTCTCTGTTCATCTGATCTCTTTGCTGCTGATCTCTCTGCTGCTGATCTCTCTGTTCAGCTGATCTCTTTGCTGCTGATCTCTCTGCTGCTGATCTCTCTGTTCAGCTGATCTCTCTGCTGCTGATCTCTCTGCTGCTGATCTCTCTGCTGCTGATCTCTCTGCTGCTGATCTCTCTGTTCAGCTGATCTCTTTGCTGCTGATCTCTCTGCTGCTGATCTCTCTGCTGCTGATCTCTCTGCTGCCCTGTCCCTGTCCAGGTCCTCTCCATCACTTTGCTCCTGCTGCTTAGGGATGAGGCTTTTCAAGCTCCAGCAACTCTGATGCCTTCTGTCTGGACCCTGGGGGTATGACAGCAGCACTTAGCAGTACAGTGAGTCATGTGACACCTGTGAACAAGTCCCTTATGCTTGAGATCCTGTGGTACCACTGCCTAGCAAGAGGACACCACACACTGTACTATGGATCCTGTCCTAGCACTGCCTAGCAAGAGGACACCCCACACTGTACTATGGATCCTGTCCTAGCACTGCCTAGCAAGAGGACACCCCACACTGTACTATGGATCCTGTCCTAGCACTGCCTAGCAAGAGGACACCGCACACTGTACTATGGATCCTGTCCTAGCACTGCCTAGCAAGAGGACACCCCACACTGTACTATGGATCCTGTCCTAGCACTGCCTAGCAAGAGGACACCCCACACTGTACTATGGATCCTGTCCTAGCACTGCCTAGCAAGAGGACACCCCACACTGTACTATGGATCCTGTCCTAGCACTGCCTAGCAAGAGGACACCCCACACTGTACTATGGATCCTGTCCTAGCACTGCCTAGCAAGAGGACACCCCACACTGTACTATGGATCCTGTCCTAGCACTGCCTAGCAAGAGGACACCCCACACTGTACTATGGATCCTGTCCTAGCACTGCCTAGCAAGAGTACACCCCACACTGTACTATGGAATACTGAGGTTGAGATTGTATTGTTGTTAACAATGTCTGGATCCTGAGATAATTTGTTGCTAGAAATCAACAGACCCTTTAATGGTTCTAAATGCTGTGAGAACTATGGACTTCTGGTCTTTGATTTTAGGACAAGCTTTTTACATACATTATTATTGTTAGATGGATTTTATGAAAGCATTTGGTAAAAACATTTTACATAATGTGTACTATGGCAGAAATACTTCTGTGTAGGACTCTTGTATGGTATAATAGACTGTCTCTCTTTCAGAACTTTGCCCATGTAGTTAACATAATGTTAACATAATGAATAATTAAAATGGGTTTCACTACTGTTTAGATATTGCAGTTTTCGGAGAAGTTTACATCATTCTTTCCTGTGAACAGCCGGGAGCTTTTTGCTGCAGCTACACAATCACACACACACACACACACAAAACACACACGCACACAAGTAACACAAGTGCAGACATTCATTCTAACAAACATACATGGACGCACACAAAACACATACGACCACTGAAACACACCCACACGTGTACAAGGCACCGATAGAAACGCACATTACACACCAACGCACACGCACACACATGCACACACACGCACACACACAGAATCTCCCAGGCGTTTAGCTCCTGCTCCTTCTCCCTCATTATATTGGCTGGTTAATCCTCGCACACTTCAGACCTGTCTTCTCCAGCCAACGCCCCTGCAGAGCAGCAGTGGTAGACCCCGCGGCTGGCTGCATGCCCTGTGTGCTCAGCCACTGCCTCCATTGTGTGTCTACTCCAGGGCCGTGCAGTGGCAGGCTGAGCATAGATTAACAAATGAGTAGATGTGCAACTGCAGGCCTATGAGGGCTCAATGCTGGTAATCCCTGGGAGTTCTTTTGGACAGTCTGGGACCTGGGTCCTCGGAGAGGGGGAGGAGGGGGGGGGAGGGGGAGGGGGGGGGGTGGAAGGGTCAAGTTTGTTTGTGTGTGTGCTTGTGTTTGTGTGTTCTTGTGCATGTGTTTGTGTGTGTGTGCATACTTGTGTAGTTGTTTGTGTGAATGTGCATGTGTGTTTGTGCGTGCCTGTTTATGTATGTGAGAGAGTGTATGTGTGTGTGTGTGTGTGTGTGTGTGTGTGTGTGTGTGTGTGTGTGTGTGTGTGTGTGTGTGTGTGTGTGTGTGTGTGTGTGTGTGTGTGTGTGTGTGTGTGTGTGTGTGTGTGTGTGTGCGCGTGCATGTGTGTGTGTGGAGGGCAAGCTGACCTCGCTAGTGAGTAGCTAGTTGTGTGGAGTTTGCTTTGTAAAGTGGCACCATTCATTATCTGGGGAATTACACTTGAATTTGGGATGACATTTCAGTTGGCCTTTTTCAAGTTTGCTCTAGGGTTCTGAAAACACTCCAAGCACCTAAACACACACACAAGTACACAAACATACACACACACACACATTTGAGTACACACACACACACACGTACGTGCCTGAGCACCCCTGCAGACATACATGGATTGTCCTGCTGTCAGTGAGTTTACAGCAGCTGACAGCTGGTGAGTTCAGGACTCACACAGAAAACTCACAGGAATCACTATAGATATAACATATCATTTATATATGCTGTCTCTTCATACACCTCCCATCCCCATCTGGTGAAGAACTGATGATTATAGAGGCACACACACACACACACACACCAACACACAGCACATCCTACATACACTACACTCACACTACACATGTGCATGTGGCCTTCATGTGGGCAGCGTTTGGCTGCTGTATTCCACATCACACCTTGTGTTAGTGAATCCACAGGATAACCTGTGTGCATGTTTGACCCCCCCTCTGGATAATCCCACCCCTGTGTGTGGCTTCCACAACATATGGAACAAAATGAAAACGCATCACGTGTTCTCTCTGTGAAGATGGAACATGGACCCCCCAGCAAAGGTCTGCAGCATTAGAATCATCTGAGGCAGATGGAAAGAATATGTTTTGACTTTAATGAACCATTTACAGGTTTTACTTTGTGAAAACGAAATGAAAGCACAACTGTTGCACATTACTGTCTGATTAAATTCATTTTATGGTAATGTTAGCTTTTTGAGTCATTTCAGTTTGGAGCCTCAAACAGACCACACCCCCAGACTGTGGATCCATCCTCTCAACCAGCTGTCAGAAGCCAGATAAAGAAGAAGACAGGTGCAGAAGTCCCCAGACCAAAATGAGCTCACCTGCTGAGCTCTGGAAGGTAGGAGTGTATGAGCACACAAGTATGGCTGTCTGTTTGCCTGCCTGCCTGCCTGCCTGCCTGCCTGCCTGCCTGTCTGTCTGTCTGCCTGTCTGTCTGTCTGTCTGCCTGTCTGTCTGTCTGTCTGTCTGTCTGTCTGTCTGTCTGTCTGTCTGTCTGCACGCATACAGTATACGCGCATACGCCTGTCAGCCTGTCTGTCCATTCGGTCATCTGTGTGTCTAAGAGGTATTTCCCATCCCATGAACACTGACATAGAAGACAATTACCACAGACTAATAGTGGAACATTTTGGAGGGAGAGAGAGAAAAGATGTCATGAGGGAAATTGAGTGAACGAGTCAGCGAGTAAAGAAAAAAAAAAGTAATTACCTTGGAACACTAATCAGTTTTGAAGTGTGTTCTAAGTCATCATCACCTCTCCGTGTTCCTGTTATATTAAAAAATAGCTTTAGAAATGAGCAAAATATCCATATTGCCTGTTGTTAGACTTTCTGAAACACAGTTCTGGTGCTAAACTCAGGTTATTCATCCTAAATGTATCTTGGTGCTGAGCAGAAGCTGAATCCTCCCTGGACTCTCATCCTGCAGAGCTACAAGAAGCTGCTGTTTTCCACCATGTTTCAACAACCTCTGTTATCTGGGACGACGACAAATGACAAGAACTATTTCTTGCTGCTCAACAGTGTGTTTTAAACTACATACAATTACATACACACGCACACACGCACAGAGACAAAGATACACAGACACAGACAAACACATAAACACACAGGCTTAGACATACACAAAAACAGACTCACACTAGTACACACACATCTTCAGTTTTGCGTTATGTCGGTGTTTTGGTCCAGGGTTGTGTGTTTTGGTCCAGGGTTGTGTGTTTTGGTCCAGGGTTGTGTGTTTTGGTCCAGGGTTGTGTGTTAACAGCGTCCGTAGTTTAGAGTATGAGAGGTTGTGGTGCCGGTGTTGGACTGTACACATGCTCTGTGTGTGTGGGGGTGGAAGTGTCACATCCCACAGATTCACAACTTAGAGAGAGGAACTCACCTGGAGGCGTGTGAACACACACACACACACTCACACACACATTATCTCCATCTGTCAGGGGAGACCCAAGCAGAGAGCTGCCAGATCAAACACACACACCCAACTTGTTATTTTTTACATCATGGGATCCCTTCACAGATGGGTACACTGAAAACCCTCCAAGAATCTCCCACACACACATACACACCTATCTCCTGACACACAATCTATGACACTAAACCAATCTCTCTAGTGTTTCTGTAGTTGTAGGCGTTGTTTTTACAGAACCAGCAGATGGGAGAGGACTCTGTCATGATTTCATTTGAATTGTGATTGGCTGATTTAGTGTGTAATTTCATTGGCTGATCTGTTTCCATGTAGGGTAAATATACCCAGTGATCCACCTTCATCTCATTAATGATTGGTCAACCGGGAGATCATATTTCTCGAGCAGAATAATGTTATATTAGCAGTGCATGAAACAAATGCTGGATTTTATTTGTATTAGGCATTTGTATGTAGAGTGAATTTGAACATGATTTCAGCAGTACTTATTATAGATGTCAGCATACAACTGTAGTTTTGTACTTGAGTTCAGTGTTAATAGAATATTGCACGTAAAGTAATACTGCATGATAATGATATAATAGTATTGCACATGGTAGTGGCTATGGACAGCAAAGTAGTATTGCATAGTAATAATACAATAACATATTGCACATGGTAGTGACTGTGGACAGCAATGTTTGTTGAACAGTCTGACGGCAGCAGGAAGGAAGGACTTGCAGAATCTCTCCTTCACACACTGAGGGTGAATCAGCGTATCGCTGAAGCTGCTCTCCAGAGCGGACAGTGAGTCCTGCAGGGGGTGTGACTCCTGGTCCAGCATAGATGTCAGCTTTGCCAGGACCCTAGCAGGGGCGCTAGCACCATGCCCTGGGGGACACCTATCCATCCTGCCATCTCTCTAACAGTTTTATATTGATGCTAGTTTAGTATTACAGTTTTATTGGTATTGGATATTTGCATCCTGTAGCATCTTAGCATCCAATGTGGATATTAGCATAGCACCAGAGTAGACAATGTGGATATTAGTGTAGCCCTATAGCGTCAAGATGAATGATAGCATAGCACTATTTGAGTATTCCACATGAATGTTTGTATTTCCATACTACAGAGTATTCATGGTGTAAGCTGTGTGCTAGCGTAGCGCTGCTGGAGTATTTATGATGTAAGCTGTGTGCTAGCGTAGCGCTGCTGGAGTATTCATGGTGTAAGCTGTGTGCTAGCGTAGCGCTGCTGGAGTATTCATGGTGTAAGCTGTGTGCTAGCGTAGCGCTGCTGGAGTATTCATGGTGTAAGCTGTGTGCTAGCGTAGCGCTGCTGGAGTATTCATGGTGTAAGCTGTGTGCTAGCGTAGCGCTGCTGGAGTATTCATGGTGTAAGCTGTGTGCTAGCGTAGCGCTGCTGGAGTATTAGCAGAAGCTAACAGCTAACGTGACGTGAAGGATGCTTCTCTAGGGGATCACAGGCTGCTTCAGTCTTCACACTTCCTCTCTTTCTCTCCCCCTCCCTGTCTCCATCTCTTTCTCCCCCCTCTATTTTCTCCCTGAGTCCAGTGTTTGTTTAAGCATTAATTAAATGTCAGCCCAGGGTTAGACGGCCGTGTTAGAAGGTCTTCTGAGACGCCCCCATGCATGTCTGTGTCTGTGTGTGTGTGTGTTTATGCTTGTGTATTTGTGCTTGTGTTTGTACATGTGTGTGTGTGTGTGTGTGTGTGTGTGTGTGTGTGTGTGTGTGTGTGTGTGTGTGTGTGCATCAGACTCTGATGCTCCTCATTGGGCAGTCTTTTTAGAATGCAGCTTGTTTTTAAACAGCTCACTCCCTCCCCTGCACATCTCTACCACACTCACACCCTCCCTCCCCTGCACATCTCTACCACACTCACACCCTCCCTCCCCTGCACATCTCTACCACACTCACACCCTCCCTCCCCTGCACATCTCTACCACACTCACACCCTCCCTCCCCTGCACATCTCTACCACACTCACACCCTCCCTCCCTCCCCTGCACATCTCTACCACACTCACACCCTCCCTCCCCTGCACATCTCTACCACACTCACACCCTCCCTCCCCTGCACATCTCTACCACACTCACACCCTCCCTCCCCTGCACATCTCTACCACACTCACACCCTCCCTCCCCTGCACATCTCTACCACACTCACACCCTCCCTCCCCTGCACATCTCTACCACACTCACACCCTCCCTCCCCTGCACATCTCTACCACACTCACACCCTCCCTCCCCTGCACATCTCTACCACTCTCACACCCTCCCTCCCATCCTCTCTCCAGCCCTCCTTTCCTCCTTCCATTCCTCCCTCCCACACACGTCCATCCTTTCGTCTCTCCAGCCCTCCCTACGTCCCTCCCTCCCTCCGTCCGTCCCTCCCTCCGTCCCTCCCTCCGTCCCTCCGTCTCTCCAGCCCTCCCTCCGTCCCCCCCTCCCTCCCTCCGCCCGTCCCTCCACCCCTCCGTCTCTCCAGCCCTCCTGCCGTCCCCCCCTCCCTCCCTCCGTCCCTCCCTCCCTCCGTCTCTCCGTCCCCCCCTCCCTCCGTCCCCCCCTCCCTCCATCCCTCCGTCCCTCCCTCCGTCTTTCCGTCCCCCCCTCCCTCCGTCCCCCCCTCCCTCCATCCCTCCATCCCTCCCTCCCTCCTCTCCCGTCTAGCCAGCCAAGGCCAGGTGAGACCTATGTGGATGCTGGCCAAGCTTTCTCGACTTGCTTTGCTGACTGAG
>CM059297.1:14669380-14681880 GCA_030340665.1 Neosalanx taihuensis
CCTGACTCCCTACTTTTTATTTCTTGTTTTTATTTATTTTTTATTCAGATGTGATGGAACAGTGTGGTCTGGACCAGCTGGGCTTTGTGGATCCTCTGCACTCCTCACTGGAAATACAAAGTGTTAGTTACACTGTCCAGCTCCTACTCACCTCTGTTGACTACCTCCCCCCATCCTCCCCCCTTCCTCCCCCCTTCCTCTCCCTTCCTCCCCCCTTCCTCCCTCCTTCCTCTCCCCTTCCTCCCCCCTTCCTCCCCCCTTCCTCTCCCCTTCCTCCCTCCTTCCTCTCCCCTTCCTCTCCCTTCCTCCCCCCTTCCTCTCCCCTTCCTCTCCCTTCCTCTCCCCTTCCTCTCCCCTTCCTCTCCCTTCCTCTCCCCTTCCCCTTGTAAGGTTTGTCAGAACTCCATTTCATTCATGAGCTGCTTGTTTTTTCCCTTGGGAGTCGCACCCTGACACATCTGCCTCTGATCACCTGACCCAGGGCTACCTGGTGTAGCCACACCCACCTGCCTCTGATCACCTGACCCAGGGCTACCTGGTGTAGCCACACCCACCTGCCTCTGATCACCTGACCCAGGGCTACCTGGTGTAGCCACACCCACCTGCCTCTGATCACCTGACCCAGGGCTACCTGGTGTAGCCACACCCACCTGCCTCTGATCACCTGACCCAGGGCTACCTGGTGTAGCCACACCCACCTGCCTCTGATCACCTGACCCAGGGCTACCTGGTGTAGCTACACCCACCTGCCTCTGATCACCTGACCCAGGGCTACCTGGTGTAGCTACACCCACCTGCCTCTGATCACCTGACGCAGGGCTACCTGGTGTAGCCACACCCACCATTTATTCTGTTTGCATCAGTCACCAGCTGGTAAATCCCTGTATTTCCTGTTGTCTTCCACTCTTCCTGCTCTGCCATAGATGATGCTGAGGAGGGGAGGGGGGAGGGGGGGAGGCTTCACTAATATCATCACAACATGTTTCCAGACTCCAGCCGTGCTACAGGAAGCTGGCCTTCTTAACTCCTCCATGTTAGTGATGTGTGTGTGTGTCTGTTATAGTCGTGTTTCCTGCAGTAGCTCAGCCCACCGCATCCCTGCTGCTGTCCCATGCTTCTCTGTCTCTGAATCCACGATCCCGCAATTTCTGCAAAAATGAAACAGAAACATGTCGATGTAGATTGAATGTTCAGAGATATAAACAACACAAAATCATCGAAATGAAGCGAGGGGGTGTGGAGGAGTAGAGGGGCGGGAGGATCTCCCCCTTCCTCACCCCTCCCTATCCGTGACACCCTCATCCAGAAGATCAGCCACTGCCAGCCATATCCTGCCTCTGGAAATACTACTGACATTTTAGGATATTTTTTAATATAAAGCTCAGACGATATTTATATATTTTTAATGAAGAATTATCGCTTCTATTTCCAGTAGATTAAATGTATTTTCCAGCGCAACAAGAAGCGAAAACAGGGATGGCAGCGATGGGGCTGAGCGTCATGGGATTGGTGGTATTTATGATGGGTGAGTAAGTGAGATCATCACAATAAAACTGCCTCTTTCTAAGGATTTCAGCTCGGTCGCTGCATTTTTTATCATCACGGGTGAAAAGTGTCTTTCTAGAAGTGTGTTTGTGTGTGTGTGTTTGTGTAGCTCGCTCAGTTGTGTGTGTGTGTGAACCCAGTGTGTGTTTGTATTTGTAGGATATTCGTTTTCTTCCGTTCCTTTCATCCCTTTTCTTCCATTCATTTTGATGTGATCTAGATGTGTGTTTCTGGAGACACCTGTGATCATCAGGTCCATGACCTGCTTCAATATCTGACAGCAATGAAACCACAACACACCTGATGTTGTTATGCATTGTTGTTATGCAGAGACGAACACAGCATCTTAACCCTAAAACTACAGTTAAACCTGACCTAGTTCTAATCTGCAGGGGATACAGGACAGCAGGCCAGGATCAAGGATGGGCCCTGGCACACTTATCCATTTATAACGATTTAGGGATGTATTGTATCCATGGATACAGTCTACAGTAGGCCTATATTGAATCTTCACCCAGACTGACTGATCACTGCTAATATGATGTGTGTGTGTGTGTGTGTCTGCAGCTTAGGCAGGTGGATGATGCTGTGATATGACAAGGCTATAATCAGAAAAGAATCAGATCTATCTCTGTCTAGTATTGTCAGCGGACTGTGGGGAGACCCATGTGGGGCCGTCATCATAGATCTGACAGTCTGTGTTGTTCGTCCTCATCTCCTCCCTCCTCATCTCCTCCCTCCTCATCTCCTCCCTCCTCATCTCCTCCCTCCTCATCTCCTCCCTCCTCCCTCCTCATCTCCTCCCTCCTCATCTCCTCCCTCCTCATCTCCTCCCTCCTCATCTCCTCCCTCCTCCCTCCTCATCTCCTCCCTCCTCATCTCCTCCCTCCTCATCTTCTCCCTCCTCCCTCCTCATCTCCTCCCTCCTCATCTCCTCCCTCCTCATCTCCTCCCTCCTCATCTCCTCCCTCCTCCCTCCTCATCTCCTCCCTCCTCATCTCCTCCTTCCTCATCTCCTCCCTCCTCATCTCCTCCCTCTTCATCTCCTCCCTCCTCATCTCCTCCCTCCTCATCTCCTCCCTCCTCATCTCCTCCCTCTTCATCTCCTTCCTCCTCATCTTCTCCCTCCTCCCTCCTCATCTCCTCCCTCCTCATCTCCTCCCTCCTCATCTCCTCCCTCCTCCCTCCTCATCTCCTCCCTCCTCATCTCCTCCCTCTTCATCTCCTCCTTCCTCATCTCCTCCCTCTTCACCTCCTCCCTCTTCATCTCCTCCCTCCTCATCTCCTCCTCCCTCATCTCCTCCCTCCTCATCTCCTCCCTCCTCATTTCCTCCTTCCTCATCTCCTCCCTCTTCATCTCCTCCCTCCTCCCTCCTCATCTCCTCCCTCCTCATCTCCTCCCTCCTCATCTCCTCCTTCCTCATCTCCTCCCTCCTCATCTCCTCCCTCTTCATCTCCTCCCTCCCCAGGCTTTAGTAGGTCTTTCGGCTCCAGTTGATTTTTTAATTTGTGTTGTTTAGACTCACCGCTGGTGCACCAAGCCCTTGCAAACACTAGGGGGAGCACTGCCTCAAACAACAGACCTCACAGTTAATGTCATCACACCTTTAAAGAAACAGGACTTGTTTCCATGACAACAGCGGATGATAGTCTAGATTTTTTGGGGAGATGTGATGTTGGTCACCTAGGTGATCTGCTTGAACCTTGTGGTTCCTGCAACAGAACCAGGTTTGAAAATGGATCCCAACAGAGCAGAACAAACCCCACTAGTCTACAAAATAGAACCCTCTGATTCAATCAACACTGAAAAGTCAAGTTTAAGCAGTAATCTTATTTTAAGGTTTCCTATAGAGACTGATAGCTTGAGGGTAATTTGTTCCATATATAATCACACAAATTAAGATCTAATCTACATATTCAAGATGTTGCTCTTTCAGATGTATACAGCTGCAGTTTGAAACCCTGGTGTTTTCTGCACTAAAGCTTGTACAGTGCTCAAATAACCCCAAAACTCTGTCACTGGAACCATTCTGTCTTCCAAGATTCCCTTTGGATCATTCCACAGGCTTCCATGGCTTCTCTGTCCACACACAACACAAAACAGAAACACATTACTGATGTTGAACTGGTAATAAAAGCTGTTTGTGTCTGATGTGAACCAAAGCTGTCCACCAGGGGGCAGACTGTGCCAGTAAAGAACAGCAGCTGGATCTGTTACCGTAAGGCAGGAAGTCCCATTTCCCACATATGCTGCAATGGTTTCTGATGAAGTGTTGTTATAAACTAACTGAGACTTCCCACACTTCACACACACACACACACACACACACACACGCTCCCTTCTTCACTCCCTTCCACATGCGTCACACACATGATTGTATATCAACACAACATGCACGCTACCATCTATAATATATATTTGATGAGTTATGTGTGTGTGCGCATGTGTGTGTGTGCGCACATGTGTGTGTGTGTGGTGTACCTGTGTTGTGCGTGTACAATGACCTTGGAGTCTGCTAAAGGAAGCCATGATGCTGGAGAGGAGGACAGGGAGGGAGGGGTGGAGGAAGAGAGGGAGGGGTGGAGGAAGATAACGAATGAGGGAGGGGGAACCATGGAGAATAGGAGCTGGGACTGAGAGGGAGGGTTGGAGGAAGAAGGGGAGGGGTGGAGAGAGAGGGAGGGGTTAGGAAGAGAGAGGGAGGGGTTGGGAGGGGTTAGGAAGAGAGAGGGAGGGGTTAGGAAGAGAGAGGGAGGGGTGGAGGAAAAAGGGGAGGGGTGGAGGAAGAGAGGGAGGGCTGAAGAAGAGAGGGAGGGGTTAGGAGGAGAGGTGGAGGGAGAGAGGGAGGGGTGAGGAAGAGAGTTAAAGGTGGAGGAAGAGAGGGAGGAGTGAGGAAAAGAGGGAGAGGTGGAGGAAGAGAGGGAGGGGTGAGGAAGAGAGGGAGGGGTGAGGAAGACAGACAGAGGGAGGGGCAGAGAGACGAGGCGAGGCAGGGAGGGAAAAGAGGCAGAGCTTGTTATGCTGCAGTATTTCATGTCCTGTTAGAACACAGCAGTGTTTTTCCTGCAGAGCCCCACATGTTATGGGTTTAACTGTCGATACGGCATAGTCACACAGAGACTGCGCATTGATCATTAATAAATATATGGACAACTAAACCACCTTGTAGTGGGCCTACATCCCCTTATGACCATATACACACGTATGATGTTTTAGGTCAAGTAACAGTCTGCTACTTCAGCTGTACAGACAGTGTGTGCCTGTGTTAACTGGTCAGCTGTTTGTGTAGAAGTTAGTTCAGTATTAGCAGGCTATCTGCTGTGCTAGTTAGTTCAGTATTAGCAGGCTAACTGCTGTGCTAGTTAGTTCAGTATTAGCAGGCTAACTGCTGTGCTAGTTAGTTCAGTATTAGCAGGCTAACTGCTGTGCTAGTTGGTGATCCTTGGCTTGACAAGGGGGAGCTAGTCTGTCAGTGATATAGCATCGCTAGTGCCAAGCATACTGTGTTTACTGCTGACTCTGCATGCACAACTGCTTAGGTGTGTGTGTGTGTGTGTGTGTGTGTGTGTTTACGACGCTCCCCTCTCTTCTCTAGCAGCAGCAGCAGCAGCTGTACTGCAGCATTATATGAGGGAGGGACAGAGGGGGGGGGGGGGGTAGCGAGGGAAAGAGAGAGGGAGAAGGAGAGGAGAGGGAGGGATGTAGAGAGAGAGAGAAAGAGGGAGAGAAGGAGAGAGGGAGAGAAAGGCAATGGGGAGACTGCAGCAGAATTGGGAACTTGTCCAGAAACAAACACTGCAGAGAGAGAGAGAGGCAGAGCAAGAGGGAGAGAGGGAATGGTGCAGAGCCCAGCTCACAGACCCAGCTCAGCTCACAGACCCAGCCCAGCTCACAGACCCAGCCCAGCTTACAGACCCAGCCCAGCTCACAGACCCAGCCCAGCTCACAGACCCAGCCCAGCTCACAGACCCAGCCCAGCTCACAGACCCAGCCCAGCCCAGCTCACAGACCCAGCCCAGCACACAGACCCAGCCCAGCTCCCAGACCCAGCCCAGCCCAGCACACAGACCCAGCCCAGCTCCCAGACCCAGCCCAGCTCCCAGACCCAGCCCAGCTCCCAGACCCAGCCCAGCCCAGCTCACAGACCCAGCCCAGCTCCCAGACCCAGCCCAGCTCCCAGACCCAGCCCAGCTCCCAGACCCAGCCCAGCTCACAGACCCAGCCCAGCCCAGCTCACAGACCCAGCCCAGCTCACAGACCCAGCCCAGCTCACAGACCCAGCCCAGCTCACAGACCCAGCCCAGCTCCCAGACCCAGCCCAGCACACAGACCCAGCCCAGCCCAACTCACAGACCCAGCCCAGCTCCCAGACCCAGCCCAGCTCACAGACCCAGCCCAGCTCACAGACCCAGCCCAGCTCCCAGACCCAGCCCAGCTCACAGACCCAGCCCAGCTCACATACCCAGCCCAGCTCACAGACCCAGCCCAGCTCACAGACCCAGCCCAGCTCACAGACCCAGCCCAGCTCACAGACCCAGCCCAGCACACAGACCCAGCCCAGCTCACAGACCCAGCCCAGCTCACAGACCCAGCCCAGCTTACAGACCCAGCCCAGCACACAGACCCAGCCCAGCTCCCAGACCCAGCCCAGCTCACAGACCCAGCCCAGCTCACAGACCCAGCCCAGCCCAGCTCCCAGACCCAGCCCAGCTCCCAGACCCAGCCCAGCTCACAGAGCCAGCCCAGCTCACAGACCCAGCCCAGCTCACAGACCCAGCCCAGCTCACAGACCCAGCCCAGCTCACAGACCCAGCCCAGCCCAGCTCCCAGACCCAGCCCAGCACACAGACCCAGCCCAGCTCACAAACCCAGCCCAGCTCACAGACCCAGCTCACAGACCCAGCCCAGCTCACAGACCCAGCCCAGCTCACAGACCCAGCCCAGCTCACAGACCAAGCCCAGCTCACAAACCCAGCCCAGCTCACAGACCCAGCTCACAGAGCCAGCCCAGCTCACAGAGCCAGCCCAGCTCACAGACCCAGCCCAGCTCACAGACCCAGCTCACAGACCCAGCCCAGCTCACAGACCCAGCCCAGCACACAGACCCAGCCCAGCTCACAGACCCAGCCCAGCTCACAGACCCAACTCTGTGCACTCTAATGCACTCTGTGTTGCAGCAGTGGTGAAGGTACTGTATGTAGAGAGCAGAGGGGCCTCAGGGGTCTGTTATGTATAATAAAAACTCTGTACAAGTGATTCCACTCAGGGGATGATAAACAGTTGAATGTTTTAGATATAATAATGTTTGATCAATCAATAACCTGCTATATCAAAGCTTGTAAAGGCTAGTTTGGACTTTCTGCCTTTCTAATGTTTGTGTGTGTTTGGTGGGGGTGGTTCTAGTTGCTCCTGGATCCAGTATGGACGTTCTGGTTCCTCAGCAGATCGACGCTCTGAATGGAACCAAGGTGAAGATCCCCTGCACCTTCAACTCCTGCTACAAGATGGATAGCAACAAGTTTGTCATGAACTGGACCTTCCAGGAGACAACCAACGACACAGAAGAGATGGTACGGGATCCCTTAACCTTTGACCCCCCTGGAAGTGATCCCTGCCAACACTGACCTTGAAACCCTAAATCACAACCCTCCAATGAATGTATCCTGAAGGTCAAATGTTAGACGTCTTCTCTCTTACAGTGTCTCTCTCTCTCTCTCTCTTACTCTTATTCTGACTCTTATATTTTATCTCCTTTCCTCTCCATCCCTCTTTCTCTGCTGTAGTTCATGTTCTACAACCATAAGAGAGGCATGATACCATTGAGAACTGATCGTTTTGGGGACCGGGTTGTGTTTGCCGGCAACCTGGACAAGAACGATTTGAGCATCACGCTGTCCGACGTCCAAATGGATGACGAGGGAATCTACAAATGTTACGTCCGTAACCCTCCTGATCGTATCCCGGGCAATGGAACCATTCAGCTGAACGTGGTGACAGAACGTAGGGACACACATCCCTTAGTTCATCCCTCTCTCCTTTATTCATCATGTATCCATCCATCCTCCCATCATTTCCTTCATTTGGTCTGCCCCTCTCTCCTCCACCTGTCCTCGCCCATCTCCTGTGTGTGTGTCTTCCCTATCTAAAGGATCAATTTGTTTACTTACTGATGAACCTGCCAAACCCACTCTCCTCTTCTCTCTCTCCTCCTCTCTCTCTTCTCTCTCCTTTCTCCTCTCTCTCTTCTCTCTCTTCTCTCTCCTCTCTCTTCTCTCCTCTCTTCTCTCCTCTCTCTTCTCTCTCTTCTCTCTCCTCTCTCTTCTCTCCTCTCTTCTCTCCTCTCTCTTCTCTCTCTTCTCTCTCCTCTCTATCTCTCCTCTCTCTTCTCTCTCTCTGTCTCTCTGTCTCTCTCTCTCTCCTCTCTCTCTCTCCTCCCTCTTTCTCTCTTCTCTCTCTCCCTCCTCCTCCCTCATTTTATCGGTCCAGTTCCACCTCCTCGAGACTCGACCATTGCCGTGGCGATCGGTGCAGCGGTAGGCGGTATCCTGGCGTTGCTGATCCTGTCCATGGTGGTGGTGAAGTGTCTCCGTCACCACAGGAAACAGGAACTGGTGTCGGAGGAGCAGAAGATCGAGGAAGAGGGGAAGCTGGACCCTGAGGGAGGCACTGAGGAGGGAACCAAGTGAGCCAGACATCTGTCTGTCAAACCTGTCTGTCCTCTCTCATAACTACCCCACTGTTTCCCTCTATCTGTCCTGCTTTCTCCTCCTGCTGTCTTTCCTGCTGTAGGCTAGCTCCCAGAGACGTTCCTCCTCCTCCTCTCCACCATGTCTTCCCTATATTAACTCCCACAGATCTTCATCACCTTCCTGCCTCTTCTCCTCCTCCTTTCTCCTCTGTCGTCTTTTGAGATTCGAGCCGTGAGCCGTGTCTTCTTCCGACACGCGTCTCTGCTGCTGTCTGTCCTCCCCAGAATCTCTGACCCCTAAACCTGCAGGGCTGGAATGGGGGGTAAATCCCCAGCTGTGACCAGATCATCTGAAAAAGTCTCAATATCAAGATGTTCTTCTTGTTTGTTTGTTTTTTGTGAACCAGACAGTGATAATCTGATTGGTCCAAAAAGTCCCATGCCTCAGCAGAGCTCCGCCTTCTTCATGGTAAAACGTCGCTTGTGTTCTATGTGATGGTCATGTGATCCTGGTTAGCCAACCAGGAGTGACTATTCCTCTGTGTTTTTATTCATATTTATTCCCTCTTTTGAAGGAGCAGAAGTTACGATTGGATCAGAGTAGACTTCACTTGGAATGCAGGGATAACTTAAGATACAGTTGACTGTGTTTTTTCAACTTGTTTATAGTTTACGTAAACTTGATTCAGTATTGAATCAGATGTCCACAGGAATAAATCCATCAAGAGACTTTCTCAGTATTTCCAAGTGTTTAATCGAAAATGTCGCTCTGATTTAGTCTAGTTTGCTCCTGCAAAGTTGTAACTGTGGTGTTCCTGTCTGTGTCTGACTGTGTGGATGTTCCAATCAGTGAATCAGGCAACGACAGGATGTCAGAACCCACCAATCCTAATGTTTTAGTAAGATAGACACGCCCCAAATGGAATTTGTTTTGTCCAATGGGTGGCCAGATGTCCGGGTCCCTGCTGTGCATTTGGAACATGGAACACAGTTCAGAGTTCCTTTTGGACTCTTCCTTTTTCTTTAACTATCAAGATATGTTGAACTGCTTGTTACTGAATCGCTTGTCTTTCTATGTGTGTGTGTGTGTGTGTGTGTGTGTGTGTGTGTGTGTGTGCTCAACATGCCATGTGAATGTGTTGGTGTTTGTGCATGTGGCAGGGTTCTCCTGATCCTCTAGGATGGTTCCTTTCAGTACCTCAGTAGTATTTAATTGTTCCTATCATCCTCATACTATGACTGCAATTGTTTTAATTGAATGTGAATGTTTTGACAAGTTCCTTTTTCTTGGTTTTTGTTGTTGTTCCTCCTTTGTCAAAATGGAATCAGCATCTATTTCGTCAGCAAACAGACTCTCATTCAGATCTATGTCTTTCTGTTCTTCTTTACAACTCATCAATCTATCAACCCTTCCATCCTCTGCACCATCTCTCCATCCATCCATCCACCCCTCCCTCTGTCCATCCATCCACCCCTCCCTCTCCATCCATCCACCCCTCCCTCTGTCCATCCATCCACCCCTCCCTCCACCTCTTCCTCCCTCCCTCTCTATCCACCCCTCCCTCTCTGTACATCCACCCCTCCATCCATCCACCCCTCCGTCTCTCTCCATCCATTAAACATTCCCTCTCTCCACCCATCCCTCAATCCCTCCATACCTCCCCAATCTTCAGACATGCGTACTCCTTGCCTGAAGATGTATAGTGAACATTGCTTGACTCATCATCCAATCACCAAGCTCCTGACCTCCCTCACCTCTCCCTCCCTTTCCCTGCGCTGCTTACCTCTCCATGCCCTCCCTCCCCTCTCCTCCCCCATCCCACACCATCCCCCAGCCACACCCCTCCCCCACCCCCAGCCACGCCCCTCCCCCTGCCAGATGAGATGCCTGCCATGTGACGCCCCAGCTGCTGCCCCAGGACGCCCAGTCCTCCATCTTGTTCCTACTGTCTGTGTGAGAGGAGGAAGATGACTGACATCCACAGCCTTCCTCACATCTGGGTCTCTCTCAATGTCATCTGTGTCTAATACAATGGAGAAAGAGGGCATGGATAATGTGTGTGTGTGTGTTTGTGTGTGTGTGTGTGTGTGTGTGTGTGTTTGTGTGTGTGTAGAGGGGGGAGAGTTGTGTGTCTGTGTGTGTGTGTGACACCAGGTGTGTGTTTGTCATTCTAGTCTTCTCTGGTCACTCAGAAGTTTGGGTATTAGACATGATGGTCTCATTGCTGTAGCCCTGCCTGCATTGCTTGCATACACATATTGTTATGTTTGAACTATTATCACATACAGTTGTGGTCAAAAGTTTACATACACTAGTGAAGATCATGTATGCCATGGCAATATAGGGTTTTCAATAAACTCTACAACTCTTATTTTTCTGTGATGGAATGATAAGGAGCACATATTTCTTTGTCACAGAAAACATTCATGAAAAATGGTCCTTTTACGAATTTATTATGGGTCTTTTGAAAATGTGTCAAAATCTTCTGGGTCAAAAATATACATACAGCACCTTGAATTACCAATTTGGTGATGTAGAAAAAGTTGTTTCAATCCAATTTGCTTTTTGGCATGGCCTCCTAACTTCTTACGAGTGATTATGATTGACTCCAGCTGGTGACTTCTTTCAGTCCATGTAAATAGGGCTTGTTTGACACATTCACTAGACTCAGCCAGAAATACTACAATGGGAAAGTCTAAGGAGCTCAGCACGGATCTGAAAAAGCGCATCATTGACTTGAACAAGTCAGGAAAGTCCCTTGGAGCCATTTCAAAGCAGTTGCAGGTCCCAAGATCAACTGTGCAAACAATTGTTTGTAAGTATAAAGTGCATGGCACAGTTGTATCATTGCCACGATCAGGAAGAAAACGCAAGCTATCACTTGCTGCTGAGAGAAAATTGGTCAGGTTGGTCAAGAGTCAACCAAGAACCACCAAAAAGCAAGTCTGCAATGAGTTGGAGGCTGCTGGAACACATGTGTCAGTGTCCACAGTCAAGCGTGTTCTACATCGCCATGGGCTGAGAGGCTGCCGTGCAAGAAGGAAGCCATTACTCCAGAAGCGGCACCTTACGGCTCGACTGAAGTTTGCTGCTGATCACATGGACAAAGACAAGGCCTTCTGGAGGAAAGTTCTGTGGTCAGACGAAACTAAAATTGAGCTTTTTGGCCACAATGACCAGAAATATGTTTGGAGGAGAAAAGGTGAGGCCTTTCACCCCAAGAACACCATACCTACCGTCAAACATGGTGGTGGTAGTATTATGCTGTGGGCCTGTTTTGCTGGCAGTGGAACTGGTGCTTTACAGAAAGTAAATGGAATAATGAAGAAGGAAGACTACCTCCAAATTCTGCAGGAAAACCTAAAATCATCAGCCAGAAAGTTGGGTCTTGGACGTAGTTGGGTGTTCCAACAGGACAATGACCCCAAACATACATCAAAAGTGGTGAAGGAATGGCTAAATCAAGCTAGAATTAAGGTCTTAGAGTGGCCTTCCCAAAGTCCTGACTTAAACCCCATAGAGAATATGTGGACTGTGCTGAAGAGACAAGTCCGACTCAGAAAACCAACAAATTTAGTTGAACACTGTAATAC
Organism: Neosalanx taihuensis; assembly: GCA_030340665.1. Classification (NCBI taxonomy): domain Eukaryota; kingdom Metazoa; phylum Chordata; class Actinopteri; order Osmeriformes; family Salangidae; genus Neosalanx; species Neosalanx taihuensis. The sequence continues at coordinate 14,681,209 of CM059297.1, forward strand.
CAGTACACCCAGCCTGGCTCTGACCATTTCCTTGTAAAACCAGTGACAACCACCCTCTCCCACCCCACACACACACACACACACACACTCACGCACACACACATCACACAGCTGAGTCAGCTGAGTCAGTGTGTGTGTTTGTTCGTTTGCATACATGTTTTATAGCTTTTCTAGCCCCCAGGTGCCCCCTCCTTCTGCCTTCCCTCCCGTGCTCTCTCTGTCTCAAGTGCTCTCTCTCTCCCCTGTCTCCCTTGCTCTCTCTCCCCTGTCTCCCTTGCTCTCTCTCCCCTGTCTCCCTTGCTCTCTCTCCCCGTCTCCCTTGCTCTCTCTCCCCTGTCTCCCTTGCTCTCTCTCTCCCCGTCTCCCTTGCTCTCTCTCCCTGTCTCCCTTGCTCTCTCTCTCCCCGTCTCCCTTGCTCTCTCTCCCCTGTCTCCCTTGCTCTCTCTCTCCCCCGTCTCCCTTGCTCTCTCTCTCCCCGTCTCCCTTGCTCTCTCTCCCCTGTCTCCCTTGCTCTCTCTCCCCTGTCTCCCTTGCTCTCTCTCCCCTCCTCTCCTTTGCTCACTCTCCCCTCGTCTTCCTTGCTCTTTCTCCCCTCTCTAAATCTCTCTCTCTCTCTCTCTCTCTCTCTCTCTCTCTCTCTCTCTCTGCAGTAGCACTTCTCGTTCTCTCCTT
>CM059297.1:14684380-14754380 GCA_030340665.1 Neosalanx taihuensis
GTTTGTAAGAAGATGTGTGTGTGTGTGTGTGTGTGTGTGTGTGTGTGTGTGTGTGTGTGTGTGTGTGTGTGTGTCCCAAAGACAGGCGAACAGACCGACAATGAAAGCCAGTATAGTAAATTAATAAATGTACTGCACTATATGAAATAGAAGTCCTTTATTTCTCCAGCTGGAAGCTATGGTCAGCACTCATGTACATCACACTATCTGAATCCATCTCATTCCTCTGAGATGATCTCACAGTCATCAGTCTTGTTCATGAAGGTCAGTGTCCAGTTTTGGAACACTGAACTTGATTTTGTCTCAAATACTGAATAAGTCTCTGATTGTTCCCTGTTGCTATGAAAGTAACATGTCAATTGCCGAATATCAGTTCAAGACACAATCTAAGTCTTTATTCCATATATGGAAGGTGCAGCTGTCTGTTCAACTCCGAGCATCTCAGAGGAGTGGACAGTGAACACATGAATCAGGGATAGTAAACTAATATCACAGTATGGAGGGTTTAATATCATAACAAAAAACATGAGGAGGGTAATCATCAACATAGCCTTTGCAAACACAGGAATAAAGCTTTCATATAGCAGGGCACCCATCCAACATTCTTACATTTAAAACATTCAAAACTGTATCAAAGTCATATCAAAATCCTTATTTGTAATCTTTAATTATTGTTAATAGATCGTTGTTTAAGAACAGACCACTTCAACACATAGCATCATGTCTATAGTGGCAGGCTGGGTATATCTTTGAGCTATAATCTGACTATACAGGTATATAGAAGGTCTATAGGTCTAATTCTCTGCTCTCGTATGTGTCTCCTGATTGGTCCTGACATTCTGTCATTTATCAGACGCTCTTATCCAGAGTGACTTACAGTAAGTACAGGGACATTCCCCCTGAGGCAAGTAGGGTGAAGTGCCTTGACCAAAAACACAATGTCATGTACAGCCAGGAATTGAACTCGCAACCTTCAGATCACAAGCCAAATGCCTTAACCGCTGAGCCATGTGACTCTCTGATACACCATGCCAATCTGAGATTACACTGACCTCAACATCTGTCTCCACACACACACACACACACACACTCAGCTTATCTACATACTGAAGGCCTGGTTCGTCTCATGCACATTCAGAACCAGATTAGGAATCAGGTCCAATCCCATCTAATCTATCACTGCTGTTCCCCATTCTGTGACAGCAGCGACTGTGTGCACATGTGAAGAGTATGTGTCTGTGGAAAAATATCTTTTGCGTTTGTATTTATGTGTTTGTGTGTGTCTGTAGGCAATGTGTTTGCGTGTGGGTGTTGCAGTGTGTGAGTGTGTAAATTGTACGTTTGCGTGTGTGCGAGACAGTTTTAAGATTCAAGGTTTCGGTTGAGACATTTATTGCATCTAATCCTTCCTGTCAGGTGACAAGGCAGCTTTGATATGATATGTTACCCCTGGTAACAACATGGCAACAGTAAACTGTAGCCCCACCCATAATACACTCATGATACACCATGCCAATCTGAGATGACCCTGACCTCAACATCTGTCTCCACACACACACCTGTGAATGTGTTCCTGATTGCCTAAGGTATTGAACGCCTGGAGTGATTGGATTGAAATTGATTAGACCATCTTCCCATGGTCGTCTCAAAATTGAGAAATTGGTGGTTGCCAGTGTCCACCTCCTCTCTTTACCTCTCTTTCACCACTTCACTCTATCCCTCCATCATCTTCTACCCTCTCCAGATACTGGATCACCCCTTCTTCTCCTCTCCAACCTCCTCTTGTCACTCTCTACCTCTCCTCTACCACCTCTTTGAACTTCTCTGTCCTCTTCTGTGCATATTTCTGTCTCTTCCTGTCCTTCTACCCCCTCCCCCTTCTCCCCCATCGCTTCTTCCTCCTTCCCTCCTCTCCACTATAAACTCAATCAATAATTCATCCTTTCTTCTTTGCCTCTTATCTCCCCAGTTAACCAAACCTTTACTTCCTCCCACTCCCCTCTCTTTCCTCCTCTCTTCTCTTCGCTTGCCACTTCCACCCCCTCTCCTCTCTTCTCATCTCTCCCCTCGTTAATGTTTCTCCTCTATTTCTTCTCCTCTTTTTCTTCTCTTCCCCTTCTTTGCTCTTTTCTTTACTCCCCATCCTCTCCTTTCTCACCTCTCATTCACCATTTTCTCCACTTCTCTGGCTCTTCTCCTCTGCTTGTTTCAGGGTCAGACAGCACAGAGTCTGTCCCCCAGGGCAGGACAGGGTGGATCAGGGCAGGGCAGGGTGGACCAGGGCTGGTCAGGGTGGATCAGGGCAGGGCAGGGTGGACCAGGGCTGGTCAGGGTGGATCAGGGCAGGGCAGGGTGGACCAGGGCAGGGCAGGGTGGACCAGGGCTGGGCAGGGTGGACCAGGGCAGGGCAGGGTGGACCAGGGCTGGTCAGGGTGGATCAGGGCAGGGCAGGGTGGACCAGGGCAGGACAGGGTGGATCAGGGCAGGTCCGGGTGGACCAGGGCAGGGCAGGGTGGAGGTCTGCTGAATCCATTGTCATGGACTTTCGTTGGAAATGCTAATGTGACGGAAGGCCAGAGTCTAATCAAGGGAGACACCCAGACACCTAGCAAGTCTGGTGAGGGACTGTAATGTTGAGCTGGGATGAGTGAGTTATTAATAGCATGGAGCTTTGTGCAGGACACATGACGTGTGTGTGTGCATGCATGTGTGTGTGTTTGTGTGTGTGTGTGTGTGTGCGTGTGTGTGTGTGCGTGTGTGTGTTTGTATGTGTGTGTGTGTGTTTGTGTGTTTGTGTGTGTGTGTGTGTGTGTGTGTGTGTGTGTGTGTGTGTGTGTGTGTGTGTGTGTGTGTGTGTGTGTGTGTGTGTGTGTGTGTGTGTGTGTGTGTGTGTGTGTGGGTGTGTGTGTGCATGCGTATGTGTGTGTGTGTTTGTGTGTGTGTAGAACGTGAGAATACCATTGCCTGCTGTGTCACTCCAAACATGGCAGACAAACTGCAGGACAGAGATAGCAGTCTGCCATCAGCCCCCTCCCCCTCCCCCTCCCTCGCAGGCGTGTCTGCGTCAGTGTGAGTGTGTGTGTGAGTGTGTGTGTGTCCATTTCAGAGTGGATGTGTGTGTTAACCAAGCCAGTTAAAGTGTGACAGGCTCAGCCAGAGAACACATAGATCACCCTGCATGCCTCTGCTCTTAAACCTACGGGCCAACCTCCTTCCCCAGGGTAGGAGGGAGTCAGGGACCCTTCCAGAGCCATCCATGTCTGTGGTCAGCTTCACTAACACACACCTGAAGTTACACCTGTCATGGTCTTTCTCTGTCAAGGTGGAAATCATTTGCCTTCTGTATTTCTTTGTTGTTGAGGGTAATAATTCTGGTCTGTACATACAAACTAAACACACACGGATCTTGTGTCTGTGTCTGTACCAGGATCAGTCCTTGAGTCTGTACCAGGATCAGTCCTTGTGTCTGTACCAGGATCAGTCCTTGTGTCTGTGTGTCTGTACCAGGATCAGTCCTTGAGTCTGTGTGTCTGTACCAGGATCAGTCCTTGAGTCTGTGTGTCTGTACCAGGATCAGTCCTTGAGTCTGTGTGTCTGTACCAGGATCGGTCCTTGAGTCTGTACCAGGATCAGCCCTTGAGTCTGTACCAGGATCAGCCCTTTTGTCTGTACCAGGATCAGTCCTTGTGTCTGTGTGTCTGTACCAGGATCAGTCCTTGAGTCTGTACCAGGATCAGTCCTTGAGTCTGTGTGTCTGTACCAGGATCAGTCCTTGTGTCTGTACCAGGATCAGTCCTTGAGTCTGTGTGTCTGTACCAGGATCAGTCCTTGTGTCTGTACCAGGATCAGTCCTTGTGTCTGTGTGTCTGTACCAGGATCAGTCCTTGTGTGTGTGTTCCTGTACCAGGATCAGTTCTTGCAGGGTCAGTGGTTGTGTCTTGTGTGTCCCAGGTGTGTGGTGTGCTCAGGGTCTGGAGGTGTCCACGGGGAAGGTGTCGTTTGTGGAGGCCATGAACGGCAGCACGGTCCTGCTGCCCTGCACGTACAGCAGCTGCATCGGCATCAAGAACCTCTACTTCAACTGGCACTACAACGACAACGGCACCATGATGAGGGTTCGCCAACTGCATGACCTCTGACCCCGACACTGTTTAACCCTGACTCCAGTCCTGTCCCCTACCCTACTGTGGGAGTCCGTTTTAAAGTATTTGTGTTTCTTCTGAGCTTCCTTCTCATCCCTGCATTCCCCTCTTCCCACCATCCTTTGTTCTCCTCTCCCTTCTTCTCTCTCCCCTCCCCACCCTCATGCCCTCCCCCCCCCATCATCCATCTCGCTCCTTTTTTTCTTACTTCTCACACCTCCTCTCCATAACTCTTTTACCTTCTATCCATCACCCTCCCTCTCCATCCCTCTCTCCTCCCCTCCCTCTTTCTCTCTTCCCCTCCATCCCTCTCTCCTCTCCTCCGTCTGCCCTCCTCTCAACTCTCCATCCCTCTCTCCTCCCCTCCCTCTTTCTCTCTTCCCCTCCATCCCTTTCTCCTCTCCTCCGTCTGCCCTCCTCTCAACTCTCCATCCCTCTCTCCTCCCCTCCCTCTTTCTCTCTTCCCCTCCCTCCCTCTCTCCTCTCCTCCGTCTGCCCTCCTCTCCCTCTCCATCCCTCTCTCCTCCCCTCCCTCTTTCTCTCTTCCCCTCCCTCCCTCTCTCCTCTCCTCCGTCTGCCCTCCCCTCCCTCTCCATCCCTCTATCCTCCCCTCCCTCCTTCTTTCTCTCCCTCCATCCTTCTCTCCCCAGCTGTGTGAAGGTCTTATCCCATTGGAGGGGATCGAGCCCAGGGTGAATGTGTACCACGAGAGGGTGGAATTTGTGGGTTCCAGCAAGATTAGCAACATCTCCATCCTGCTGTATAACGTGACCTTCGAGGATGAGGGCGAATATGTCTGCTTTGCCCGCAACCCCAAGGAGAAGAACCGAAACCACAGCGCCATCTACAGGCTCTATGTGGTCGGAGAGCGTAAGATACATGCTAACATACTGTATAGTTCCATATGCTCTCACACCGATACAGACACACTTTAACTTGCCTTCACTCATGCTTCCAAACACACCTGTCACCTCTTTACAAAACTGTCCATCTTTCTGTTTCTCTCTGCAGTGAAAGAGGTTGACAACACTTTAACCACCATCATTGTGTCTGTGGTGGGAGGAGTCATTGGCTTGATTATAGTTGTCATGGTGATCAAAGCCCTGGTTATGAACTTCCTGCTCAAGGACCAGGATAAGAAGTAAGTCTTAGAGCAATCGCTGTATGAAGAATTTAGGATATTTACATTGAGATTTTAGTCATTTATCAGACGCTCTTATCCAGAGCGACTTACAGCACGTACAGGGACATTCCCCCTTGAGGCAAGTAGGGTGAAGTGTCTTGATAGGGTGAAGATAGACAACGTTATGTTGACACAGCTGGGGTTCAAACCAGGAATATCTTATGTACTTATATGAATCAGTTTGCTTCTTGCCTTCCTCACTGTTCATGTCTCTCATTACTTCAGCTTCCTACTGTAATCAATGTTGTGTATTTAGTCCAGGAAAGAGCAGGTGCTTATCATTTGTGAACCCCTCAAAGCCAGACCTAACTACTGGTGAAGGAAAAGCACAGAATGAATCCTGTATGTCCCCCACAGCACTGCAAGCGATAGCACTGTAGGAGACAGCACTGTGGGAGACAGCACTGTGGGAGACAGCACTGTGAGAGACAGTACTGTGGGAGACAGCACTGTGAGAGACAGCACTGTGGGAGACAGCACTGTAGGAGACAGCACTGTAGGAGACAGCACTGTGGGAGACAGCACTGTGGGAGACAGCACTGTGGGAGACAGCACTGTAGGAGACAGCACTGTGGGAGACAGCACTGTGAGAGACAGTACTGTGGGAGACAGCACTGTGGGAGACAGCACTGTAGGAGACAGCACTGTAGGAGACAGCACTGTAGGAGACAGCACTGTGGGAGACAGCACTGTGGGAGACAGCACTGTGGGAGACAGCACTGTAGGAGACAGCACTGTGGGAGACAGCACTGTGGGAGACAGCACTGTGGGAGACAGCACTGTGAGAGACAGCACTGTGGGAGACAGCACTGTGGGAGACAGCACTGTGGGAGACAGCACTGTAGGAGACAGCACTGTAGGAGACAGCACTGTGGGAGACAGCACTGTGGGAGACAGCACTGTGAGAGACAGCACTGTGGGAGACAGCACTGTGGGAGACAGCACTGTGGGAGACAGCACTGTAGGAGACAGCACTGTAGGAGACAGCACTGTGGGAGACAGCACTGTGGGAGACAGTACTGTGGGAGACAGCACTGTGGGAGACAGCACTGTGGAAGACATCAGAATATTCCACCCTTTCAAACAGAAAAGAGCTGCAGTGCATCAGAGCTGGCAGAACCTCTTTGGAAATGTCTTCAGTATGTGACAGAATATCTCTCTTTTGTTTGTGCTCTCCCTCTCCTTCTCTGTTCCCCCACCCTCTCCCTCTCTCTCTACACCCCCCCTCTCTCTCTTTCTCCCCCCCCCTCTCTCTCTACCCCCCCTCTCTCTCTTCAGTAAAGAGTGCCTTGTAAGCTCTTCAGGAAATGACAACACAGAAAACGGATTATCAGGAGCCAAAGGAGAAAACAAAGCAACACCAAAGGCATGAAGACGTCGTAGCGTGTTCGCTGGATGGATGTGCTGTATGTGCACATGTAGCGTGTTCACTGGATGGATGTGCTGTATGTGCACACGTGTGTACACCTGTATGCTGTATGTATACTTTCAAATATTACACAGCTATAGAATGAAAGATTGTTTATTAATGAGATGTTTAATCTTCATTTAGTGAGGAAGGAATTATATAAACCTACTGTAGGTGAAAAACAATGTCATGTAAAATATATATTTTAGATTTTGCTTGGGATTTGGAAGTAGACAAAGTGTGTTCCTGCTGGATCCAACACAGACCAATGACCCCTTGTGATTCTGCTATCTGGAAGATCCTAAAAAACAGTCTGCAAAACGTTTACTAGGTGTTTCATAGAACCAGGCTGCAAGCTGAACCTTAATGAGCCAGAACCTCTTTTGAGAACTTGTGGAACCTTTTAGAAGACTTTTCTAGATGTTTTTTGTCACATCTGCATCTGACTCACCAGACAGTATCACCCACACACTGCCATAGACCACTAACTGCCATACTAACTGTAACCCAGACACAGTAACTGCTCTGAAGAGACAGCACCCATCTTCAGTATGACACAGCACCATGGCTGCTTGAAGCTAAAACACATGACTGATTTATGGTCCAGGTCCAACTTCTTATACTGGACCTGGACCTGGGAACTGGACCTGGGTCCTGCTTCTGGTTCCTGTCCTGGTTCTGAGGAGGCTCTGAAGACTATTAGGGGAAGTGGGAGGGTTCCATTAGGGTCAAGGGTCACAGCCAGGGAGTTTAGGTCCAGATTCAGGGTTCCAGGAAGCGACTAGGCAGCAGAGAGGTCATGTGATCCTGTGTTGGATCTACCCGAGCACTTTTCTGATCTGACTGCTGTATATATCGTTTTTATCATTTAGCTTCAGATGATACACTGGTGCCTGGTCTTGCTTTTAGCTCCCTTTATTTTAGGGAAAAACGACACTGATATAAAACACTTCTTCCACCCGCCCCGCCCCGCCCCCTCCCCCCCCCCACCCCCACCTCCCGCCCAAAACAAACAAATCCACCCCCCCCCCCAAAAAAAAAACAAGCAAAATTCTCACCATTCAAAAGACAATCTCTGCAAGCGAACCTCCATATAGATAAGAAATACCTTCATTTGCTGCTTTAATAATAACTAACAAAAGCCTTTTTTTGTTCAGCATGTGTTCTGTTTTGTATGTGTAGCATATAGCAGCTGTGATACTGGGTTCAGCTGGGAGAAGTATTATAGATGGGGGGGGGGGCGATGACGTTTGAACTGCAGCTGACCTGTGGGATCAGGAGTCTCACTCCTCGAACCTCCAGCAGGGTCATTAATCATCCCAACATCCTGTTCTTGTTCCAGTCTGCCCTTTACTAAGTGACTCACTCTCATCTCAACCAAGTCACGGTCCCTTGAAGCAAATCTTGGCGAGTTTGTAGAAACTCTGAATTGGAAAATACTCCTGTAAACCTGCTGCTGGTTCTTCTGTCAGCTCTCTCATCTATTGGTTTCGAATCTAAAGACTCAGTGGAACTGACACATACTCCTCTACACAGTGGAGTTGGAGTAACCTGAGTATTAGTATTATTGTAGCTGCAGTATACTGTCAGTATCATTGAATGTCCATCAGTCCAGTTTTAACATTTGGTTTGTTCGTTCTCTGTCTTAATGTTGGTAGTTAGGGACATGATGGAGGCTCCTTATTCAGGTGCTTAATCTCTCCAATCATCACTGATCTAGAATTGTCTTCATGGGAGGGGAGAAGGAGTACAGAGAGTTGTGTTGGGGGAGGCACCACGGTGATCCTGACACTCTTAGTTTACAGACTAGGACAAATGTGCTTGGATTTTACCCTGGTGTGTTCACTCTGGGTCCCCCACTCCCCCTCTCTCTCCCTCCTTCTCCCCCTGGGGTAACTGGGCACCTTGCAGAAGTTCTTGATGAGCACTTGACTCAAGCTATGATCAGGAGCACTGGCTGTGGTGTAGCCAGGATAAGCTTTTAGCCTGGGCGTTGCCATACCAACATTTAAATGTCTGGGGTGACTGAATTATGGTCAAGCTTGTTTTATGTTGTGTAAATGTGCGATATGGTGACGCTCTGCCTGACCTATGCACGACCTGCCGAAAGGTCATAGTTCATCTTCTTGCCTTGGTTTGACCCTAAACACACCCTGTGATTGTTAATGCAAGCTTGATTGTATTGCATAGAAGCAGCACATGAAACACACACACACACTTACTGCTCAGCTCTTAAAAACATGGTTATTCTCTCTCTCTCACCTCTCTCACACACACACATGCACACACAAATAGTATATTGCCTCCTTGTTTTGCTAGAAAAGTGTTTCTCCAAGTGAAGGAGGGACATTCAAAGTCTTCCTTTAAGAAAAAGCAATGCTGCTGACTAAGTGTTTCCTGTTAGTGTTACAGTTGGAACAAACCACTAACATTAGGGATCAATCATTCAGCACTACACCATTCATGTCTGTCCCAGTTTGGGTTATGTAGCTGTTTAATCCCCGCTTGTCTCTAGTAGGACAATTTGTCTGTTTTTCACTACAAATGTTAGCTGAGATGTGATGTTAAGATATGCTCTCCCCTCCATGACCTCTCTCTGTTCCAATCGCTGTTCTTTCTACTAGTAATGCCTGCTCCAGCCCCTTATAATGAGCCACACGCTCTGAGCTCTGCTGGTCATGTCTGATGGCTGCAGCAGAAACGAGCGAGGCCTGTGAGAGGCCAGACGCTGTGGCGCATCATATGCTGCATGTTTAATAATACTGCATGCAGTTCAACACTGCCCTCTGGTGGCAGCCTCCAGTAGTGAATACACTCAGAGTGTGACCTGACACTGACCTGGGATGCTGTTGGACACCATGGTTGCTAGGCTGGTGGGAACCACGATCACATGATGACGCTAACAAGGCATCTTCAGAGAAAAAAACTTTTTGTTTGTCATAAAAGAACAGAAAATACTTTACAAAAACAGCAAAAAACCAGTACTATAAAAATGTTAAACTAATAGAAGTTTAGAATAGGCTGAACCGTTAAACACCTACATTGTGGCAGCTGCAGGTTTGGGTTCCACACTCGGTTCCTCTTTTAGATTAGAACAGAAGATACATTAGATAAGATCCACCCTTACTGCCGGAGCGACCACTCCACTGCCAAGCCACGAGTCTCCTGGTCAAGCTCCTCACTTCCCACATTCCACAGCAGACCACACCAACAAGGCTGGTCTGGGGTCAGCTCATCTGATCAGTCTGCCTCCGGTCGTCAGCCGGAACCATAACACGACGTCTGACCCTGAAGCAGTGAGGTGGACGTGTCTCAACCTCCACCTCTCCTGCAGGAAGCTTTTTTTGCCCAACTGCATTTTAACCAGGCTAAGAAAGCCCAGAGCTCTATATGGATCTCTTCTTATAATTGATGTGCAGGTGACAAAATGGGAGCATTTCCCAGGATACAGTTTACTGGCCAGATGATCAGAGAACTTTGGCTGAGGTTCAGAGCTCCAAAGCTATCACTGCTCTTTAGGTCCACACACACACACACACACACACACACACATTTTGTAAGTGTGCAGTTTTTGATTGTGATTGTCTCTCCATACACAGACAGGTGGTCAGTCAGACAGACAGGTGGCCAGACAGACAGGTTATTAGTCAGACAGACAGGTGATCAGACAGACAGATGGTCAGACAGACAGGTTATCAGTCAGACAGACAGGTTATCAGTCAGACAGACAGGTTATCAGTCAGACAGACAGACAGGTTATCAGTCAGATAGACAGGTTATCAGTCAGACAGACAGGTGATGAGACAGACAGGTGGTCAGACAGGTGGTCAGATATGGAGGTCTGAGTAAACACTAGCCTCTCATTAACAGAGTCACTGACATGACTGACATCACTCTCACCTGATCACATGACTGACATCACTCTCACCTGATCACATGACTGACATCACTCTCACCTGATCACATGACTGACATCACTCTCACCTGATCACAGGACTGACATCACTCTCACCTGATCACATGACTGACATCACTCTCACCTGATCACATGACTGACATAACTCTCACCTGATCACATGACTGACATCACTCTCACCTGATCACATGACTGACATCACTCTCACCTGATCACAGGACTGACATCACTCTCACCTGATCACATGACTGACATCACTCTCACCTGATCACATGACTGACATCACTCTCACCTGATCACAGGACTGACATCACTCTCACCTGATCACATGACTGACATCACTCTCACCTGATCACAGCTACCAACAGGCTAACCTGTCTGTGTTTCTGTACCTGTCTTCTGTATGCTCCTGTGGCTATGCACCTCAAAGTATAGAAGGGAAATACCAGTTTGAATAAAAATGACCATAATTGTGAACATAGAAAGTCTCATATCTGTTTGTTTGTTTGTTTGTTTGTTTTTGTGTGTGTTTGTTGTCTTCCTTTTTGATGATGATTTCAACTCACAGCTGACGAGACTAGAAAGATAACTGGACCCTGTGTGTGTGTGTGTGTGTGTGTGTGTGTGTGTGTGTGTGTGTGTGTGTGTGTGTGTGTGTGTGTGTGTGTGTGTGTGTGTGTGTGTGTGTGTGTGTGTGCATGTGTCTTGGCCAGAATATTTATGTGTATGTATTTGAGGAATAGATAAAAATAAAATAATGTCACATATTTTGACCTGAGTTAATCAATTAACTGGGAAGAGCAGGTTGCTGGAACAGAAAATGAGCTGAGGGTCACATGCAGGGTCTGGGTTTAGGGGCTTCCTCTGCAGGACTTTGCACATGGAGGGTTGGCTGCCCTGCACCGCCCTCTAGTGGTGAGGAAGTAGAATGTTGGGACTTGCGTCATTTGTAATAAATCAACAAAAGTCCTAGAAGTACTGAGTTCTAACAGTGTATTGATGCTAGATCCAGTATTTTAATACCATCCAGGAATGATTCTCGATCATGCAACTAAATATATATACTGTTCTCGGTATATACTGAGAATATACATATGTGGATATAGTAAGTTGAACCTTGGTTACACACTAATTAAGATTTACATTTATATTTACTCATTTAGCACTGCTATATGCTTGTATCCAAAGTGACTTCCAAGAGAGTGTGTGTGTGTGTGTGTGTGTGTGTGTGTGTGTGTGTGTGTGTGTGTGTGTGTGTGTGTGTGTGTGTGTGTGTGTGTGTGTGTGTGTGTGTGTGTGTGTGTGTGTGTGTGGAGGGGGGGCGGTGGATAGCTGATAGCCTCTGATTATTATGATTTCAGACAATACAAACTTCTAGAGAATGTATAGCCAGGTAATGTATTGGTTATGTGGAAATGTCAACAAACCAAAAACCCAAAACAGGAATCCGTGCCTGCATGACGTCAGTCTGGAGGTTTGAGCCTCTGACGGAAAAGGTGAAAAGGTCAAAGAAATCATCAGGTGCCCAATTCGAAAAGAGAAGAAAGGGAGAAGAGAAGAAAGATCGAAAGATAAAGGTATGTAAGTCTCTCTGAGTAATGTTAATTGTGCATAATAACACAGCAGTTTATGCGCTGTTTAATAGCCTCTTGCTCATAAGTTGCCACCTGGCCACTGCTGGAAGAAAAAACGACTGTATTTGGCTTTTAATAGTTGTTTTTGTTTTGTTTTAGCAACTATTAGACTTTGAGGCATCATGTCATGCAGTTAATTTCACCAGAGACTTTGCAACACAACCAGTGCAGGTTCATACAGGCTGACTGTGTGTTTTTAATGCTATACGTGGGTCTATGCCAACTTAAATAACTTCTAATATACATTGACATTACATTGTATTAACTATATGTGGTATATCTTTTTGAATATTTTGTATTTTGTATGGTGGTGGTGTTCGTGAGTGCCAAGAGAAGAGCTATAAGAGCATTTAGCATAAAGGTTTACAAATTTAAAGATGATAATATTAACGATACATTTTTATGTGTATTATATTTTTCTAGACCTCAGTTGCTACAGTATAGTAGACATTTCAGTATTAAAAGGCCGTTTTGAAACATATAAAAATCAATTAACAATTATGGATCTGATTATTAAGGAATATTTTCAGTAGTTCCTGTGAAGAGTCTAGTGATGGAGTATTTCTGATGGAAACAGGTGGTGAGTTCCACATTTTTGGAGGCATTTCATGGGTTTACCTTGCCTGAGAGGGAGGAATCATCTGAACACATCAGGATGAAGAGTGAAGTGTTACTAAGAATATGAAACTTAACAAATAAAGTAAAAATGAAATCACGTTTTTTGAACGGGCAGCCAGTATAACTTGAAGAGAGCAGAGGGAACATGCTGACTGACCCCAACAGCTGAGTTCTGAATCTATTGGCAGGTAAGATCTACCTAAAGTGACTGGAGAATGAAGCTGAGTTCCAACTTTCTGTCCTCTGGACTCCATGTTAACCTGCTGTCAGACCGAGATACTGACACTGACCACTAGAGGGCAACAGAGACTCAGATCATTGAGACACAGCATCAAGCTTCAGTTCACACACAGTGTCTGAACAGAGAAAACACTTTGCATAGGCTGCACATGCTTCAGTGGTCTGCAAGGGTTTATAGTCCTGTGAGTTTAACAGCTCATGACTGAGAGCACCTGCAGTAGGTCCCCAGCTGTGGCAGTTCAGTCACTGTGCAGTCTGACTGAGGGAGGTTTTTGTACGGCTCTGTATCACTGTGTGAACACCCAGACACTGTTAGGGTAGTGGATACTCTGACAGTAGTAATCTCCTGCATCTTCAGCCTGGACTCCACTGATGGTCAGAGTGAAGTCACTCCCAGATCCTCTACCACTGAATCTAGATGGAGTCCCAGAATGAAGTGTTGTAGCCTTGTAAATGAGGAGTTTAGGAGCTTCTCCTGGTCTCTGGAGGTACCAGGCTAGAAAATTATTATTGTACACAGGACTGCTAACGCTACATCCTATAGAGACCGACTGTCCTGGGAGAACAGCTTTCACTGCAGGAGTCTGAGTCACAGTGATCTGACCTCTGGACTCTGGGAAAAAAAACAACAAAGAACTTGTCACAATGTTGAACAAACACAACATCTCAAACATCGTGACTCTTTGAAGACTCATACATCTGACTGGGATATATTGTACATGAAAACAATCATGTCTTTGATTTCTTACCCTGAATGAGAAGCGTCAGGATCCACACCATGCTGATCATTAAAGTCATGGTTGTTGTAGATTCAGTTGTGGTGAAGAACAGCTCCCAGTCATGAAGTGTTGAACTCACATATAAACACTCCCAGAGTGCTGAAGCTCACATGTTCAACATGCAAATAAGTCCAGCCTGTGTCTGTTTCAGTTACCAGGGAGGTTCCCTGGAGAGAGATGCCCATTCAAATTGCATCATTTGCACTAACTGTACATACATGCAACTCTGTTAAATACTGTAGCATCTTGTACTACAGTGTAGTGTTGTGTACTACAGTGTTGTGTTGTGTGCTACAGTGTTGTGTTGTGTTGTGTACTACAGTGTTGTGTTGTGTTGTGTACTACAGTGTTGTGTTGTGTGCTACAGTGTTGTGTTGTGTTGTGTACTACAGTGTTGTGTTGTGTTGTGTACTACAGTGTTGTGTTGTGTGCTACAGTGTTGTGTTGTGTTGTGTACTACAGTGTTGTGTTGTGTTGTGTACTACAGTGTTGTGTTGTGTGCTACAGTGTTGTGTTGTGTACTACAGTGTTGTGTTGTGTTGTGTACTACAGTGTTGTGTTGTGTACTACAGTGTTGTGTTGTGTTGTGTACTACAGTGTTGTGTTGTGTACTACAGTGTTGTGTACTACAGTGTTGTGTGGTGTACTACAGTGTTGTGTTGTGTTGTGTTGTGTACTACAGTGTTGTGTTGTGTTGTGTACTACAGTGTTGTGTTGTGTACTACAGTGTTGTGTGGTGTACTACAGTGTTGTGTTGTGTACTACAGTGTAGTGTTGTGTACTACAGTGTTGTGTTGTGTGCTACAGTGTTGTGTTGTGTACTACAGTGTTGTGTGGTGTACTACAGTGTTGTGTGGTGTACTACAGTGTTGTGTGGTGTACTACAGTGTTGTGTTGTGTACTACAGTGTTGTGTACTACAGTGTTGTGTGGTGTACTACAGTGTTGTGTGGTGTACTACAGTGTTGTGTGGTGTACTACAGTGTTGTGTACTACAGTGTAGTGTGGTGTGCTACAGTGTAGTGTTGTGTACTACAGTATTGTGTGGTGTACTACAGTGTTGTGTTGTGTACTACAGTGTAGTGCGGTGTACTACAGTGTTGTGTTGTGTACTGCAGTGTTGTGTTGTGTACTACAGTGTAGTGTGGTGTACTACAGTGTTGTGTTGTGTACTACAGTGTTGTGTTGTGTACTACAGCGTTGTGTTGTGTACTACAGTGTTGTGTGGTGTACTGCAGTGTTGTGTTGTGTACTACAGTGTAGTGTGGTGTACTACAGTGTTGTGTTGTGTACTACAGCGTTGTGTTGTGTGCTACAGTGTTGTGTTGTGTACTACAGTGTTGTGTTGTGTACTACAGTGTAGTGTGGTGTACTACAGTGTTGTGTTGTGTACTACAGTGTTGTGTGGTGTACTACAGTGTAGTGTGGTGTACTACAGTGTTGTGTACTACAGTGTAGTGTTGTGTACTACAGTGTTGTGTTGTGTACTACAGTGTAGTGTGGTGTACTACAGTGTAGTGTGAGTCCAGGATGAAGCAGGCAGCAGCTGTGTTCTCTGGTAGATCTGCTGCTTGAGGTTTTTGTGCGATGACTTCACCAGAGTCAGTCACTGTGGTGGACTTTTGGTGGAGGAACCAGACTGGATGTTGGAAGTAAGTGTCTGAAAAAGATCAAATCTCTACTTAACTAATGTACCTTTACATCAATACTGAGTGTCACGTCTCTGAATAGAGTATTTTCCTCCAACCATTTAGAAAATTCTGAAAAACTACATTTCAGGCTTAAAATGAAAACACATTTGGTAATCTAAAACGTTTTGGATATTCTGAAAATGTGCTACTTAAGACATCATTCAGGAAGTATTCTTGCTGCTTGAACAACCGTAAGTGTGAATAAGTGTTGGTGAATCCAGCATCAATAGGAGGCAGGTTTTTGTACAGGCAGAAACAGAGGTTGTATCACTGTGGTACACTTTTGGTGGAGGAACCAGACTGGATGTTGGAAGTAAGTAACAATATTTACTGAACAGGTTTTATCTTTTTGAAAGCTTGATTCTAGGTAGATGTTTTCTGGTTTTTTGATCATTTTCTGAATTTTCTAATTGAAATCAACATGGTAAAACCTTCAAATCATTAAAGATCGCAAAATAGGTATATTTTCTGTTGAATGCTATCAACCTTAAAATGTAAACTGTCTGATCTTTGTGTTTTTACTTCATCTTAATGCTGTTTGTTCATGGGTGGATGCACTGATCGTTTGATAAAACTGTACATGTTTTTAGTTATTGATACACTTGCTTGATCATATGTTAATGTCTACAATGTCTCTTTATGAAATTCATTTAGATTCTGTATTTTGACCTTACTTTCATTCAAACTGTCAGTTTTACACCAACAGTGACTATTTTAATGATTATAAAAATTTCCAGAGTAAATACACTAATGTTGTTGCCTCATATCCTGTTACATTGATGCATGTTCCTGTACTAACTTGATGTCATCAACTAATTTATTGATATTTTCAAATTAACTCCAGAGGTAATTGTTTTTAGTCTTTGGTTGAAATAGCAGAAGTCCATCTGTGTTCAAAGACAATCTCCTCTACTGCAGAGTATGTCTTGAATCTGATGTATTGTGTTTGTCTGCAGGTAACCGTGCCCCTACCTTGACGGTGCTGCCCCCCTCCAGTGAAGAACTGTCCAGTCAGAACACGGCCACGCTGATGTGTCTGGCCAACCAGGGCTTCCCCTCAGACTGGACATTCACCTGGAAGGTGGACGGGAGCAGCAGGAAGAGCCATGAGGCCAGCAGGGGGCTCCTGGAGAAGGAGGGCCAGTACAGCTGGAGCAGCACCCTGACTCTCCCTGCTCAGGAGTGGGCCAGGGTGCTGGAGGTGACCTGTGAGGCCCAGCACAGCTCCCAGCCCACGGTCGCTCACACCCTGAAGAGAGAGCAGTGCTCAGAGTAGCCCCAGGCTGACACAGCCCTGTGGAGAGGGGCCTCTGCTGGAGCCATGTGATGCTGTTCTCTGTACACAGAGCTGTTCTCAGTGTTAGTGTCCATGTGTTCTGCTGGACGTCACAATGAGCTTCATATATTGTCCTTGCTTTGATGCTTGAATGTTTTTAGTTGTAAAATAAAAATCAATATTCCATTTGAAAATCATGAATTTGACTTTATTCATAAACACATTAATTACAGCTATGAAATGAAATTGCACATTGAGATAGTTCATTGCATGACTGTATTTACATCAGACTACTTAAGCAACACGAGAAACATTATGATTCAAAAAGGGATCAGATCAGATCTAAAACCAAACACCAGTAAAGTTCAATTCATCATTTCCATTGATCTGTCATCATGACTCAGCAGGCAGGTCTACAGGAGAGTTCACCCTCTACCACCATGATACCTTGGGAGTGTGTTCACACAGTAAAGACACACGCATCCAAAACCACTCATGTTCAATCTGAACGTTTCAATTCCTTCATGGATGCATTGGTTTGATGTGCAGTGATAAAACATGGTCCGTAATCTGTGGGACCCTGATGATAATCCTCCTTAATCCCCTGGGATCAGGTGACCACCTGCTGACGGTCCTGCTCTATTCTGGGACCAGCAGAACCAGCCAGCCTAAACATGCAAATGTCAGTTTCACTCTCACAGCTCCCAGCCTACAGATGAACAGCTGAGTGTAAAATACCCTGAGCTGGTCCAGGTGTGAGGGGGGGGGGGTTATCTCAGTACTGAGGGGAGAGGAGGGGGTGTACTGAGTCATCTAACTCCTGTCTGAAATAAACTGTACACAGGAGGTGGAAGTGGGGACTTCCTGTCAGATGTTCATATCAGAGGTCAGAGGTCACACCAAGACCATGTGACCTGATGGAGAAACACGTCAAGACTTTAGGACCTGTTAACATGACGACAGAGTGTGGGGAAGAATGTGAGGACGCCTCACATGAGGTGAGGAGGACACATGACAATAACAGAAGCAGGAAGGAGTTGATCATGATAGGGATGATGATCATTAGGAAGGTAGACTAGTGTGATCATGATAGGGATGATGATCAATAGGAAGGTAGACTAGTGTGATCATGATAGGGATGATGATCAATAGGAAGGTAGACTAGTGTGATCATGATAGGGATGATGATCAATAGGAAGGTAGACTAGTGTGATCATGATAGGGATGATGATCAATAGGAAGGTAGACTAGTGTGATCATGATAGGGATGATGATCAATAGGAAGGTAGACTAGTGTGATCATGATAGGGATGATGATCAATAGGAAGGTAGACTAGTGTGATCATGATAGGGATGATGATCAATAGGAAGGTAGACTAGTGTGATCATGATAGGGATGATGATCAATAGGAAGGTAGACTAGTGTGATCATGATAGGGATGATGATCAATAGGAAGGTAGACTAGTGTGATCATGATAGGGATGATGATCAATAGGAAGGTAGACTAGTGTGATCATGATAGGGATGATGATCAATAGGAAGATAGACTAGTGTGATCATGATAGGGATGATGATCAATAGGAAGGTAGACTAGTGTGATCATGATAGGGATGATGATCAATAGGAAGGTAGACTAGTGTGATCATGATAGGGATGATGATCAATAGGAAGGTAGACTAGTGTGATCATGATAGGGATGATGATCAATAGGAAGGTAGACTAGTGTGATCATGATAGGGATGATGATCAATAGGAAGGTAGACTAGTGTGATCATGATAGGGATGATGATCATTAGGAAGGTAGACTAACCTGAGTGTGATATATTTTGTATTTGTAATCATTATTAAAAAAATTATCAATTGTAATTAAATTACATTTAATGTAATTCCTGTGCAGTAGATTTTCAGTATCAGAAAAGTTGATCTCCCTGATGAATGTAGAACAGTCAGTCTGAACTACAGTCAGTAAAGACAGGCTTCACACTAATATAATAAGAATGTGTTTGGTTTCATATCTAAACTTTATTAGCTAAAACCTTTTAAGAAGTGCTTTGACATGAGGTCGGGTCAGATGATACATGAGCATCGCTGATATTTTCATGTCAGTGTATAAAGAGCATCAGTGTTCCATGTCACTGTCTCTCCCCCCTCAGCACCTGCAGTAGGTCCCCAGCTGTGGCAGTTCAGTCACTGTGCAGTCTGACTGAGGGAGGTTTTTGTACGGCTCTGTATCACTGTGTGAACACACCGCCACTATGGTAACTCTGACAGTAGTAATCTCCTGCATCTTCAGCCTGGACTCCACTGATGGTCAGAGTGAAGTCACTCCCAGATCCTCTAACCCTGAATCTAGATGGAGTCCCAGAATGAAGTATTGTAGCGCCGTAAATGAGGGGTTTAGGAGCTTCTCCTGGTCTCTGGAGGTACCAGGCTAGATCATTATTACTGTACACAGGTCTGCTAACGCTACATCCTATAGAGACCGACTGTCCTGGGAGAACAGCTTTCACTGCAGGAGTCTGAGTCACAGTGATCTGACCTCTGGACTCTGGGAAAAAAAACAACAAAGAACTTGTCACAATGTTGAACAAACACAACATCTCAAACATCGTGACTCTTTGAAGACTCATACATCTGACTGGGATATATTGTACATGAAAACAATCATGTCTTTGATTTCTTACCCTGAATGAGAAGCGTCAGGATCCACACCATGCTGATCATTAAAGTCATGGTTGTTGTAGATTCAGTTGTGGTGAAGAACAGCTCCCAGTCATGAAGTGTTGAACTCACATATAAACACTCCCAGAGTGCTGAAGCTCACATGTTCAACATGCAAATAAGTCCAGCCTGTGTCTGTTTCAGTTACCAGGGAGGTTCCCTGGAGAGAGATGCCCATTCAAATTGCATCATTTGCACTAACTGTACATACATGCAACTCTGTTAAATACTGTAGCATCTTGTACTACAGTGTAGTGTTGTGTACTACAGTGTTGTGTTGTGTGCTACAGTGTTGTGTTGTGTTGTGTACTACAGTGTTGTGTTGTGTGCTACAGTGTTGTGTTGTGTTGTGTACTACAGTGTTGTGTTGTGTTGTGTACTACAGTGTTGTGTTGTGTGCTACAGTGTTGTGTTGTGTTGTGTACTACAGTGTTGTGTTGTGTTGTGTACTACAGTGTTGTGTTGTGTGCTACAGTGTTGTGTTGTGTACTACAGTGTTGTGTTGTGTTGTGTACTACAGTGTTGTGTTGTGTGCTACAGTGTTGTGTTGTGTACTACAGTGTTGTGTTGTGTTGTGTACTACAGTGTTGTGTTGTGTACTACAGTGTTGTGTACTACAGTGTTGTGTGGTGTACTACAGTGTTGTGTTGTGTTGTGTTGTGTACTACAGTGTTGTGTTGTGTTGTGTACTACAGTGTTGTGTTGTGTACTACAGTGTTGTGTGGTGTACTACAGTGTTGTGTTGTGTACTACAGTGTAGTGTTGTGTACTACAGTGTTGTGTTGTGTGCTACAGTGTTGTGTTGTGTACTACAGTGTTGTGTGGTGTACTACAGTGTTGTGTGGTGTACTACAGTGTTGTGTGGTGTACTACAGTGTTGTGTTGTGTACTACAGTGTTGTGTACTACAGTGTTGTGTGGTGTACTACAGTGTTGTGTGGTGTACTACAGTGTTGTGTGGTGTACTACAGTGTTGTGTACTACAGTGTAGTGTGGTGTGCTACAGTGTAGTGTTGTGTACTACAGTATTGTGTGGTGTACTACAGTGTTGTGTTGTGTACTACAGTGTAGTGCGGTGTACTACAGTGTTGTGTTGTGTACTGCAGTGTTGTGTTGTGTACTACAGTGTAGTGTGGTGTACTACAGTGTTGTGTTGTGTACTATAGTGTTGTGTTGTGTACTACAGCGTTGTGTTGTGTACTACAGTGTTGTGTGGTGTACTGCAGTGTTGTGTTGTGTACTACAGTGTAGTGTGGTGTACTACAGTGTTGTGTTGTGTACTACAGTGTTGTGTTGTGTACTACAGCGTTGTGTT
This sequence comes from Neosalanx taihuensis, assembly GCA_030340665.1. Classification (NCBI taxonomy): domain Eukaryota; kingdom Metazoa; phylum Chordata; class Actinopteri; order Osmeriformes; family Salangidae; genus Neosalanx; species Neosalanx taihuensis. Next base: position 14,705,303 of record CM059297.1, read on the forward strand.
GTGTGCTACAGTGTTGTGTTGTGTACTACAGTGTTGTGTTGTGTACTACAGTGTAGTGTGGTGTACTACAGTGTTGTGTTGTGTACTACAGTGTTGTGTTGTGTACTACAGTGTTGTGTGGTGTACTACAGTGTTGTGTGGTGTACTACAGTGTAGTGTGGTGTACTACAGTGTTGTGTGGTGTACTACAGTGTTGTGTGGTGTACTACAGTGTAGTGTGGTGTACTACAGTGTTGTGTGGTGTACTACAGTGTTGTGTGGTGTACTACAGTGTTGTGTGGTGTACTACAGTGTTGTGTGGTGTACTACAGTGTAGTGTGGTGTACTACAGTGTTGTGTTGTGTACTACAGTGTTGTGTTGTGTACTACAGTGTTGTGTGGTGTACTACAGTGTTGTGTGGTGTACTACAGTGTAGTGTGGTGTACTACAGTGTTGTGTGGTGTACTACAGTGTTGTGTGGTGTACTACAGTGTAGTGTGGTGTACTACAGTGTTGTGTGGTGTACTACAGTGTTGTGTGGTGTACTACAGTGTTGTGTGGTGTACTACAGTGTTGTGTGGTGTACTACAGTGTTGTGTGGTGTACTACAGTGTTGTGTGGTGTACTACAGTGTTGTGTGGTGTACTACAGTGTTGTGTGGTGTACTACAGTGTAGTGTGGTGTACTACAGTGTTGTGTGAGTCCAGGATGAAGCAGGCAGCAGCTGTGTTCTCTGGTAGATCTGCTGCTTGAGGTTTTTGTGCGATGACTTCACCAGAGTCAGTCACTGTGGTGGACTTTTGGTGGAGGAACCAGACTGGATGTTGGAAGTAAGTGTCTGAAAAAGATCAAATCTCTACTTAACTAATGTACCTTTACATCAATACTGAGTGTCACGTCTCTGAATAGAGTATTTTCCTCCAACCATTTAGAAAATTCTGAAAAACTACATTTCAGGCTTAAAATGAAAACACATTTGGTAATCTAAAACGTTTTGGATATTCTGAAAATGTGCTACTTAAGACATCATTCAGGAAGTATTCTTGCTGCTTGAACAACCGTAAGTGTGAATAAGTGTTGGTGAATCCAGCATCAATAGGAGGCAGGTTTTTGTACAGGCAGAAACAGAGGTTGTATCACTGTGGTTCACTTTTGGTGGAGGAACCAGACTGGATGTTGGAAGTAAGTAACAATATTTACTGAACAGGTTTTATCTTTTTGAAAGCTTGATTCTAGGTAGATGTTTTCTGGTTTTTTGATCATTTTCTGAATTTTCTAATTGAAATCAACATGGTAAAACCTTCAAATCATTAAAGATCGCAAAATAGGTATATTTTCTGTTGAATGCTATCAACCTTAAAATGTAAACTGTCTGATCTTTGTGTTTTTACTTCATCTTAATGCTGTTTGTTCATGGGTGGATGCACTGATCGTTTGATAAAACTGTACATGTTTTTAGTTATTGATACACTTGCTTGATCATATGTTAATGTCTACAATGTCTCTTTATGAAATTCATTTAGATTCTGTATTTTGACCTTACTTTCATTCAAACTGTCAGTTTTACACCAACAGTGACTATTTTAATGATTATAAAAATTTCCAGAGTAAATACACTAATGTTGTTGCCTCATATCCTGTTATATTGATGCATGTTCCTGTACTAACTTGATGTCATCAACTAATTTATTGATATTTTCAAATTAACTCCAGAGGTAATTGTTTTTAGTCTTTGGTTGAAATAGCAGAAGTCCATCTGTGTTCAAAGACAATCTCCTCTACTGCAGAGTATGTCTTGAATCTGATGTATTGTGTTTGTCTGCAGGTAACCGTGCCCCTACCTTGACGGTGCTGCCCCCCTCCAGTGAAGAACTGTCCAGTCAGAACACGGCCACGCTGATGTGTCTGGCCAACCAGGGCTTCCCCTCAGACTGGACATTCACCTGGAAGGTGGACGGGAGCAGCAGGAAGAGCCATGAGGCCAGCAGGGGGCTCCTGGAGAAGGAGGGCCAGTACAGCTGGAGCAGCACCCTGACTCTCCCTGCTCAGGAGTGGGCCAGGGTGCTGGAGGTGACCTGTGAGGCCCAGCACAGCTCCCAGCCCACGGTCGCTCACACCCTGAAGAGAGAGCAGTGCTCAGAGTAGCCCCAGGCTGACACAGCCCTGTGGAGAGGGGCCTCTGCTGGAGCCATGTGATGCTGTTCTCTGTACACAGAGCTGTTCTCAGTGTTAGTGTCCATGTGTTCTGCTGGACGTCACAATGAGCTTCATATATTGTCCTTGCTTTGATGCTTGAATGTTTTTAGTTGTAAAATAAAAATCAATATTCCATTTGAAAATCATGAATTTGACTTTATTCATAAACACATTAATTACAGCTATGAAATGAAATTGCACATTGAGATAGTTCATTGCATGACTGTATTTACATCAGACTACTTAAGCAACACGAGAAACATTATGATTCAAAAAGGGATCAGATCAGATCTAAAACCAAACACCAGTAAAGTTCAATTCATCATTTCCATTGATCTGTCATCATGACTCAGCAGGCAGGTCTACAGGAGAGTTCACCCTCTACCACCATGATACCTTGGGAGTGTGTTCACACAGTAAAGACACACGCATCCAAAACCACTCATGTTCAATCTGAACGTTTCAATTCCTTCATGGATGCATTGGTTTGATGTGCAGTGATAAAACATGGTCCGTAATCTGTGGGACCCTGATGATAATCCTCCTTAATCCCCTGGGATCAGGTGACCACCTGCTGACGGTCCTGCTCTATTCTGGGACCAGCAGAACCAGCCAGCCTAAACATGCAAATGTCAGTTTCACTCTCACAGCTCCCAGCCTACAGATGAACAGCTGAGTGTAAAATACCCTGAGCTGGTCCAGGTGTGAGGGGGGGGGGGTTATCTCAGTACTGAGGGGAGAGGAGGGGGTGTACTGAGTCATCTAACTCCTGTCTGAAATAAACTGTACACAGGAGGTGGAAGTGGGGACTTCCTGTCAGATGTTCATATCAGAGGTCAGAGGTCACACCAAGACCATGTGACCTGATGGAGAAACACGTCAAGACTTTAGGACCTGTTAACATGACGACAGAGTGTGGGGAAGAATGTGAGGACGCCTCACATGAGGTGAGGAGGACACATGACAATAACAGAAGCAGGAAGGAGTTGATCATGATAGGGATGATGATCAATAGGAAGGTAGACTAGTGTGATCATGATAGGGATGATGATCATTAGGAAGGTAGACTAGTGTGATCATGATAGGGATGATGATCAATAGGAAGGTAGACTAGTGTGATCATGATAGGGATGATGATCAATAGGAAGGTAGATTAGTGTGATCATGATAGGGATGATGATCAATAGGAAGGTAGACTAGTGTGATCATGATAGGGATGATGATCATTAGGAAGGTAGACTAACCTGAGTGTGATATATTTTGTATTTGTAATCATTATTAAAAAAATTATCAATTGTAATTAAATTACATTTAATGTAATTCCTGTGCAGTAGATTTTCAGTATCAGAAAAGTTGATCTCCCTGATGAATGTAGAACAGTCAGTCTGAACTACAGTCAGTAAAGACAGGCTTCACACTAATATAATAAGAATGTGTTTGGTTTCATATCTAAACTTTATTAGCTAAAACCTTTTAAGAAGTGCTTTGACATGAGGGTGGGTCAGTTGATACATGAGCATCGCTGATATTTTCATGTCAGTGTATAAAGAGCATCAGTGTTCCATGTCACTGTCTCTCCCCCCTCAGCAACTGCAGTAGGTCCCCAGCTGTGGCAGTTCAGTCACTGTGCAGTCTGACTGAGGGAGGTTTTTGTACGGCTCTGTATCACTGTGTGAACACCCAGACACTGTTAGGGTAGTGGAAAGTCTGACAGTAGTAATCTCCTGCATCTTCAGCCTGGACTCCACTGATGGTCAGAGTGAAGTCACTCCCAGATCCTCTACCACTGAATCTAGATGGAGTCCCAGAATGAAGTCTTGTAGCGCCGTAAATGAGGAGTTTAGGAGCTTCTCCTGGTCTCTGGAGGTACCAGGCTAGACGATCATCAACAAACACAGAACTGCTAACGCTACATCCTATAGAGACCGACTGTCCTGGGAGAACAGCTTTCACTGCAGGAGTCTGAGTCACAGTGAACTGACCTCTGGACTCTGGGAAAAAAAACAACAAAGAACTTGTCACAATGTTGAACAAACACAACATCACAAACATCGTGACTCTTTGAAGACTAATGCATCTGACTGGGATATATTGTACATGAAAACAATCATGTCTTTGATTTCTTACCCTGAATGAGAAGCGTCAGGATCCACACCATGCTGATCATTAAAGTCATGGTTGTTGTAGATTCAGTTGTGGTGAAGAACAGCTCCCAGTCATGAAGTGTTGAACTCACATATAAACACTCCCAGAGTGCTGAAGCTCACATGTTCAACATGCAAATAAGTCCAGCCTGTGTCTGTTTCAGTTACCAGGGAGGTTCCCTGGAGAGAGATGCCCATTCAAATTGCATCATTTGCACTAACTGTACATACATGCAACTCTGTTAAATACTGTAGCATCTTGTACTACAGTGTAGTGTTGTGTACTACAGTGTTGTGTTGTGTGCTACAGTGTTGTGTTGTGTTGTGTACTACAGTGTTGTGTTGTGTGCTACAGTGTTGTGTTGTGTTGTGTACTACAGTGTTGTGTTGTGTTGTGTACTACAGTGTTGTGTTGTGTGCTACAGTGTTGTGTTGTATTGTGTACTACAGTGTTGTGTTGTGTGCTACAGTGTTGTGTTGTGTACTACAGTGTTGTGTTGTGTTGTGTACTACAGTGTTGTGTTGTGTACTACAGTGTTGTGTGGTGTACTACAGTGTTGTGTTGTGTACTACAGTGTTGTGTTGTGTACTACAGTGTTGTGTTGTGTGCTACAGGGTAGTGTTGTGTACTACAGTGTAGTGTTGTGTACTACAGTGTAGTGTTGTGTGCTACAGTGTTGTGTTGTGTACTACAGTGTTGTGTTGTGTTGTGTACTACAGTGTTGTGTTGTGTACTACAGTGTTGTGTGGTGTACTACAGTGTTGTGTTGTGTACTACAGTGTTGTGTTGTGTACTACAGTGTAGTGTTGTGTGCTACAGTGTTGTGTTGTGTACTACAGTGTAGTGTTGTGTACTACAGTGTAGTGTTGTGTGCTACAGTGTTGTGTTGTGTACTACAGTGTTGTGTTGTGTTGTGTACTACAGTGTTGTGTTGTGTACTACAGTGTTGTGTTGTGTGCTACAGTGTTGTGTTGTGTACTACAGTGTAGTGATGTGTACTACAGTGTAGTGTTGTGTGCTACAGTGTTGTGTTGTGTTGTGTACTACAGTGTTGTGTTGTGTTGTGTTGTGTACTACAGTGTTGTGTGGTGTACTACAGTGTTGTGTGGTGTACTACAGTGTTGTGTACTACAGTGTAGTGTGGTGTACTACAGTGTTGTGTGGTGTACTACAGTGTTGTGTGGTGTACTACAGTGTAGTGTGGTGTACTACAGTGTTGTGTGGTGTACTACAGTGTTGTGTGGTGTACTACAGTGTTGTGTGGTGTACTACAGTGTTGTGTGGTGTACTACAGTGTTGTGGGGTGTACTACAGTGTAGTGTGAGTCCAGGATGAAGCAGGCAGCAGCTGTGTTCTCTGGTAGATCTGCTGCTTGAGGTTTTTGTGCGATGACTTCACCAGAGTCAGTCACTGTGGTGGACTTTTGGTGGAGGAACCAGACTGGATGTTGGAAGTAAGTGTCTGAAAAAGATCAAATCTCTACTTAACTAATGTACCTTTACATCAATACTGAGTGTCACGTCTCTGAATAGAGTATTTTCCTCCAACCATTTAGAAAATTCTGAAAAACTACATTTCAGGCTTAAAATGAAAACACATTTGGTAATCTAAAACGTTTTGGATATTCTGAAAATGTGCTACTTAAGACATCATTCAGGAAGTATTCTTGCTGCTTGAACAACCGTAAGTGTGAATAAGTGTTGGTGAATCCAGCATCAATAGGAGGCAGGTTTTTGTACAGGCAGAAACAGAGGTTGTATCACTGTGGTACACTTTTGGTGGAGGAACCAGACTGGATGTTGGAAGTAAGTAACAATATTTACTGAACAGGTTTTATCTTTTTGAAAGCTTGATTCTAGGTAGATGTTTTCTGGTTTTTTGATCATTTTCTGAATTTTCTAATTGAAATCAACATGGTAAAACCTTCAAATCATTAAAGATCGCAAAATAGGTATATTTTCTGTTGAATGCTATCAACCTTAAAATGTAAACTGTCTGATCTTTGTGTTTTTACTTCATCTTAATGCTGTTTGTTCATGGGTGGATGCACTGATCGTTTGATAAAACTGTACATGTTTTTAGTTATTGATACACTTGCTTGATCATATGTTAATGTCTACAATGTCTCTTTATGAAATTCATTTAGATTCTGTATTTTGACCTTACTTTCATTCAAACTGTCAGTTTTACACCAACAGTGACTATTTTAAAGATTATAAAAATTTCCAGAGTAAATACACTAATGTTGTTGCCTCATATCCTGTTATATTGATGCATGTTCCTGTACTAACTTGATGTCATCAACTAATTTATTGATATTTTCAAATTAACTCCAGAGGTAATTGTTTTTAGTCTTTGGTTGAAATAGCAGAAGTCCATCTGTGTTCAAAGACAATCTCCTCTACTGCAGAGTATGTCTTGAATCTGATGTATTGTGTTTGTCTGCAGGTAACCGTGCCCCTACCTTGACGGTGCTGCCCCCCTCCAGTGAAGAACTGTCCAGTCAGAACACGGCCACGCTGATGTGTCTGGCCAACCAGGGCTTCCCCTCAGACTGGACATTCACCTGGAAGGTGGACGGGAGCAGCAGAAAGAGCCATGAGGCCAGCAGGGGGCTCCTGGAGAAGGAGGGCCAGTACAGCTGGAGCAGCACCCTGACTCTCCCTGCTCAGGAGTGGGCCAGGGTGCTGGAGGTGACCTGTGAGGCCCAGCACAGCTCCCAGCCCACGGTCGCTCACACCCTGAAGAGAGAGCAGTGCTCAGAGTAGCCCCAGGCTGACACAGCCCTGTGGAGAGGGGCCTCTGCTGGAGCCATGTGATGCTGTTCTCTGTACACAGAGCTGTTCTCAGTGTTAGTGTCCATGTGTTCTGCTGGACGTCACAATGAGCTTCATATATTGTCCTTGCTTTGATGCTTGAATGTTTTTAGTTGTAAAATAAAAATAAATATTCCATTTCAAAATCATGAATTTGACTTTATTCATAAACACATTGATTACAGCTATGAAATGAAATTGCACATTGAGATAGTTCATTGCATGACTGTATTTACATCAGACTACTTAAGCAACACGAGAAACATTATGATTCAAAAAGGGATCAGATCAGATCTAAAACCAAACACCAGTAAAGTTCAATTCATCATTTCCATTGATCTGTCATCATGACTCAGCAGGCAGGTCTACAGGAGAGTTCACCCTCTACCACCATGATACCTTGGGAGTGTGTTCACACAGTAAAGACACACGCATCCAAAACCACCCATGTTCAATCTGAATGTTTCAATTCCTTCATGGATGCATTGGTTTGATGTGCAGTGATAAAACATGGTCCGTAATCTGTGGGACCCTGATGATAATCCTCCTTAATCCCCTGGGACCAGGTGACCACCTGCTGACGGTCCTGCTCTATTCTGGGACCAGCAGAACCAGCCAGCCTAAACATGCAAATGTCAGTTTCACTCTCACAGCTCCCAGCCTACAGATGAACAGCTGAGTGTAAAATACCCTGAGCTGGTCCAGGTGTGAGGGGGGGGGGTTATCTCAGTACTGAGGGGAGAGGAGGGGGTGTACTGAGTCATCTAACTCCTGTCTGAAATAAACTGTACACAGGAGGTGGAAGTGGGGACTTCCTGTCAGATGTTCATATCAGAGGTCAGAGGTCACACCAAGACCATGTGACCTGATGGAGAAACACGTCAAGACTTTAGGACCTGTTAACATGACGACAGAGTGTGGGGAAGAATGTGAGGACGCCTCACATGAGGTGAGGAGGACACATGACAATAACAGAAGCAGGAAGGAGTTGATCATGATAGGGATGATGATCATTAGGAAGGTAGACTAGTGTGATCATGATAGGGATGATGATCAATAGGAAGGTAGACTAGTGTGATCATGATAGGGATGATGATCAATAGGAAGGTAGACTAGTGTGATCATGATAGGGATGATGATCAATAGGAAGGTAGACTAGTGTGATCATGATAGGGATGATGATCAATAGGAAGGTAGACTAGTGTGATCATGATAGGGATGATGATCAATAGGAAGGTAGACTAGTGTGATCATGATAGGGATGATGATCATTAGGAAGGTAGACTAGTGTGATCATGATAGGGATGATGATCAATAGGAAGGTAGACTAGTGTGATCATGATAGGGATGATGATCAATAGGAAGGTAGACTAGTGTGATCATGATAGGGATGATGATCATTAGGAAGGTAGACTAGTGTGATCATGATAGGGATGATGATCAATAGGAAGGTAGACTAGTGTGATCATGATAGGGATGATGATCATTAGGAAGGTAGACTAGTGTGATCATGATAGGGATGATGATCATTAGGAAGGTAGACTAGTGTGATCATGATAGGGATGATGATCAATAGGAAGGTAGACTAGTGTGATCATGATAGGGATGATGATCAATAGGAAGGTAGACTAGTGTGATCATGATAGGGATGATGATCAATAGGAAGGTAGACTAGTGTGATCATGATAGGGATGATGATCATTAGGAAGGTAGACTAGTGTGATCATGATAGGGATGATGATCAATAGGAAGGTAGACTAGTGTGATCATGATAGGGATGATGATCAATAGGAAGATAGACTAGTGTGATCATGATAGGGATGATGATCAATAGGAAGGTAGACTAGTGTGATCATGATAGGGATGATGATCAATAGGAAGGTAGACTAGTGTGATCATGATAGGGATGATGATCAATAGGAAGGTAGACTAGTGTGATCATGATAGGGATGATGATCATTAGGAAGGTAGACTAACCTGAGTGTGATATATTTTGTATTTGTAATCATTATTAAAAAAATTATCAATTGTAATTAAATTACATTTAATGTAATTCCTGTGCAGTAGATTTTCAGTATCAGAAAAGTTGATCTCCCTGATGAATGTAGAACAGTCAGTCTGAACTACAGTCAGTAAAGACAGGCTTCACACTAATATAATAAGAATGTGTTTGGTTTCATATCTAAACTTTATTAGCTAAAACCTTTTAAGAAGTGCTTTGACATGAGGGTGGGTCAGTTGATACATGAGCATAGCTGATATTTTCATGTCAGTGTATAAAGAGCATCAGTGTTCCATGTCACTGTCTCTCCCCCCTCAGCACCTGCAGTAGGTCCCCAGCTGTGGCAGTTCAGTCACTGTGCAGTCTGACTGAGGGAGGTTTTTGTACGGCTCTGTATCACTGTGTGAACACACCGCCACTATGGACACTCTGACAGTAGTAATCTCCTGCATCTTCAGCCTGGACTCCACTGATGGTCAGAGTGAAGTCACTCCCAGATCCTCTACCACTGAATCTAGATGGAGTCCCAGAATTAAGTGTTGTAGCCTTGTAAATGAGGAGTTTAGGAGCTTCTCCTGGTCTCTGGAGGTACCAGAATAGACGATCATTACCGTACACAGGACTGCTAACGCTACATCCTATAGAGACCGACTGTCCTGGGAGAACAGCTTTCACTGCAGGAGTCTGAGTCACAGTGAACTGACCTCTGGACTCTGGTGTGAAGACAGAAGATGAAAGAAGAGACAAATATTAAGGATTCATGTCCATCCTACAAATGATGAGCATTGCAGCAAACAGTCAACATTAAAGGTTATCTTGAGGTTGTTCTTCTATGACAGAACTATCTTACCCTGTATATAGACAGCTAGAGTCCAGATGAAGATGCTGATCAGATTCATGGTTGTTGAGGGATCTGTTGTCATGAAGGACAGCTCTCAGTCATGAGCTGTTAAACTGACAGGACTATAAACCCTTGCAGACCACTGAAGCATGTGCAGCCTATGCAAAGTGTTTTCTCTGTTCAGACACTGTGTGTGAACTGAAGCTTGATGCTGTGTCTCAATGATCTGAGTCTCTGTTGCCCTCTAGTGGTCAGTGTCAGTATCTCGGTCTGACAGCAGGTTAACATGGAGTGGTTGAACTGAATTTTGCTTCAGGTTACCTCAGATAACTGGACTAAAGGACAGCATCTGTCAGCAGTGTGCATTAGCAGCTAATGCAGTGCCCTAGCCAGATCCATCTTTTTTTGTGCAGGTCAACATGGTGGCAGAAGCATTTATACTGTATATTTTGGTTTATTTCTCAAATGCATAAGTCTCAAAAACCTGACACGCATGGCACATGTTAAGGTCCTGAGCAACACCTCGGTTATTTTCAACTGCATCCACTGACATTTTCATTAACGAGCCACAGACGGACAGACAGACGAACCATTGGACATCCATGGCTTTATCGTTAAAAGCTTGTTCTCTAATCCTGAGAGCACCTCTAGTGGCGAACAAGAACTACTGCATTTAGATATCAGCCCTGAGACTGAAACAAGCTCTCATTGGTCGTTGCATCATTTTGTCTCTAGGGTCACGGGTCACTAAAAACATATTTATTTTCCCAAGCTTTGGATTCGTTTTATTTTACATTTTACTATGAAATAGGGAGTCAAGTGGCTGAGCGGTGAGGGAATCAGGCTAGTAATCAGAAGGTTGCAAGATCAATTCCCGGCCGTGCCGACATGACGTTGTGTCCTTGGACAAGGTACTTCACCCTACTTGCCTCAGGAGGAATGTCCCTGTACTTGTTGTAAACTGCTCTGGATAAGAGCTTATCCAACAACTACGTGCAGTCATTCTTAACGTGCAATACTTTATCTTATCTTGTAAATATTTAAATATTTTACTGTATCTCCTAAAAAATGACTAACGTTTAATGTATCTTACTGTTTTCTTAGTCTTTAACTTGGTACTCTGAGTACTATATTATACCCTGCTGCTGTTGTGAACTGCCATTTCCCCACTGTGGGACAAATAAAGGATGACCTAATCTGATCTGTAACTCCATATACAACACTTTGGTACCGATTGTGGTTTTAGATAGTACTCAGTACTGAGTTCAGAACATAGCTCTCATAATGAGACTCCAGGTAGACTAGTGTGATCATGATAGGGATGATGATCAATAGGAAGGTAGACTAGTGTGATCATGATAGGGATGATGATCAATAGGAAGGTAGACTAGTGTGATCATGATAGGGATGATGATCAATAGGAAGGTAGACTAGTGTGATCATGATAGGGATGATGATCAATAGGAAGGTAGACTAGTGTGATCATGATAGGGATGATGATCATTAGGAAGGTAGACTAGTGTGATCATGATAGGGATGATGATCAATAGGAAGGTAGACTAGTGTGATCATGATAGGGATGATGATCATTAGGAAGGTAGACTAACCTGAGTGTGATATATTTTGTATTTGTAATCATTATTTAAAAAATTATCAATTGTAATTAAATTACATTTAATGTAACTCCTGTGCAGTAGATTTTCAGTATCAGAAAAGTTGATCTCCCTGATGAATGTAGAACAGTCAGTCTGAACTACAGTCAGTAAAGACAGGCTTCACACTAATATAATAAGAATGTGTTTGGTTTCATATCTAAACTTTATTAGCTAAAACCTTTTAAGAAGTGCTTTGACATGAGGGTGGGTCAGTTGATACATGAGCATCGCTGATATTTTCATGTCAGTGTATAAAGAGCATCAGTGTTCCATGTCACTGTCTCTCCCCCCTCAGCACCTGCAGTAGGTCCCCAGCTGTGGCAGTTCAGTCACTGTGCAGTCTGACTGAGGGAGGTTTTTGTACGGCTCTGTATCACTGTGTGAACACCCAGACACTGTTAGGGTAGTGGAAACTCTGACAGTAGTAATCTCCTGCATCTTCAGCCTGGACTCCACTGATGGTCAGAGTGAAGTCACTCCCAGATCCACTACCACTGAATCTAGATGGAGTCCCAGAATGAAGTGTTGTAGCCTTGTAAATGAGGAGTTTAGGAGCTTCTCCTGGTCTCTGGAGGTACCAGTCTAGACGATCATTACCGTACACAGGACTGCTAACGCTACATCCTATAGAGACCGACTGTCCTGGGAGAACAGCTTTCACTGCAGGAGTCTGAGTCACAGTGAACTGACCTCTGGACTCTGGTGTGAAGACAGAAGATGAAAGAAGAGACACATATTAAGGATTCATGTCCATCTTACAAATGATGAGCATTGCAGCAAACAGTCAACATTAAAGGTTATCTTGAGGTTGTTCTTCTATGACAGAACTATCTTACCCTGTATATAGACAGCTAGAGTCCAGATGAAGATGCTGATCAGATTCATGGTTGTTGAGGGATCTGTTGTCATGAAGGACAGCTCTCAGTCATGAGCTGTTAAACTCACAGGACTATAAACCCTTGCAGACCACTGAAGCATGTGCAGCCTATGCAAAGTGTTTTCTCTGTTCAGACACTGTGTGTGAACTGAAGCTTGATGCTGTGTCTCAATGATCTGAGTCTCTGTTGCCCTCTAGTGGTCAGTGTCAGTATCTCGGTCTGACAGCAGGTTAACATGGAGTGGTTGAACTGAATTTTGCTTCAGGTTACCTCAGATAACTGTACTAAAGGACAGCATCTGTCAGCAGTGTGCATTAGCAGCTAAATGTATCTTACTGTATTTTTAGTCTTTAACTTGGTACTCTGAGTACTATATTATACCCTGCTGCTGTTGTGAACTGCCATTTCCCCACTGTGGGACAAATAAAGCATGACCTAATCTGATCTGTAACTCCATATACAACACTTTGGTACCGATTGTGGTTTTTGATAGTACTCAGTACTGAGTTCAGAACATAGCTCTCATAATGAGACTCCAAACAGATCTCTCTGTTCCCCTCCCTCTCCCTCTTCCAACCCTGTCTCCTCCCCCCTCCCTCCCCCCTCTGCAGCCTCTTCTCTGTTTGCAAGGATTGAGTTGTATTGCCTCATGTGCCTGAGGGGCCAGAGAGGGCTGAGGCTGAGGCTCAGCTCATAACCCCGCCTAGTGGTGGCAGAGGACATAGCAGGGCTGTGACATCACTGTGAGTCTGACCTGCTGTCCAGCCTGTTTGGCTTTTGGCCAAGGGACTTGCTGACACTAGAACACACTCACACACTCACACACACAAAGGACACACATTGGTAACACATATACACTTGCTATACACATACATCAATACACACACATTAACATATAACACATACAAGTCACACACGTACGCACACACACACACACACAAAACATGTCACTACCCATGACACTGTTACAGTAACATTAGTTAGTTAGTTCATTAGTGTTGTGTGTGTGTTCTAATAACACTGAGGAACATACACAATAAGGGAGAGAACCGAGTTAAGGGTACAACACAATTGCTTTATTTGGCTGTTGTTTACCTGATCAGTTCCTGACAGTAACATGTACAGAACTGTACGGCCTGAATTTGAACAAATCAGAATTAAGATTGTCATGAAGTCACGAGACAGTTACTCAACCACAATTTCTCTGTCAACGAATGATTGTTTGTTCGCAAGTCCAGCCAAGAGAGAGCAGAAGGGGAGAAGCTAGTGGACGCCATGATCGTTCTCCTCCTCGCATACAAAAAACCCAACCTGAGAATGAGAAGGGGTTTAAAGCTCCGTCTGACGTTGGCAGTTGACAAGCCTATGTGATGTCACTCAAGTATATGTGCTCTGTGGATGTCGTTAGTTAAGCCATGCAGATAACGGAATATCGCCTTCATCAAATAACAATCACACATGCTTTTCCAAAATCATACATGCATTAGCTACTTTGGGCTCGTCCTTGTGGGTCGGCATAAACTCTATACAGTTAGGGAGGGAAGTTGTAGCATTACTTTATAATGTTAAAGGACATTTCCAAAGCATTGAAAACATTTTCCTGGCGATCCATTGAACTCAGACTGGGTTGATGATCAAACTGACCAAATGAAATCAAAATGTCCAACAATATAGCAAGTAGCAGCCTCAACGCCACCCACCACACATCACTATGCAACAAGTAAACCTCTGTTGAATCACAGCTCCTGGACAGACAAGCTTGTGTAAACGTCCAGACGCAGCAAGCTCAGCCTCACAAGGTCGTGAGCTTGGGTCAGGTTATCACAGTGGTAACGGGCATGCCCAGGGTGAGCCTTCTCTCCCAGGATCTCAGACAGGATCTGCTCATCCAGCTACACATTCCAGAAAAGGGTGTGTGTTGATTGGTCCTCCTCTTGAAGCTAGAGTACAGCGGTCGTCATGTCATTCGTCTGAATAAAAAACTACCGAAATCATGCAACTATCGTGTGGCTGGTTGGTGAGTGCATCAACCAGGCAGTTCTGGGTCCTCTTGCTGGCGGGGTTCAAGCTGCCGTGGGACACTCAGACACTGCCATCCTGTTTGAGACGCTGACTGCGGGCCTTGTAGACCTCAATGAGGAGGTCCTTGACGTACTGGATCTCTCTCTCCACAGACTCAGCCTTGTCTTTCAGCTCCCGGTTCTGCCCCTCCAGACCATGTAACTCCTCCTCCAAAGAGTCAAGCTCCGCCCGTTTACGGACCCGATATCTGTGGAGGACAGAGGGCAGGGAAATCAGCCAAGCAGGGATGGTGGGACCTGGATGGGAAGGGGGGGGTGGGGGTGGGGTGGGGGTGGGGGGTGGGGGGGGTGGGGGGTGGGGGGGGGTGTCACACTTTCTGAAAGCCGCAGCCATCAAACGTTAATCTTCACATCCTCCTAAGATCCTCTCTCAAGTAGTGAGCTGTGGAAAAATTATTCCCAAAAAGCTGACTATTGTGATGTGTTCTATTTTTATGTATTTTTTTTACAATATGAACTACATAAATATATTAATACAACATTTTGTGTGTGTCTAAGGAAGGGGAAAATCCTATGAGACTCAGTATATAACTGTCTCTGAGTGTCCAGAGATGCCTGCAGTACCAGGTCCTCTCTGCTGACTCACACAGGAAGTCCAGGACAAAGCTGGGTAACACTGAAGGTGTCACCATAGTAACGAGCTGGACATCACACTGTACCACACCTCATTTCAGAGCCGTCAACATCCTGTTTACATCACAAACAACATGCAAACAGACTGGACGTGACTGCTAGAAAATATGAACCACATATTTTTGGGGAACAATTAACATAATTACACCTATTAATTGACCTATTAAGTTAATTACATAACATTTACATTTATTCATCACAGCCTTCCGATCATCAGCTACATGAGCCTTAGCTGCTGAGACCCCCCCCACCCACCTCCCCCCCATTTAGAACACATGTATAAGATCACAGAGATCATGTTATTAAGGTACCAAAAAAAAAATGGGTGACAACATATTTATATTAACTAAATGTAGCTTCTTATGCAGTGAAATATCTGACTGCGTTATATTGACATATTATAGCATTTTATTTTATTTACATTTAGTCAATTTTATCAATTTTTTATCAAAAGCTTTAGCGACCAACTAGAATTATTTGTGTGCCCCCATGCATGACCCAAGACATGAGAAGATACAGAGCCTGGTTTCCTCCTGGTTTCCTCCTACTTTCCTCCTGGTTTCATCCTAATTTCCTCCTGGTTTCCTCCTACTTTCCTCCTGGTTTCCCCCTAATTTCCTCCTGGTTTCCCCCTACTTTCCTCCTGGTTTCCCCCTACTTTCCTCCTGGTTTCCTCCTACTTTCCTCCTGGTTTCATCCTAATTTCCTCCTGGTTGCCTCCTACTTTCCTCCTGGTTTCCCCCTAATTTCCTCCTGGTTTCCCCCTACTTTCCTCCTGGTTTCCCCCTACTTTCCTCCTGGTTTCCTCCTACTTTCCTCCTGGTTTCCCCCTACTTTCCTCCTGGTTTCCTCCTACTTTCCTCCTGGTTTCCCCCTACTTTCCTCCTGGTTTCCCCCTACTTTCCTCCTGGTTTCCCCCTACTTTCCTCCTGGTTTCCCCCTACTTTCCTCCTGGTTTCCTTCTACTTTCCTCCTGGTTTCCCCCTACTTTCCTCCTGGTTTCCTTCTACTTTCCTCCTGGTTTCCCCCTACTTTCCTCCTGGTTTCCTTCTACTTTCCTCCTGGTTTCCCCCTACTTTCCCCCTGCTTTCCTCCTGGTTTCCTCCTGGTTTCCCCCTACTTTCCTCCTGGTTTCCTCCTGGTTTCCTCCTGGTTTCCCCCTACTTTCCTCCTGGTTTCCTCCTGGTTTCCCCCTACTTTCCTCCTGGTTTCCTCCTGGTTTCCTCCTACCTGTGAGCAGCAGTCTTGTTCTGGTCTCTCTTCTTCTGCCTGCGTTCTCCAGTCGGAGGCTCCAGAGGGGGCGTGGCCAGCAGCACGGTGTCGTCCTTTATCCTGGGGGGGGCAGGGCGCTGGAGGGGACCCCCCATCAAGGGCCCTTCTGCCCCTCCCCCTCTGGACAGACATTCATAGCTTTGGTCTGAAAGGCATTCTGGGTAGAGGTAGTGGGCGTGCACAGGCTCCACAGCATGTGCCTGAGATGGTTGTTCCAGCTCAGCTATGAAGCTGTGGTAAGGCTCTGCAGTGGCCAGCGATTGGTGGAAGTATCCCTCGCTGCCAAGCTGCTCCTGGGCAGCCGTGCCAGCACCAGGAAGTCCGCTATCTTTGTTGCAGTACAGGACCTCGATTCCTGGGGCATCGTAAGCGGCCCCGACTTTCACGCTGCCGTGAATCAACTGTCCTTCTCTCTTGTGGCTATCGAAGGAACCTCCCAGACAAAACCCTCTGGCAATCTCCTCACTGCAAAACATTCCTTCTGAAAAACAGTAACTTTCCTCTTCTTTCAACATTAAAGCACATTCTCGGCCCTTCCTCACACTAGCGATGCTCTTCACACTAGTCTTCAGGGGGGGGTAGTGGCTCTCTGGGCTCCCTGAGTAACTGCCCTTGGAGCTCCACAGCTCGTGACCCACTTCCTGTCCGACCTTCACTGATTCCGGAGTCATTCTTCTGCTGTTGTTGTGGTAACGGTGGTAGCTGTAAGGGGCGGGTCTCGGCATTTTGGGTCTGGCAATCGGACCACCGCAAAAGCCTGCCAGGTCGAGTTCCCCTGTTGCCAAGGTAACAACCACAGGACTGGTCTCTGATTGGCTGGTGCTGTACGAATTGTAGGGTAGCTGGTAGTATGACTGGGAGCCCATATTTTGGGCACTTCTGTCACATTTTGAGGATTTTTCCAGTTTGGTGGTCGAGGACTCGGAGCGGAAATAGTCTTGGAGTTGTGCCAGCTCCTCTTGAAGAAGAGAGGTCATGACCTCCAGGTCTGAGGGCACCTTGACATCCTGCTCCAGAGGTGAGGGCGGGAGGGACGAGCTGGGAGAGGACTCAGACGTCGACACAAATGAAGACAAATCTACTTTTTCAGTCATCCAGTCTGTCTGACCATCGCCTGCGAAAAAACGCAACGCGTTAAAATCATAAAACATCCCGATAAACAGAAATCGTGAGAAAAAAAATGTAAAAAATGTAAAATTAAATTATTTAATTGACGCAACAAATAAAGTCTATGCTAAAAAAAATGGAGAATTGTTAGTTTTAAAAAAAAGTTTTTAATCCAAATTAACGAATTAATAATACGAAACAGGAAAACCAAAAAAACTAACCGATCACTTGAAAATGATTGAACAACATCGTCTGCATTCGATAAATATCCACTTAGCTGTACTCACTGTACGACATTGGCCCCGTGCTGCACTGCGGCTCCTGCCTGGAATGTGGAAAAATAAAAAAGCGTCTTGGCGAAACTCACCAATTAAATGTTGCCTCTCCAGTGACTCCGCCCCCCTCTCGTCCCCTGATTGGCTAGCCAGTTGGGGAGAGAGGATGATGAGGTCGACCAGGTCCTTCCTGCAAAGGATCGATGCCAACATCTTGCTTTCTTTTTTGGTCAAAATGTTGAAATGTACCAAATTTTGAAGACTTTGTGCCAAACGTCACTCTGGACAAAATGGAGGAAAATCTTGGAGACCTAGAAGAAAGATAAATGTCAATATAATTCCTGCAATTCCATATTACCCAACATCCACTTCACCTTTTCAAACATCTGAAGTCATGGCTAGAACACCTGCTGGAATGGAGTGAAATTAAAATAATTTAGGCTGCAACATAATCTTGAATCATTGACAAAAATGTCTATTAAATGTTTAAAACATTCCTCAATATTTTCCTAATATGACTATAATAATTTGTTTGTTTGAAATGTATTAATACATATTTAATTGATTATGCTTTGTGCAGCCAATTTATTTATTTTTATTATTATCAAGGGGCAAAAGTTTGAGAGATTATATTTTATGTCAGAATAAAATAAATTTTTAAAACAAAAGTGAGTGGAACACAAATTCTCAAATGAAAATGACTTCATGTCTTCATTTACATTCATGCATGGATCAAAGACATTCAAATATGGTTCACTTACCCCATTCTTCCTGACTAAGTTGGTTGGTCTGGAAGTGCGTTGCAGACTGCAAAGCACAACGACTGTAGGAGAGAACAAGAGCAACAGTTTACAGAAGCATAATGTCCTCTAAGACTTCACATGAGGTGATATTAGACTGGAGGAGCAGCAGACAGAAAGTTTGAAATCATCCACTTCTAACTCCTAAACACCGACCTGATCACATTGCTGAATCCCTCCGCACTGTAGTCTGGTTGAAGTGCGCGTCATGAGAGGGGCTTTCCAGTTACATGTGTTATTCTGAAACACACAAGTGAAACTAAACACACATTCGGGTTCATACTAAACATATGGCGCAGTTCATTCCAATGATAACGACTAAACACACCAAGATCAGTTATTCCAGTAAAACGTCGATGTCTATCCTTAATAGCGTTATCAAGACAGATAACAATGCCAAAAAAGTAACCCTTTTTAGCGCTACAAATTTATACAAAACGTACATTTTGTCCCTTGCAACAATTTGTGGATAACAGAAACGATCTGATGTTTATTTCCAGGAACTATTTAATGTCACGCCAGAGAGGAAGGACACAGTGTTGCGGTTGGAAGGTGTAACTTTAGTTGCAGTCCTGTTGCATCAGATCCGCAGGGGGAGTCTCTGCTTGCTGTAACAATGTGGTTTATCTAGAGGAAGAACTCTATTGGTCGGTGATCAAGTGTTCAATGACTTCTAATTGTCAAGGATCCCCTTAAGTGTTTTTTTTGTTTTGTTTTGTTTTTACTCTAGTGAGTCTTCAAGGTCTTAGAGGACCACTGTGTCAACAGAGAAAATGTGCTCTGCTTAACCATTAAGCACGCAGCCCTAATACATGCCTCCCTTTACAGTTTTTATTTTTTGGGTGTTCAAAGTTTACAAAGCAAAACGTATTTGCTGTAATGTTAAGATGTTTTCTGAGTGTGGTGGCTCTCTGCTGGACCTCAGCATCCCAGCAGGACAACCAGAGAAGTCAGAGATGAAGCCTCATTAGTGTGTCCCAGCTGCTCTCTGGGGCGATCCTCTCCTCCATCCACTTTGTCCCCCAACTCTCCCTCACACCCCATTCTTTGCAGATTCCACCCCCCTCTCCAGAGCTACCTACCCCCATGCTTCCTTCTGTCCTGCCCTCTCCTACCCCCACCTCTTCTCTCCTCCCCTGAACCAGAATTGGATGGGGGATGCTTCATCTCCCTGTTGCTATAGTAATAAGGAACACTGCCCCCAGTTTATTTTTTATTTTCTTTATGGCACATCTGTTGCCAGGGATTTACGTCTTTGTCTTTTACCATTGATTGCTACTATTACAGACACACAGGGTCTTCTCCTGTCTCACTCCCTGTTCTCCTGTCTCACTCCCGGTTCTCCTGTCTCACTCCCGGTTATCCTGTCTCACTCCCTGTTCTCCTGTCTCACTCCCTGGACATTAAGTGGGACAGTTAGACTCCTCCTCGTTGTATTCTACATGCATCATTTGTGTAAACCTGTTTTATATTAAAAACACACAATGACACAGTGGACACACAGGTTTGGGTTCTGGTTACTGCGGTTACTGCGGTGGAAGTTTATCAAGAGATAAATACAGTACACAGAAAATATGTGATTATGAATCCACATTATATTACAGTTTATTAGTTTGTTTTCTCAAATTTTTACATTTACATTTATTCATAGCAGACTCTTTTTATTTCCAAGAGAGAGCTTCACAAAAGAGCATCAATCACAGATCATAGCAACGTGATAGACCCCAAACAAAGCGAGTTTATAGATTATGAGACATACATTGTGAGAAACCAATAAGTGCCAAGGGAAGAGCTATAGGAGCAAATATTCTGATTATACTGTTCACACTGTGTATATTCTGAGTATACAATTATATTCTACAATTATATTCTGTTGTAATAATGGTTTTGCACTTCTGGTTGGATGCTAACTGTATTTCGTTACCCTTTACTTGTAGCTGTGTAATGACATTAAAGTTGAATCTTATCTAATCAAATAACAGTTAATAAGTAACATAATGCTCATTAAAATAATGCTTTGGGTACAGTTGGATTACATTACAAAATTACATTACAGATTGTATCTGTACAGATTGCATTACAGATTGTATTACAAAAGATTGTATTATAAAATGACCAAATCTAAGATTCAAGAGTTCTTCCCCAGTGTGTGAGCATGCTGAGGTATCTTTCACTATGTCAATGTTATGACATGATGTGAACCTTCATCTTTTGCTGCAGTGAAATCATTGCCTGTTTTGTGAAGGGTATTGCTTCCCTGCTCCTTTGCGCTGTACACCATTGATGGGATGGGAGACAGCTACTGTGTTAAGGAGAGACCCAGGCCTGTGCTGTGGTGTATTGGTAGGAGTTACACCATCATTTCATCACCAGAAGCTCCCTGTGAATTCTGCTTATATTAACTTTTTACATGGATTGGCAACACAAAGACAGAGAGAGAGGGAGAGAAAGGAAAATGCAGAAGAGTCAGAGAGATAGAGAGAGAGACAGAGAGAGAGAGAGATAGAGATAGAGAGAGAGAGAGAGGGAGAGAGATAGAGATAGATAGAGAGAGAGAGAGAGAGAGAGAGAGAGAGAGAGAGAGAGAGAGAGAGAGAGAGAGGGGAGGGGGGTGAGGTTTGAAGGTTAACTTCAATCGAAACACAAATACTTGGCTCATTTCCGCAGTCCATCCACACCTGTTATCACTGTTGACAGAAGCTTTATGGAAGACGCACACATCATATTAAGAGGTTCTCCTAATGTATGCATGTCAACAAACAGCAAGTCTTTAGTGAGTAACCGTCTCCCATATCAACAGCCTAACATGTTTACCTGAGTGTGAGAGATCTTCCATTGTGTTCTGCCAGTCAGGTGTTCAGGAGCCCTGAGGAAAGGTAGAACAGAGACTCTGGGTCAGGTTTCTTTAGTTCCACAGAGAGCAGAGGAATATCAAGACCTGATCCCATCAAAAACAACACCCTGGTTTTACGGTGAGTTGCTGTTGCATCGATTTTAAACATGATAATTGTTTAAATTCAACACACCTGCTCTGGAATTCATAGGTGACATGTTTGCTCAACGGTGACATGTTTGTTCAACGTGTGTGTGTGTTCACAGTTCACAGTACTTGAGCAGAAAATGAGTAGAAATATTTCTATAGCAGAGGTACTTCACACACTTGAATCTGTGCACAAAGATTGTTTTAGAAACAGAAGACTATTTTCTGGAAATACTGGTTTTGTTGGCATTGAATGTATTTTTAGTTCGTTTTTTTTTTCACTTGTGTGTTGGAAATGGATCGTTCTGAAATGATGTTTTTCCCTTTCAACAGTTTCTTCCTGCAGTTTGAAAGAATTGTGAGGAAATGCTTTGGATTTTCCTTCAACTCTGTGTCATGTTGTTCATTCAGGGGTCTGTCCGAGGTGTGTGTCAGGTTTGGAGCTACAACAAACAGCATCATGTATGACTTTTCCCTCTTGTTTCAAACCTGGTCAGTGAATGGTATTCAACCGTTCAATACACCTTCACTGGACTTTACAACCCCCCCCCCACACACACACACACACACAGAAGCACACAATTGTTCTGTATTCAAATAAATTAACTATTAATTGTCACTTACCACTTGGTTCACTACAGATGAAAGCATCTGTTAAGGGTAAGTAACAGTAGCCTAATGTGTTCAGTTATCACACGTACAAACCTTAGTACAAATGGGGATTTGAAATTACTGCAATTTCCACCCCTGGAGGACAAATAAAGGTTTATCTTGAACCTACAGTCAACCTTTCCCATCTCAAACATATCGCTAACCTCATCCAGATTCCAACTGTCTGAAAATCACAACCAGCCAGAAGTCGACTGAGGCTGTTTTAGGAGAGTCTGTCTTCCTGCCCTGCCTCTTCACTCCCCCCACCCTCCACCCTTCCCTCGAGCTCACCTGGACAAGACGGACTCCCCAGGCGCAGCACAATGTCATCCACCTGAAGGGAAGCCAGCTGTTGATCCAGACCCAGGACCAGGGTTACCGTGGTCGGGTCTGGGTGAACCAGAGCAGGCTGAGCGAGGGCGATGCCAGCCTGCTGATCTATAACACCATCCTCTGGGATGAAGGGGAATACGAGTGCTTCCTTTTCATGGACTCAGACTATGCTGATGTTAAAATTCAGCTGCAACTCACTGGTGAGACTTGCTAAACCATCCATAGACACAGTTAATATCACATGAATCGATGCACTACAGTACAAAGTAATATAATACAAATCAGTGTGTGGAATCACAACAGACTTTAGACATGTTAAAATGTGAACATTTTACATGAACATCTGAATTGAAAACACGATTCAATGCCAAGATGTGTTTTTTCGATTAACCTTATCCAATAGCTTTGCAGATTTCTTTACGATGAAAACAGGATCTCTATCATCCGGCTTCTAGTTCCCTTGTGTTTGGGGCACTGCAGACACTGCTGTTGCAGTATTCTTCACTGGAAGAGCTGCAGGGCAGTGACAGTGTGTTGTCACAGTAGTTCAAACAATGTGTTCTTCCTTCATCCCCCAGCCCCGTACTCCCAGCCTATCATAGCCTGTGAGCCCCAGCCCAGAGAAGATGATGGGCGTGACAGGACACTCATGAGGTGCCAGAGTACTGGAGGTTACCCTGAAGGTCAGATGAGCTGGGTCCTCCACAACCAGACGGTTGTGAACAGCAGCGAGGTTCGGAACCTGTCCCAGGACAGCCAGGGCAGATTCAGCCTGCAGATTAGCGCCGTATGGTTCCCTGGAGATCATGAGGAACCTAGAGAACGCAGCAGTAACTGGGTCACCTGTTCAGTCCACAACCCCAGAGGGAACCAGACTGAGAGCAGCACAGCTGCTTGTGATATCAGCCCCACACATTCAGGTATAGTAAAGACACACAGGTACACATGTGTATGTAGGTTGGTATACAAATTCTGTATATATCACAAAAGGCAGCGTTTCAGGAGTCTAGTTTTAGAAGACAGTGCGATCTGATTCTCCATGAGCAGGAACCAGATCATTTACTCACATAACTGTTATATGACACCTGGCCCACATACAGTATTCAGGTACATCAGACCAATTTGCATGGCCACACATTTTCACTTATATTACACATGGCCACACATTTTCACTTTAAAGAGACCTAAATGACAAGAAAGACAGTTTGTTCTATTTTCTGTATCTTCTCGATCAGTCTGTCGGGGCAGGACTGGCCTGGGCGAGGGTGTCTGATGTTGAAAGAGCCGAAACACCTGATGACTCTAGGTTACATCACTGGTCATGTGTTCAGGTGCATCTTCAGAAGATGTGTTAAAGACATGGTAGGACAGTCAAGGTGAAATGAACCCATCCCTAGAATGGAGATTTCAAATCAGAGGTTCTGCTTCTTGTTCAGATAGACTCTGCTGCCTCCTGCTGTCCCAGAGTGGAATAGCCAGGTGGACTGTGGGTACTTTAGGACAGTGGTCCCCAACCCTGGACCTCAGGGCCCAGTGTCCTGCATCAATGTCTCCCCCGTCAGGCATACACAGACAGACAGACAGACAGACAGACAGACAGACAGACAGACAGACAGGCATACACAGACAGACAGACAGAGACAGACAGACAGGCAGGCAGGCAGGCAGACAGAGGCAGACAGGCAGACAGGCATACACATACAGACAGACAGACAGACAGACAGAGGCAGACAGACAGACAGGCATACACAGACAGACAGACAGACAGACAGGCATACACAGACAGACAGACAGACAGACAGAGGCAGACAGACAGACAGGCAGGCATACACAGACAGACAGACAGACAGACAGACAGACAGACAGAGGCAGACAGACAGACAGGCAGACAGACAGAGGCAGACAGACAGACAGGCATACACAGACAGACAGACAGACAGAGGCAGACAGACAGACAGGCATACACAGACAGACAGACAGACAGACAGACAGGCAGACAGACAGAGGCAGACAGACAGACAGGCATACACAGACAGAGAGGCAGACACAGACAGACAGACAGACAGACAGACAGGCAGACAGAGGCAGACACAGACAGACAGGCATACACAGACAGACAGAGAGGCACAGACAGACAGACAGGCATACACAGACAGACAGAGAGGCACAGACAGACAGACAGGCATACACAGACAGACAGGCATACACAGACAGACAGACAGGCAGGCAGGCAGGCAGGCAGACAGACAGACAGAGGCAGACACAGACAGACATGTTTTTCTCTCTCCTTCCAGGACATATTACGAGTCCCAAACATGAGAGGAGTCGACTTGGAGTGGTAGCTTCTGCCCTGCTGTGGACTGCTTCAGTGTGTCTCTGTCTGCTGAATGGGACCTGGAGGTCTGCTCACTAGAACCTTTCTGTGTGTTGGTGTTGTTGTGAACCTAAAACCCAAACCTAGCTGTGAAGACTCAGGGGTGCTCAAAAGTTGCACTGGTCGCACACTCTCAGCGCACGAGAAAACCTATCCAGCGCAGTGAACGCACTGCAAATGAATTCGATATGTTACTTTTTTTCTGTATCATTTTGCTGTGTAATTCAGTGAGTGACAGGTGTCCCAGCCAATCACGGCATATCTCCAATTTTAAGCCCTCCCTTTTTTCTTTCAAACTAAAGAAAGCTTATGAGCATCAAAAATGAGTGGGGTTGCTGGACCATGTAAGAAGACTAAAATCTGTCACTTTCATATGGAATGGAAAGTGGACTTTTTGTCTCATCTGTCACTTTTCCATCGCAACACCAAAGAAGGGGAATGTGGAGTGGCATTTCTGGACTGTTCATGGAAAATATGACACCGATTTAAATATATGTTTTGCATTTTTGTAGTGGGTAGATCACTGTGACTTGGTCATTTTATAAGTAGATCACATGCTGATAAAGTGTGAGCACCCCTGGTATGTCATGCTGTGGGTGGGGGGGGGGGTGAGCTGTAAATCTACAGAGTAAACTGGAATGTAAAGATATTTTGCAATATTATACAATGTTACATTTAAGAAATAATAATAATAATAAAAACATTGACATGTGTTAAGCCACTCCTCCCCAGTGTAACCAGTGATTCTAACAGTTTTGTCCTCCTTTCAATACCCCACAGCTACCGAAAACATAGTTGAGGTTGGAAGTTATATTGGAACTAAGTCAGAAATGAAAAATACATAACAGAACGATATTGAGAAACACATAACTGTGTCTTGTGGCGTTTTTCTTTATTAAAATACTGCCTTTGATCCCAATGATCACAGTGAGATAACATGGGAGGTTTTGATATCCTCGAGATAGAACAGCTCACATTCCTTTTGACCACATAACTTTTTCAGGGTCTGTAAATGACCTTACCCATACACACACGTGCACACACATGCACACACATGCACACACATGCACAAGCCAGTCATTGCGTGCACACATAATCGCAGGGCTGCAGCTTTAGGGGAATGTTTTTGGACTTTTTTTCTTTCCAGAGAACAGGGAGGAGAAGAGGGAGGAGACTGCTGAGAACCAACCGTGTTAGAAGGGAGTGACAGGGAGGACTGAGAGGTATAAACACCCCTGGACGACTCGTCTGAACCTGGTGAGGAACAGAGAGAGGTCACATCTTTAGAAGAGCTCCTCTAACAGCCATGCGGGCCAAACTGCTCTGCGTCCTTTTCGCCATCTCTTCTGCGCTGATGCCAACTGCGACATCACGAAACTTCAATGAATCGTAAGTGTGAAACTGTAGCCTAATTTTTATTGCATATAAGTTGTACGTCATTTTTGTTGTTGTTGCTTTTGCTTACAAAATCATCTAAGTGTGCCGCGCACATCAGGTGTTGAATGAAATGTACTGGATAATTTATTTTGTTGCCTTTTTAGAGCAATAACACCGACTTGTCACTGCGTGTAACTTTATTTGAATCACTGACAAAACTGAGAATGGCTTTAAGTCACAAATCACTATTATGCAACCTGATCTGACCTGATCCACGATCTTGTTTTGGTGGCCGAATGGTTCCTCTGATCATCAATGTCTGACCTCCCTTCGCAAGATCTGTACACATCATCTAAATATACACATGTCCGAAATATTAACTCATCATTGTTCCCTACATACCAGCTCAGTCTGTCTGACGTTGCCTGTGTCTACGCTGAAATTCTTAGTCTTTGTGATTGTGACAAAATGATGACTAAATCTTGACATTATTATTTTCATCTCTCCTCTGCAGTATCTACATGGTGACCATGAGCTCCCAGGTGGAGGGAGGCAGTGTGGAGACCTTGTGTGCCCAGGTTCATGGCCCCACAGAGCCCCTCTCCCTCAGGGTGATCCTGCAGCTGGAGCAGGCAAACACCACCCTGCTGGAGGAAACTGGGGTCTCTCAGGACTTCTACCGCTGCCTGTCTTTCCAGGTATACCTTCATTCTCCCATGATCTGACCTGAGATCAGGTACACCTTCATCTTCCTATGATCAGACCTGAGATCAGGTACACCTTCATCTTCCTATGATCAGACCTGAGATCAGGTATACCTTCATCTTCCTATGATCAGACCTGAGATCAGGTACACCTTCATCTTCCTATGATCAGACCTGAGATCAGGTACACCTTCATCTTCCTATGATCAGACCCGAGATCAGGTATACCTTAATCTACCCATGATCTGACCTGGAAGATAGAGCAGAGTTGCGATATATTTTTGTAAAGTAACGCAGTGCTGCAAGCGTTAAGTCTCGCTCTCTCTTTTCCCCTTTCCTACCCCTGCCTCTCCCCCTCCTCTGCCTGAGTTATGTAACGGGTCACAGATTGATCTTACTTCAGTCGAAACTCTGCCTCAGTAGTTTTCATGTCACTAAGTGGTTCTACTGGTGTAGCAGAGCATCAGCATTGGTGCTGAGATCTGATTGATTGTGAGGCTAAACAAAGATCTCTTTTAACTGGAGCAGACCTGCATTCCACTGAAAATGGCCCTCCTCCCAACCTCCTTATCTCCACTCCTATCCCCCTCCTCACAACCAACTCATGTCCTCCTCACCCCTCTCTTTTCCAACCCTTTTATATTTCCACCTCTACCCCTCTCCATCCAGTTTCCAGTCCCCACCCCCACCCTCAGTTTCTCTGTTCCTGTGACTCTTATGTAAGGCAGCAGCAGGAGCTAGTGAGATCCCAGAGCCCACCGCAGGTATTCTTGTGGTTGTAAGGCCACTGCTGTAGAGTACTTCTCACTGCCTAACATCAGAAAAGCAGATTGACACCAGAGCACTCTGATAGAGTACTCATTGATTCAGTCACACTGATCAATTGATATGCCTTGCTTCATCAACCATTGGAATGCACATTGTGATCAATTTCAAGATTTGTCAAAGCGGTAGGTCTTGACGAAGACCCTGATTGTTTCTCCGGATTCGCTGTTTCATCATGCTAACTCACCAATCAACCCTATCTCTGTTGTACTAGTACCATAAGTGTCACAACCACAGAGGCCTAGACATGAAGTGTGCATGTGGTTTTTGCAGGTCCCCCCTGTGGTCCGTGAGACTGTGGCCACCCTCCATGTCTCAGTGACCGGAGAGAAGGACTCCATGAGCAAAAAAGCCAAGATCCTCATCAGACCCTCCGCCTTCATCACCCTCATCCAGACAGACAAACCCATCTACAAACCTGGCCAGAAGAGTAGGAGACTAGCTCTACAGCTACACACAGTGGATTCTGGAGTAACATTACTTTTAACTTTTGTTATTCTTTTACTGTTTCAGTCCAGTTTCGAATCGTCTCGCTGGACTCCAGTTTTGTGCCGCACAATCAGATGGTGAGCTGCTTTGTGTGTCTGGTGTCTGTGGGTTGATACGTCTGTGATTAGTTAAATAGAGCCATAATCTTTATGGAGTTACGGGAGAAAAAGGCTGACAGGATGAGAGTTTTGGTAGCATGAGCAGTGTTGTTATCTAGGAAGGTCTTGATTCAGGATCCCAGTTGTGGATCAAAGTTCAGATATGCACTGTGGTAGAGGTGTGCTGGGGTTAGGGGAGTGCAGTGACCTGTATTCTGAGTTCTGTTTAACTTCAGTCAGATAGCACTCCAGCAGAGCATGGGTGAAGGCAGAGCCTCTGACTCATACAGTCAAATCTGACGATGCATAACACTGCTTCTCTATCTGTTTCTCTTTCACAGTTCCAAACTGTGGAGCTTCAGGTAAGATTAGTTCATGTCCCAAACAATAAAAAACATCCAGAGTCTAAAAAGTTGTCCAGTCAGCTTTAGAAGAATATATGTACTTTTTAAATTGAATATACTTCCTCTTATCCTCTTGGATGAAGATGGACACCTCAGATTAATATGTATTCTATATTTATATTCTATATACATATAAAAATAAATAAAAAGTATGACAAATGTATGTATTCATGTAGCAGGCGCTATCATCCAAAGCATTGTAAACTACAAGGGTGGATTTGAACTTACAAACTCTGCAGTCAAATTCTCTAACCAATATGCTACACCTGTTCTAAATTTTGACCCAACAATGTAAAAAACAAGAGACATAAACAGTTTGTATATGTGTAGAAAGCGTGTTCTGTTTCACTTGGAAAATACATAGGTTCTATTGCTAGGAGAGTGCACTAACAAGCTTATGCAACTGTTATATTAGTGGACATAAGCAATAGTTTCTCATGCAGAGGTTTAGGCTCCCCAGTTTGCAGTTGAGGTTCACAAGTTGTCTTTCTTGACTACAATCGGACTTTTCTGAAAACTCTGATTGGTGTAAAGGACCCCAACTCCAACCGCATTGCTCAGTGGCTGAACCAATCGACAGTGAGCGGTATCCTGGACTTGTCCCACCCCACAACACCAGAGGCCACCCAGGGTGCCTACACCATCACTGCCTGGACTGAGAAGGGCAAACAAATCAACCATTTCTTCGACATCAAGGAATACGGTCAGACTTCTAGCTACACTTGTGTCTGTAATGGTGTTTTAATGTGGATGTCTCCGTTTGTGTCTGGATCTAGTTGTGTGCTCATTCATTGTCCTCCTCTCAGTCCTTCCTAAGTACGAGGTGAAGGTCCAGCTACCCAGCGTCATCACCATCCTGGACACAGAGGCCACTCTCAGGGTCTGTGGAAAGTAAGTTCTCATGGACATGGTGATGCAACCTGAGTCAACCAAGACACAGTCAATGGCCATGAAGCCAGTCAGTTTGACAGGTGTGATACTTCTCCTCAGGTACACGTATGGAAAGCCTGTCCTGGGCTCTGTGAAAGCTGAGGTCTGCAGAAAGAAGGGATACATATACTACTGGCTTTTGGATAGGGACAGCACTGCTGACATATGCATCAAGTATGAGATGACTGTGAGTATGTTAGACCTGACACCAACCCTTGGAATCCTTTTCAAGATTCAATAAGCTTCATAATGTTGTTGTCACCAGCAGTATCTCAGCTGTAATCGTATATCAAACAGTACAATATACTAACTGAAAATATGCCCCTCCAAATATAAATAAGCTTCACAGTTATTAGGGCAATCATATTATTGTCAGTAACAATGCAAAATGTGACCTTTTGGTCTTAGTTTAGAGCCCAGCATGAGGAAGCTGACTTCAGTAGTGCCAAATTGTACCATGAGCTAGCAAGCACTAACAAGTATGGCTCTAGAACTGTATGTGCCAAATAACTAGTTCGCTAATCAGTTCCATGACACCGGGTTAGTAGGCTCATATGAGACTCGCCAAAAGAAAGGGGAACCCATTTGTGGAGCTGATTCAGATGTGTTTGTTATACCCAGCCAAAAATTCGCCTAGGTTTATCGGTATGCAGCGTTTTTAAGCTAAGGTAGTAATACTGAAGGCTCATTGACATTGTTGTGTGGCTGATTAGAATGTCTATATAAGTGGTAACTAACGTGCTGAAATAGTGACATTAAGCTAGCAGTGAGGCCCCATATTGTGCAACCTTGACTTTTTGGCAAAAAAAAATTAATCGAGTCGTAAACCATGGAACACAACTTAAATCCCAATACAAGCAACGCAATCCAGTCCAAGAAGAACATTTGGACTTGGTGTTGTCTATTGCATATATGCGAGAGAGCATGGGTTTGTGCTAGCTGAAAACAAACACACCCCAATTACCTCCTGATGAATTCATAGTATTCATGACATTATTACATCTGTCCCTTTCTGTTTGGTTGAATGTAAAGACGGACAAAAGCGGCTGTGCAACTCAGGTGGTGGATGTGACACAGTTCAACCTGAACATGAGCGGCTACCGAGACAGCTTCCAGGTGCAGGCAGAGATGGAAGAGTATGGGACAGGTAAGTTAGAAGGAGAGGAGGAGAAGTAGCAGCAGATGAGGGGAAGGAGCCTCATGGGTGTGCGACCCTTGACCTCCACTTCCATGTTCTTCCTACAGAGGTGGTCTTGAAGGGCAGCGGCAGCACAACATTCTCCAGCGCGATCAGAAAAGTCACATTTGAGGATGCCCCTTCGACCTACAAGCCAGGCATCCCCTACCAGGGCAAGGTGACCAATGAGATCCAACAAACATATCTCACTGACAACATTATCAACTTTCTGTTATCATCAATAAAAGTTCTGATTTCATCTGCAGGTGTTAGTGTCAACTAAAATGAGGGGGTCAGATGGCTCAATGGTTAAGGCATTGGCCTCATGATTGGAAGGTTGTGAGATCGAGCCCCTGCTGTGGCTATATGATGTTGTGTCCTTGGGCAAGGCACTTCACCCTACTTGCCTCAGGGATACATTTCCCTGTACTTACTGTAAGTCACTTTGGATAAAAGCGTCTGCTAAATGAATAAATGTAAATTGATCATATATTCCTGCGTTCAGTATGACTGAGGGGTTGAATGCATGCTGTGAGCACACATGGCTAAATGTTCAGCAGTAGTAGACATCTTGAGCCTTCTATGGAGGCAGAAGTCCCACCTACCCTGGTCTTCATCTGAAGTCCAATCATCGCAGTATGTCCTTTGGCTTTCCAGATCAAGGTGGTGGGCCCAGACTCCTCCCCTGCAGCCAACGAGCTGGTCTACCTGTTCCTGCAGACTGGTGCCCCTGTGAAGAACTGGACCCTGACCACAGACAGCAAGGGCATGGTCCCCTTCTCTCTGGACACCTCCCTATGGAGAGAACATGTATCCCTGCAGGTCTGCTCTCTCTCCCTACTGTATTGCTTTTTAAACTTTATTTCTCTGTCTATAATCAGCCATATTTCTTCCTCTATTTTCTGTATTTCTATCATAGAGCTCAAAATCCCTTTAATGCCAGTTGTTTCTCTACCTGTAGGCTCGCACCACGTTTAAAGAGGACAGGCATCCATATGTTAGAGACCACCGCCTTCCAGATTACGGCTCAGCCCACCACAGTCTCAAGGCCTTCTACTCCAAGAGTAAGAGCTTTGTAAGGATCCAGCAGGCCAGCCAGACCTTGTCCTGTGAGAAAGACACTACGGTGGGCGCCAGCTACATCATCAGTGGGGAGGAGCTTAAAGAGGGCCAGAAGACTCTAGACTTCTTCTACATGGTGAGATGGTACAGATATAGGAGTCAAAGTGTGTGTGTGTCTCAAAAAAGGCCCATCAAAAGGTTTTGAAAACAAAACAGACATAACCTGGGGAGGGGGTCCACATGGCAGTTCACACAAGTTACCCTGTACTTGTACCTGTGTAATGACATTAAAGTTGAATCGAATCTAATCTAATTTGGGGTGCCCCTAAGTAGAGATAAGAGAAGCTGGTCTCTCCTTACAGTAGCAGGGGTGTCAAAATCCAGTCTTCGAGAGCCACTGTCTTGAAAGTTTTTGATGTTTCTCTGCTCTAGTACACCTGATTTTAATGAAGAGTTATTATCAAATTATGTGGTGGTGTACTGGAGCAGGGAAACATCTATAACTGTCAGGACAGGTAAAGAGCCTTGCCCATGGACACAATGTCATTTAGCCACAGCCGGGGCTCGATCTCACAACCTTCCGTTCATGAGGCCAACGCCTTAACCGCCTTAACGAAGTTTAAGCTTCTTGTGGTACTACAGTTGGTTGTGTTGTGGTTTTAGGTGATGTCAAGAGGCAGTGTGGTGCAGCATGGACGCATACCTGTGACTGTGACAGAGCAGACAGGTACCGTCAATATCTCTCCAAATTACCAGACAGTCGTTGTACTGGAAGCTAGAGCGCGAAGTAATGTCCATTTGCTTCTTGTGTGTTCTTCTGTCTCCAGTTAGTAGAGGGGAGTTGAGTGTACCCCTTCAGAAAATGGTGGACCTTGCCCCCTTCGCCCAGGTGGTCGTGTACACACTCATGCCCAGTGGAGAGGCTGTGGCAGACAGCCAGAACTTCCCCATACGGCTCTGCCTGAAGAACAAGGTAGGCTCGGATTTACAGTAATAGTCCATATACAGTATGGAATGTTCTGTTCATCCACTGCGTGTAGGTATATACCCTGTACATAATGATGTGGGTTTGTGTGCAGGTTTCTCTGAGGTTCTCATTGCCTCAGGAGCTCCCTGGGGAGAAGACGTCCCTGAGCTTGAAGGCTCAGCCTGGCTCTCTCTGCTCCATCAGGGCCATCGACCAGTCTGTCCTGCTGCTGAAGCCTGAACAAGAGCTCAGTGTTAAATCTGTATGTTTGGACTGCACAGTCTAACCACACAGAGACCTCACTATGACCACACACAGACAACTGGTCTGATCTCACACATTGACCACAATATAACCTCTCAATCCATGTTTCCGATGTGCAGATTTACAAGCTGTTGCCAGTCGATAAGCTGACAGGCTACCATTACTCCATAGACGACCATGAACCATACCCCTGCCTGCCAATGCCACGACTGGCTTTCATCCCAGAACCAGAAATAGAACTTCCTTTACCAGCTGAAGAACCATCCAGCCGCAGGAAACGTTCCTTCTATGAACCTGGTCAAGACATGAATGACGTCTACAGCATCTTTCAAGTGAGAGGGAATATTTTTTAAATGAGGGTTGAACTTCTATACCCATGACAAGGATATAGTACTTCTGTATTTTACGACATGATGGAGCCCACTGTGTAGAATGACATTGTTGCACTGGGTTTCTATCAGTTCCTGATGTAGCTCTTCCTCTCTGTTTTCTTCCTTCCAGAATGTGGGAATTAAGATCATAACCAACTCTGAAGTGAAAAGGCCTTATGACTGTATTAGTTATGCAGTTCAAATGTCATATAATAGCGAGGTTGATAGTGGTAAGTTATCTATGCACTACTAACTTCACTGTGATTGTTTGGTTTGGTAATGCCCTCCTCTGTTCTCAAAACCTGCCATGTTCTATGTGAAAATAATCAATCAGAAATTATGTAAATTGGAAATTGTGGTGAATATACAAGCAGATTATTTGAATTTAGACAAAAATGTTAAAATGTGAGACTATGCAGAATCAGATGATATGCCAATGGCCGAAATGGTTCAAAAAGGTAATAGTGGAAGAGCAGAAGACTCACTGGAGACTGTGAGAACCTACTTTCCTGAGACCTGGATCTGGGATCTGGTGCCTGTTGGGTAAGTTCAGTCAGATGACGTCCTGATGACAAAGAAAAATGTGTTATGTTTAATGTGTCTTTGTCATCAGAGATGCTTTAAAACTCTCAAAAGAAGAATCACACACACAAAGTGCATGATTCAGCATGTTTAAGCCACTAGCCTCTAGTAACCCTACAGATCAGGGAATAGACTAACCTGGCTGAATCTGTGCTTCAGAGACTCAGGCTCTGTGACGCTAGAGAAGACGGTTCCTGACACCATCACTAAGTGGGCTGCTGGGGCCTTCTGTACGTCCTCTGTGGGTCTGGGTCTGGCCCCCGACACTGCCCTCACTGCCTTCCAGCCTTTCTTCCTTAGCCTCACCCTGCCCTACTCTGTCATCCGTGGTGAGGTGTTCATCCTCCGGGCCACCGTGTTCAACTACCTCTCTAAGTGCATCATGGTACAGTATGACGTCTGACACGGGGTTATGTGGGACAAAAACACCTTTGTTGGGCTGTTTCGTGGGACCTGCATTTAACCTACCAATTTGTTGTAGAAATATTATACATACAAATAACTAAGTCAACGATGTAGATCTAATTTCACAAAACCCAAATTCAACTGAATTAGTTAAAATTGGTAATCAAAGATTTCTGTTCATAATCTTTCATAATCTTGAAAAGTCACATGAAGGCTTTCTTTCAATTCTTCCATTGAAATGACCTTGTATTCGATCTGACCCCTTCTCAGGTGAAAGTGACTCTGCCGGAATCTGACCAGTTTACCGCCAAGACCTGTGATGGCTGCCAATACCAGGTGTGTCTGTGTGCTGACGAGAGCAGAACATTCCGCTGGATCGTCACCCCCACTGCCCTTGGTGAGCCACTTGCAGCTTGACCTGCATACTGAGATCTCTTTCTGTGTACCAAGAGATTTGGTGTCTCTGTAACCAGACATGCATGTTGATGTGTGTCTGTGTGTAGGGGAGGTGAGTGTGAAGGTGAGTGCAGAGGCTTTGAAGACAGAGGACCTTTGTGGCAATGAGGTTGCCATTTTGCCAGAGAAGGGCCGCATTGACACAGTGATTCGACCCCTGTTGGTGGAGGTGAGTGTTACAAACAACTCAAGGCAGCGCATTCATGTTTGTTTAGTCTTTTCCCGTCTCGATCTTGTAGTAATGTCACTATGTTAGTTTACTAGATCTTTACTCCTTTTCTCATCCTTCATTGTTTTCAGGCAGAGGGAACCCAGGAGACACTGAGCCACAACGCTCTGCTCTGCCCTGCAGGTGGGTGTTCTAAACCTGGTGGTGTCATCGCAGCATCCAATGCAGATATTGGTTAGGAGTGTTGCTTTTTAAAGGTTGTTGTTGACGTGTGTGTTGTCTTTAGAGGGTCCAGTAGAGAGGGACATCTCTCTGAAGCTGCCAGAGGTGTTTGTGGAAGGATCACCCAAGGCTTCCATCTCTGTCCTAGGTAAAAACATCCTGTCCTGAACTGAATCTCTCACCCTATTGAACCATCTGGTATTTCCTAGATGTCCAGTTCCTACTTCTAGAATATCTTCTAGTTGGATCAGACAGGCAGATATTTAATTGTGTAGACTTGCATGTTTGTCATGTAGACAGGGTTACAGCACCATGTTAACTTGAGCCGTTCAGTCGTCAGTAGATTCCTGTCTACAACGTTACTCACTGTCCATTCTGTGACCGGTCCTCCCAGGTGACCTGATGGGTCGAGCCATGAAGAACCTGGACAGTCTTCTGGCCATGCCCTATGGATGTGGAGAGCAGAACATGGTTCTGTTTGCACCAAACATCTACATCCTGACGTACCTGCAGAGCACCAGGCAACTGACCCCTGAGGTCAAAGACAAGGCCACACACTTCCTGGAGAGTGGTTAGTCACACTGGAGGATGTTTGGGTGGTTTGGTGGAGAAATGGAAAGATGGGCCAAGAGGATGGATGGATGACAGAGCTGAAAGTATGGTTGTATAGATGGATGGCTTGCAAGCTGCTGTAAACTACAATGTTCCTGCAGGCTACCAAAGGGAGCTCAACTACAAGCATGATGATGGTTCATACAGCGCTTTCGGCAAGAGTGATGAGTCTGGTAACACCTGGTGAGTCTGGACTCCCTCTCACACCACACATAAAACACATGTTTGGATACTGTCGTTGTTTGTGAATGAAATGCACAGTTAAAGTGTTTTCTGCGTGACCTCAGGCTGACCTCCTTTGTGATGAAGTCTTTCGGGGGAGCACGTCCCTTCATCTTTGTTGACCCCACCCACATCGCCACGGCAAAGTCCTGGTTGGCTGGTCTTCAGAAGCCTGATGGCTGCATTGAGTCTGTGGGGAAACTCTTCCACAATGGCATGAAGGTGAAGGAGAGGGCAAGGGAGCAGGCAACCGAGCATGTTCTTAGATTTCTGTTCCAGGTTGTGATTGGCTGATAGTGTTGCTTTTTCTTCAGAGTGGCTAACCCTGTTCCTGTTTTCAGGGAGGTGTGAGTGATGACGTGTCCCTGACTGCCTACATCACTGCTGCTCTTCTGGAGCTGGGACTCAACACCACTGTCAGTGTAAACCCAGTTAACCCTCTCCACAACTTTGCAGTTTTGGTTATTGTGCTAACCATAGAGATACAGTCCATTGTTTGATTTGGCATAGCGTGCTAGAATACAGTCCCGTGCGGTACAGGTGTGTGTTCGACAGGCAGATTGGACCTGAGTGCTTCTGTGTTACCAGGACCCCATGGTGGATCGGTGTCTAGGCTGCCTAAAGACTGAGGTGGCTGGCCCACTGGAGAACCTGTACACCACAGCCCTGCTCTCCTACACCTTCTCACTGGCTGGGGACCAGGACACCCGCAGCAAACTCATCACACACCTCCACCTGAAATCCAAAACCACAGGTACCTGGCTGGCTGTTGAGATGGTTGGTTTGATGTGTCTGGTTGTCTCGCATCCTAGGTGGATGAACATTGTTGGGTCTGGTGGTGAGCCTCTGCAGTGTGAATTAGCTTGCTTGCAATTGTGTGGTGGGTGAAGACTCACACTGAGATCCTTTGCAGACGGCACTCGTCACTGGGAAAGAGCTGAGGCTTCTGGGAAGGGCTTGGACTCCATTGAGGTGGAGATGACATCATACGTGCTGCTGGCGCTGCTCTCTGGACCTCCCATGGAGGACTTTGGCCTGGACTACTCATCCAGCATTGTGCGCTGGTTGGCCCAGCAACAGAACCCTTATGGAGGGTTCTCTTCCACACAGGTAGACACCCACTAACAAACATTTCAACTGCACATATACTGCAGCTCCTTTCATTTAAACCTTCAACCCAATCTGGGTACAATGGTTATATCAGTATCAACCTACTGCCCTTTCACCAGGACACAGTTGTGGCGCTACAGGCCTTGGCCAAGTACGGTGCTGCCACCTACAGTCCAGACGGGGCCAGTACAGTAGTTGTGACCTCACCTGGAGGCTCAAAGCAAGAGTTCAATGTGGACCAGCACAACCGTCTGCTATACCAGGAGTCTCCACTAGGGGAGGTGCCTGGCGATTACAAGATCAGGGCTGAAGGGAAGAGCTGCGTCTTCCTTCAGGTGAGACGTATGTCTTGTGATGTTATGAACAATTGTTCATGTAGGCAACAGCATGCAAGTAATATTAATGTAAGGTGATTTGGGGAGTCAGATGGCTCAACGGGTTAAGGCGTTGGCCTCATGAACGGAAGGTTGTGAGATCAAGCCCCCGCTGTGGCTGTATGACTTTGTGTCCTTGGGCAAGGCACTTCACCCTACTTGCCTCAGGAGAATGTCCCTGTATTTACTGTAAGTCGCTTTGGATAAAAGCGTCTGCTAAATGAATAAATGTAAATGTAAATTTGGAGATGCCTGAACTGTAATCCACTGTTTCTATTTCAGATGGCTCTGCGTTACAACATCCCTCCTCCTCCAGACTTCTCAACCTTCAGCGTGACAACAGAGGTGGTTGGGTTGTGCAATATCACCAAACCCTCCCTCATTGTGACTGTGAACGTCAGGTACTCGATCCCCAGCCATGGACAACTACATCTAATACAGCCCGTAAGGCTGTCCAACCTTTAAGTACTCTCCAAGAAAGACGTTTTGTTTAAAAGTTTGTGTGTTTTAGGTATAACGGTCGCCGGAAGGAGACCAACATGGTCATTATCAATGTCAAGCTTCTCTCTGGCTTCATCTTAGACAAGACCTCCCTCGGACCCGTAAGTTCAAAAGTATACATACAGTGAACTAGTACCAAGAGCATTCATAAATTCTGCTTCTGTTAAATCCTGTTCTATTTTACTAACTTGTTCTCTTCTGTCAGCTGCAAAAGTCCAGCACAGTGAAGCGTGTCGATGAAGAGGATGGACATGTTATCATCTATGTCTCCGGGGTAGGTTTCAAGATTTCCCTGCTGTGAAGTTTAACAGACTTTTCATTGCAGTTCAGCTTTGAAGCTTAGTGTAAAAACGTTGTCACCTGCAGCATGTAATCACTATTCAAACAGTACAATCTGCTAACTGAAAATATTATCCTCCAAACATAAATAAGCTTGACAATTATCAAGGGGAAAAATCCCTCAGTCCAAGAAGGTTCACTGGTGATCAGATCATTGACAGTAACATTGCAAAATGCTAACATGGTCTCAGTTTAGAGGCCAGTGTGAGGAAGATCACTGCTTCAGTGCTAGATTATACTGTGAGCTAGCTAGCACTAGCGTAAGGGATCCCGTTACGCTGCATCGAGTCTTGGACACTCCTCAGATATTTTACGAAAATGTAAATACAATATAAATAAAAAAAATTACGTCACTGCATTGTACTTTAGAACCATACTATACCGAAGAAGAAGAAGGCAGGTACTATACATACCGTTTGAGAGCGTATACTTGAATAATCTCAGTGAGAAGTTTTAATTTGGTGTCCAGCAATGTAAACTGTGTCTGTAACAAGGAGTCATCTTACTGTTTGTCGTTGCTGCCGCATGTCGGTTAAAGACGTTACTGGGGTCTGGAACGTTGGTGAGTTTGAATGGACGATAATGGTGCCGCGCGCTCACCTAGCTCGAGCTCAGTGGTTCTTTAAGTTGTTGGAGGTACTGAACCCCGCGAGCTTCACAAGCACATTCACCTGAACCCTTCATGAATCATATGAGTCAAATGTGTGTCTTGACCTCCTGCCGAACCCCTGAAACTGACTTAAGAACCACTGATCTAACTAGTAGAGCCTCTAGAGAGCTAGCAAACAACACTAGTACTACTAGATAATGATTTAGCTGCTCGGTTCCATGTAGTAAGTAGGATCAGACGAGACTTTTTATCAAAAGTAATTTTGGAGCATTAGTGGAGCAGATTAAGACGTGCTTGTTATACCCAGCCACCTAGGTTCATATGTATCTAAGAGTAGGCTTTTATTGTTGTTTTATTGTTTGACGGTATGCTGGCATTGAGGTCCCTTGCTGTGCAAACTTAACTAAAACGTTATAAAGTATTAAACCGTGCAGCCGAACATACATTCCAAGCAACGCAATCGAGACCAAGACAACCTTTTGACACATGCGTTGTCTGTGTAGTCCAAATATTGAGGGATCCCTCTGGGTGGG
This sequence comes from Neosalanx taihuensis, assembly GCA_030340665.1. Classification (NCBI taxonomy): domain Eukaryota; kingdom Metazoa; phylum Chordata; class Actinopteri; order Osmeriformes; family Salangidae; genus Neosalanx; species Neosalanx taihuensis. The sequence goes on from CM059297.1 coordinate 14,745,125, forward strand.
AAATTAATAAAATAAAGAGAACATAGGTTTGTGATCGCTGAAGGGAAGCAGACTACAACAGTCTACATGGATGTTCACATTTACTTAATGACACAGTCTAGAGTGTCCAAAAAATAAAACCTGTTTACTTTCATAACTGCAAACACAATCAACAGTATCTAATGTGTAACTGTGTGTTTTCAAGCTGAAGCAGCAGGAAACCAAGTCTTACATCTTGGTCATCCTGGAGGACCTTCCAGTTAGGAACCTCAAACCTGCTGTGGTCAAGGTCTATGACTACTACCAGACAAGTATGAACACATGTAGAAAAGGACAGAAATGAAAACACAAGGGTTCAGACATGCTTTGTTGTTATGGTTTAAATGAAGTCTAATTTGAGTGTCTCCTCAGGTGACGTTGCGGTCAGTGACTACAGCTCTCCGTGTGCTGAGGGTAAGTTCAGCACATGTTACTTCCAATTACATTAATACATACATGTATATGAATAGCTATTTTTCCAGTAATGTAATTTTTTTGTATTTATATTGAACCCAGGGTTGATTGACAGTGAGTTTTACACCTAAATTCAAGATGTTGACAACTGTTTGAAAAGATTAGGCACTTTGTATTTTTGATGATGCAACCATCTATAACCGATTAGCTTTCCTCCCACCCGTAGCTGCCAGTACTTCCTCATAGGAAGTCGTGTCTGGTTATGATCTCATCAATCCAGCTGTCTTTCAAATTTAAGTAGTGAATTATGGAGTGAGTGAGGTTAATTTTTGGACCTGAGTGTGACCTTAAGGTAATTAGGAGCCAGTCACACCAAGTACATATCCACAGCGATCTTGGTGAAACCTGCTGTTGTTGTTTCTAATTGTATTTCCACAGGTGATGACATCAATGAGCTGTAGAATACCTGGATAATATTCTTCTTGCTGATTGGAGCGGAGATCAACAATTTGCTTTCTTTGTAGAATCGATTGATTTTGGCCAAGTCCTACATGTCCTAAATTAATTTTTAACTGTAGCCCCCCAAAAAGGTTTGTTTTTAGATTTGATTTAGTGTTCTTTTTTAGCCTTAATGACACCATCCACCTAGTCAGAACAATGTCCATGTCACAGTTCATAGTGGATTTACACCAATACCATGTCAGTGTTACTGAAGTTCCCCCTGAGACCAGCTAGTGACACTGTACTAGGAATACATGCATTATTACTGTGTTGAAGTAAGAAAAGGAAACGCATCGGTTCTGCAACATCCATTTACTAGATTGTACAAATTCCATATGTTGAAGTACCCTATTTAACAGAGGATACCAATACTGTCAACATAACCTGCTCCAAGGATGGCTTGACTGGGTGAGTGGTAGGTTGGCAGGAGCCAAGTGTGATAATCTACTAACTGTGTGTGTGTGTGTGTTTATATTCTTCTCTGAGTGTGTTTTAAGTTTGAATGAACAAACACACAGTGCATACAACACTTTATCCACTGATATGTACTTCGACCAATAAAAATCTTCAAACACTGTCAATGATGGAAAAAAACCTACATTTATATCCAGGCATTCATTTATACAGTATAAAAGTCTGTTTATTATCTAACAAGGATAATATCAATTATCATTAACAGTGATGTGATTCCTCCCGAGAATTATAGAACAGTTTGGATGAGCCCCGAAGGCAGGAAGGAGAATATATATTAAGGTATTTTATCACTCTTCTTTATAGACTGACATCTGCTATCTCAAGCATCATTTAAATATAAATGCCTGAAAGGACACGGAAGATTTATGCCTCAAGGTCATGATGTCTCCTGCCTCGGGGTCATGATGTCTCCTGCCTCAAGGTCATGATGTCACCTGCCTCAGGGTCATGATGTCACCTGCCTCAAGGTCATGATGTCTCCTGCCTCAAGGTCATGATGTCTCCTGCCTCAGGGTCATGATGTCTCCTGCCTCAAGGTCATGATGTCTCCTGCCTCAGGGTCATGATGTGGTCATGCAGAGTCTCATGATCAGGGTCAATGTAATCACCCACCAACAGAGAAACACAGTCAACGTGAACATGTCTCTTAAAAAAAAGACAAATCGTTAAAAAAGGTAAGGATTGATCAAAGCTAGATCAAGCCTTCACAACATCATCAACAGCACAATGACACCAGGTCAGTACAGATTCTTAAAGCTGTAGAGAAGGGTCAAGTTTGGACTGGACCTGGTCTGTCCTAGGTGGATCTGATCATGACACAGGTTTCAGTGTGGACAGTAGAGACAGGAGCCTACCAATGTCAACAGACCATTGAAACATCCCCACACATGATTAGTGGCAGAGCAGGGTAGCGTTAGCACATGGGTTGATTGCAGCTCCTACGACTAGGGTGAGGGTTAGACCCTGTCTTACCTTCAGACAGATCATTCATGCAAAGTCTGTCAAAACATCACCATTGTTTAACATGTATGACATTAACTTTGTGGCTAGTTCAGCAGCAGGATGTAGCTCGATTGACAGTCTCAGACTAGGATTATAACTGACTGGGGAGATCAAGGCACAGAGTATTGGGTGGTTTCTGCTCCTGGTTCCCTCTCGCTGTTATAGGCTGGCAGTGTTGGATAGCTGCTTCCTGTTGGGGGGGGGTCAAGTTAACACGACTTGGCAAACAGACTGAGCCCATCTCTGTTTAGGTGTGTGACAGTGTACATGTGTTCTCACACGTTAAGGGTAATTGTACATGTGTTCTCACACGTTAAGGGTAATTGTACATGTGTTCTCACACGTTAAGGGTAATTGGTTGGCCACATGACAATAAGATGGACACAGTGCAGGTTCAACAGTGGACTTGGACTGTGAGAACTACAAACATGGACTCCTGAGCTGCAGTTGACAGAAACTGGTAATGGTAGTCCCAGCCTCACTGACCTCTATAAGCTTTGATAGACGACATATAAAATAAGGTCTCAAAATATATCTCTTAGATCATTATACCTCTCCATTGCAGATGGAGTTTGTAGATAAACACAATTTACTCGTAATGGAACATATCATTGCATTCCATTGATGGACCATTATAGAGAAAACATTGGCATAATATCATTTGGCAATATTGAACAATATAATGTGTAAAAAAAAATCTGCACAAAATAACAGAATCATTTGTAAAACTGTAACTAAAACAAGATTCCCATTTGGCAATATAGAAAGGCTTTGTCAGTACTACATTTTGGTTTACTGTTTATACTGTGTGTGTGTGTCATTATCATATAGGGCTCCCTTATTCAATCCCAAAGAAGGCAATAGTAGAAAAAATAATTGTTGAAAATGTCTATACTGTGAAGATGAAGATGAATAAGTGAAGATGTTGATTAAAAATATTTGATCAAAAGTAACAAAATCATAGAAAAATCAAAAGGCTTATTTTCCCAGTGCTGGGAGACAGAGAAAGAGGCTTTAGAAGAGCCTGTGTCTGTAGTGTCTGTAGTTCAGGTGTGTACCCCTCCATCTTGGCCTCAGTTGAGGAACTGCGTGTACCCCTCTGCCCCGGTGACGATAACATCCATCCAGATCCTCATCGCTTCAGGCGAGGGAGCCACCATGTAGTACAGACGATCATGGGTCTTCACACAGAAGGTCAGGGATGGGTTGGGGCTCTGGAAGTCAGAGGAGGAAGAAGGAGAGAAAGAAAAGAGATGGAGAGATAGGAAGAGAGGGAGGATAATACAGAACATTACCCTCAACAAAACACTAAAGGTCAAAGGTCCAAGGTAAGTGTGCAGCTAGGCAAAGGGTAAGTCAAACCTGAGGCAGGTACAAGAGAACAGCGCCCTGGACACCAGAGCTGACCTCTCACCCCCCCACCCCCCCACCCCCTTCCCACCCTGAGTTCAGGGACGTGATATTCCACACTATTATTCAGGGTGTTACACACAGACTCACACACACACTGCCTTACAGACAGAAACAGTTACAAACACATGCACAGACTCACACAGACTTCTCTCTGAAACTGTGGAGGCAGGAACTCAGCAAGAATAACACGGGATACATAGGATGAGTCAAAACAGGAAGTACTATAGGAAGTACAACAGGAAGTGCTGAGGGTGTAAGACACCGTAAAACACACAGATGCACACATGCACATCATGTACACGTTTTGGACGCACACAACTACACCGATCAGAGAGGACAGACATGACTTCTGGAGACACACACAGCTGCTGTGGAAACCACAGACAGGACCAACATGAGGGTCCACTCTGATCTGTGCCATGCTGCAGTGTGCTTGATTTAGCTTCCCTGTGTGGTTGGAACTGTGCTGTAAAGGCAAACCAAGTATGTCTTGTTTGCTTAGCATGCCTGCTGAGTTATATCAAACACACTTAAGATCAGATGCAGTGAAGATTCAGCTTTAGTGAGCCTGCAGGCTGCACTGAAGGAGCTGAGGAAGGGGCAGGCAGGATACTGGGGTATCTCTTCAGTATGGGGGAGATGGGGTTGGGGTTAATTGGGACAGCAAGAGTGATACATACACTGGTCAAATTCAGGTTGAAAAATCCCTTCTGTGAAACCAGCCAGCAAAGAAAACAGTGAGGAGAAAATAATGGATAAAAGATACAAACAAAAACATAATAAAAAACACTGTGAAAAACAAGCCCCATTGAATAAAGAGTGACAAGGTGATGGTAAAATAAACAGAACTAAGTAAAGATATTCCCCGTTCTATACAGAGCACACAGCACTGACAGGAAGTAGAAACAGACAGGAAATACCTTGGTGGCGCTGCGTAGGTGGTCGTAGTAGACTTCTTCGATGGCCTGGAAGTAGATGACACCCTTCAACTTGCTCTCGTGTTTATCTGGAGAGGAGAGAGATGGGATGTGGGATGAGAGACAGGATGTGGGATGAGAGACAGGATGAGAGAGAGGAGGTGGGATGAGAGACAGGATGTGGGATGAGAGACAGGATGTGAGATGAGAGACAGGATATGGGATGAGAGAGACAGGATGTGGGATGAGAGAGACAGGATGTGGGATGAGAGAGACAGGATATGGGATGAGAGAGACAGGATGTGGGATGAGAGAGACAGGATGTGGGATGAGAGAGACAGGATGTGGGATGAGAGAGACAGGAGGTGGGATGAGAGAGACAGGATGTGGGATGAAAGAGACAGGATGTGGGATGAGAGAGACAGGATGTGGGATGAGAGAGGAGGTGGGATGAGAGAGACAGGATGTGGGATGAGAGAGGAGGTGGGATGAGAGAGACAGGATGTGGGATTAGAGTGGAAGGGAAACCTTCTATAGGGAGTCATGGTGTCAGCAGCACCACAATGAACCCTCTCATGCCAGCTTGTTTAAGTCAAACCTAGTTTAATGTTGGAAGGAAAGCCAGTGCAAGCAAGCAATCAATTTCTACAATAACAATAATATACAGTATATCAGAAACAACAGTGTTGAGCTATCCACTGTCCCAGTAAACTAAACCAAACTTGAATGGTCAGTGGTCATCCACAGCCCTGACAAGCTACCTGCCAATGAATCTAATCTGCATTGAAATATCTAGAATTCTGTGTCTTTTAGTGTTCCGTCTGTACGGATGGTAGGAGGAGCAACAGTATGTGTTCATCTCAGTGCAGGGTCATTGTAGCAGTGTTACATGGTTGTGGTACATGGTTGCAGTGTATTTCATCAGCCTCTGACAACTGAAATGGTAGTGGGGGGGTTCAAACCCCCAACTGCCCCCAAGGCATAAACACACCAACCAGTACTGCGCTACACCAGCAGCTCATATAGAGTAGTACATTTCTAGGAATAACTGTTACATTTAAATTCAGAGTAATTATCTTTTAATGACTTATTTTATCATTCAAATAGCCCCTCATTTGCATATTAGCAGAATGCCAAAGTCTCTGAAGTTTTCTTAGATGTTTTTTTTTAAATCTCATTAAAGCAATCGCTACTGCATAATGCACACACACAGTCGTATATCCTTCCATATATCTGACCTTCTGAGCAGACTGCACCGACTGCATCAGGTCTCTCCTCCAGCCTTACACCCCCACCCAACACCTACGGTCCCAACACACTCTAGAGCGCCCAGTCCCAACACAAGCTCTATCCCTGTCTGGCCCCCCAATGGTGGAATCAACTCCCCACCTCCATCAGAGACACAGACTGTCTCCCCACCTTCAAGAAAAGGCTCAAAACCCACTTGTTCCGGGAGTTCAATGGTACTTAGCATTGACTGCTGGACCTCCAGGATCACAATAACCTATTGAGGGGATTGTTGTTCCTGCTGGTCAGTTGTAACCAATCTGAAATATATTATTGCTGCTTGCTTTCCTACAGGTACACTCTTGCACTTTTGAGGTTCATTGTGTTCATAACTGTTTAACTGAATGCTCTTGTGGTCCTTCCCTTTGGTAATTGTTTGGCTTCTCACAATGTATGCTTCATGTTTGGGGCCATCTCCTTGCTATGATCCATAACCGATGCTCTTTTGTAAAGCTCTCTTGGAAGTCACTTTGGATGGAAGTGTCTGCTAAATGAGCCAGCAAGGCAGAGCTGTGTCAGGTGGCTGAGTGGTGAGGGCGTCGGACTAGTGATCAAAAGGTTGCAAGTTCGATTCCCATCTAAAGCAACATGACATTTTGTCTTTGGGCAAGACACTTCACCCTACTTGCCACAAGGGAAATTCCCCTGCATGTGCTGTAAATCGCTCTGGCTAAGAGTGTCTGCTAAATAACAACATGTAAAAAATGTAAATGTAACTCACCAACATAGTAGGAGAAGGTGCGTTTGAGTCGGTCAAAGACAAACCAGCGTTTCTTCCAGGACTTGATCTTCCCGCCCATCTTGACCAGGTAACCTTTACACATCTTGTCCGTCAGGATGACGTGGTAGCAGATCTCCACATTGTGACCAGACGACTCCACGTGACAGCGCAGGTCAAACTCCTCCTTCCTGATGGGCAGGTAGCGCGTCATTGGACGAGCCTGAGGAGGAGAGGAAGGGGGGAGGAGTCAAACAAGGTCCTGCTTCATCCAGTGTTAAATATGTCCTGAAAATAAGGTTTTGTGAGTGAGTCCAATGATTTTAAGTTCCATGCCCAATGTGACCTGCATGATCTAAGAAAATTTTTCAACCCAGTTTGACCTGTTTTGAAGAAGGTTAGACCTGTGAAAGTGAGAACATCAAAACTAGCTTGTACCTGTGAGAAGTTCTTGGCCCTCATCTTGACCTCCTTCTCCACCAGCTGCAGCCGGTGTGAGGTCTCATCCTGCAGCCTCCTCTCCACGTCCTCCCTCCTCCTCCTCTCCTCGTCCAGCATCTGACGCCGAGTGTGGCTCTCTCGCTCCTGAAAGTCACACAAGCATCCATTCAGAATCTTCCCATTTGCTGGTTTCTGTGCGTTTTGCTGGAATGAGAAGGCTGTCGTGTTGTGTGATTGGACGAGCTGTGTGGTTTCCTGAGATGGGAAGGTTGCAGTGTTGTGTGATTGGACGAGCTGTGTGGTTTCCTGAGATGGGAAGGTTGCAGTGTTGTGTGATTGGACGAGCTGTGTGGTTTCCTGAGATGGGAAGGTTGCAGTGTTGTGTGATTGGACGAGCTGTGTGGTTTCCTGAGATGGGAAGGTTGCAGTGTTGTGTGATTGGCTGGTTTCTCACCCGAGACTCGATGAGTCGGGCCTTTTCCAGGTGGGCTTCTTTCAACATCTTCTCCATCTCTTCGATCTTCAACGCGTCCATCCCACTGGCACTGTGAGAGAGAACGGCAGAGAGAGAGATCAACACAAGGAGAAACATGGTCACTGATATAATGCTCATCCATCCATCTGAACTCCAGGTTACAGCATCCAACTCTGAAAGTTCCTTCCTTCTGTCCTCTGTGTGTGTGTGTGTGTGTGTGTGTGTGTGTGTGTGTGTGTGTTTGTGTGTTCTGCCTCTAACCTGGACATGTTGTCAGGGGAGCAGGCTGAGTTGTTGCCAGTGGATACGCTGGTGTCCATGCTGTCAGAACTCTCCAGGCTGAGTGTGTCGTACGGCCGTTCCCCCCCGGGCCCCCCGGCGGCAGGCTGGTGGTGCAGGATGGAGTGGTGCACCATGGGAGGGGCGGCGGGGGCGTAGAGGAGGGGCTGGGAGCCGTGGAGCGCATCCCACTGGCACTGGGCCTCCACAGCAGCCCTCTGCTTCAGCTCTGCCAGGCGCCTCCTCTGCTCCTCAATCACCTGCTGACCTTGGGGTGGGAGAGAGAGGAGGGGGGGGGGTGGAGAGAGGGAGAAAGAGAAGGAGAGAGAGAAAGAGACACAGATTTAGTCCAGTACAGAAGTTACTTAATGATTCCCCACACGCCCTTGCTTGCTGCATGAACATGCCAAGCTTGAGATCTTCATGTGTGTGTGTGTGTGTGTGTGGGGGGGGGGGGGGGATGGGGGGGGGATAGGGGGGTCTGGATAAGGCTGACAGAGGCTAGCTACCTTTCTGCTGCAGAGCCAGCTGTCTCTTGGTCTCTATGTCCTGCAGAGTGGTAGCCAGGTTCCTGGGGAGGCTCCCAGTACTGCTGGCCACCAGCAGGGGGCTCTGTGGGGTGGAGAGGGGAAGAGAGGGGGACAGTTTACACTTCTTCCTGTCATTTAAAGAAAAGATAGAGATGTCATACATTGGTTTTCTATAACTGCGCAAGTTGTTATTCGTACCCTGGAAGTGTTGCGTCCCAGAGTAGCTGTGCCGTACTGCAGCGGAGAACCAGGTCCAGAACCCTGTTTGGATCTCAGCACAGCCTGGCCCGCCTCACTGTCCAGCTTGGAGCGGAACACCTGAAGGGGACAGAAACACACTGCTCAGCCTGACGAGCAAATCCACCATACGGTTCTAACTACAGCTTATCCCATAGCTAGGATATCAACCCAAACACAAGGAGGGTGTAGGGCACTCGTTTTGGAATAGGGGTTAGCGCTGCCAGGGGTGGGGTTATCTTCAGAGATGAACAATGGGACGTCATTCTTCTTCTTCTTCAGCATGGCTGCTATCAACCCCTCTAATCCTGCCGTCTGCTGCTTGCTCTGTCATTAGACGCTCTTTGATGGGAGCGATGATTACAGAGCCTTTGATGCTGCTTACACCTGCCACCCACCTCTCCCCCAAACCCCCTCCCCCAAACCCCCTCCCCCAAACACTACAACAGACCCCACCCAAGTCACCCCAACCCTCCCCCCAAACCTCCCACTCCAACATTTCCAAACCCCAGCCCCCCCTCACACACCTGTCCCTCTAAACCAGGGACAC
>CM059297.1:14759380-14766880 GCA_030340665.1 Neosalanx taihuensis
CAGCCCTCTGAGAGGCCCCATGAACTGTGTGTCAGTGTGTATGAAGTCTAGTGTGTGTGAAGTGTGTGTAAAGTGCTGTGTGTGTGTGTGAAGTGTGTGTAAAGTGCGTGTGTCTGAAGTGCAGTATGTGTAAAGTACAGAGTGTGTGAGGATTTGCCATGGGCCTATTATGCTGTTAATACCCTTAGTCTGACCTTTGATCCCCTCCAGAGTGAGACGAGGATGGGGGTGGGGCAGCTGAAATGGTGTGGGGGTGAATGGGGCTGGACTAGGTGGGGAGGGGCCGGAGGTGGTCCTGGAGTATGGGCACAGGAGCTGGAGGGGGTGGAGGGTCTGGAGGCAGAGGGTCTGGGAGTGGAGGGTCTGGGGGTGGAGGGTCTGGGGGTGGAGGGTCTGGAGGTGGAGGGTCTGGGAGTGGAGGGTCTGGGGGTGGAGGGTCTGGGAGTGGAGGGTCTGGGGGTGGAAGGTCTGGGGGTGGAGGGTCTGGGGGTGGAGGGTCTGGGAGTGGAGGGTCTGGGGGTGGAGGGTCTGGGAGTGGAGGGTCTGGGGGTGGAAGGTCTGGGGGTGGAGGGTCTGGGAGTGGAGAATCTGGGGGTGGAAGGTCTGGGAGCGGAGGGTCTGGGGGTGGAGGGTCTGGGAGTGGAGGGTCTGGGAGTGGAGGGTCTGGGAGTGGAGGGTCTGGGGGTGGAAGGTCTGGGGGTGGAGGGTCTGGGAGTGGAGAGTCTGGGGGTGGAAGGTCTGGGAGCGGAGGGTCTGGGGGTGGAGGGTCTGGGAGTGGAGGGTCTGGGGGTGGAGGGTCGGGGGGTGGGGGACCTGGGGTGGAGGGTCTGGGGGTGGAAGGTCTGGGGGTGGAGGGTGGAGGGGTGGAGGGTGGAGGGTCTGGGGGTGGAGGGTCGGGGGGTGGAGGGTGGAGGGTCTGGGGGCGGGGGACCTGGGGTGGAGGGTCTGGGGGTGGAAGGTCTGGGGGTGGAGGGTGGAGGGTCTGGGAGCGGAGGGTCTGGGGGCGGAGGTGTTGGGATGGAGGACACCCACCCTCTTGAGCTGCTCCTGCAGCTGTTCTCTGAGGGACTCAGGACAGTTATGGAGCTGGTTCTGCAGCTCGGCCAAGCTCTCCTGCTGGCTCTCCAACGCTCGCCGCTCCGCCTCTACGTTAGCCCTCTCCTAGAAAGACACGCAGCATACAAACACACACACACACACAGGGAGGTTCACGTACACGCGCACAGGCATACACACACATACAGGTAGACACGCGCGAGACACACACACACACACCAGCCAGGAGGAGAGACAGGAGGAAGAGAGGACAAGAGAGACAAAAACACAAGGCTCAAAATCCACGCCATGCAGAAGCACCTGATGTTAGAGACAGATCCCAACAGGGGGCGGGGCCAGAGAGTAGAGTTCTGGAACACTGAGCTCACACGGAGGTTCTAGAACCTTGTGACATCATCATCATCATCATCCTTGTCATTCTCTACTGTCTCCAGCTGCACTACAGTACCCAGACACACACAGCGGTGGACACACACCTCTGGGCCATCACTGCTAAAACAACACCAGACCACACACACACACCACACACACCAGACCACACAAACACACCATATCACCAGCACCAGATCACCGACACAGTGCTACAGGACACAGGTCCATGATAGTCACAGAGGTATAAGTTATGTTCCATAACCCAGTCTAGTGAGGGGTAATAAGAGTGATACATGTTATTCACACTAGGAACATATTTATATTGTGTATTCTCTCTAGAAACACGCAAGTTACATATACTCTGTTGAGATTAGAGTAACCATGCAGTATGCATGAATATACTGAACCCACATTCATGACAATTTGGGTTGCCATAGTGACACCATAGCACTCACTAAAGAGGGAGTTGTAGAAAGGGATTAAAAGTTTGAGTGACACCTCACCTTTCCAATCAGCATAGCAGCCTGATACAGCCCCACCCTCTTTATGATTAGCAACAACTGTGATGTGGCAGTTCTAGCTTGATTCATCCGTCTCCCGCTCTCTCTCTCTAGAAATACCTTCTGTCTTAGAATATCTCTCTCCATTTCTTTCTTCAAATGAATCTCTACCTGTCTCTCTCCCTCAGACCCAGAAACCACACAGCACACACTGGGGTTCACATTCACGACATACATATCTCCTTCTCTTTTTTACTGTCCGTCTGTCTGTCTACCTGTCTGTCTGCATGTCTGTCTGTCTGTCTACCTGTCTGTCTGCATGTCTGTCTGTCTGTCTGCATGTCTGTCTGTCTGTCTGTCTGCCTGTTTGCCTCTCTCTCTAAAGCATGAGATTAAAATGTGCTATCCACCATCATATCTTGACTGCGTACAAACAACCTGAAGGCCAAGTCTACAGCAGTGAGCATGTGTGTGTGTGTGTGTGTGTGTGTGTGTGTGTGTGGAGAAGCAGAGAGAGGGTTAGAGGTTAATTGAAGATGGTTAATTGGTAGAGCCAAGCCTGAACAACAGGAGAGGATGAGAGGAGAGGTGGAGAAACCCTGAGAGACCTGCCCATCCAAACCATCTAACTAGACTGGATCTTGGTGCAGTGGTGCATCATGGGTAATGTAGTGTTTTGAGGGGACGTGCCAGGAACCAGAGGGGTCAACACAGCTGTATAGAGTAATAGGAGCCCCAGCAGAGAGACCAGCAGCTGATAGACCAGGAGAGAGACCAGTATGGGGGTAGAGATGCTGGTCGAGGTGGTATCAGCTGGCTGATGACTGATGATCATGATGAGGTGTGTGTGTGTTTGTGATTGTATGTGTTCAGGTCTGTGTGTGTGTGAATCCATCTGTGTGTACCTGTGTACAAGTGTGTGTGTGTATCCATCTGTGTTTACAGGTGTGTGTGTGTTTATCCATCTGTGTTTACCTGTGTACAAGTGTGTGTGTGTATCCATCTGTGTGTACAGGTATGTGTGTGTGTATCCATCTGTGTTTACCTGTGTACAAGTGTGTGTGTGTATCCATCTGTGTGTACAGGTATGTGTGTGTTTATCCATCTGTGTTTACCTGTGCACAAGTGTGTGTGTCCTCAGCTCCTACCTTGTGCTTGGCTCGCTGGATGTTGTTCTCCAGATCACTGAGTTTGTGCTGCAGCTGAGTGATGATCTCTGACTCCGCCTCTATCTGCTCTTCCTCCGCCTGCCTCTCACCCTGCAGCAGCGCCCGCTCCATCTCAGCCTGGGAGGAAGTGACATCATGTCATACAGCAGCAGAGGAGGTGACAGGAGAGGAGCGGTGCGGAGAAGAGGTCAGAGGAGCTGAGAGGAGATTAGAGGAGAGATGAGGAGAGATTAGGAGAGAGGAGAGGAGTTGAGAGGAGCGAAGAGGAGATCAGAGGTGAGAGGAGATTAGAGGAGAGATGAGGAGAGATGAGGAGAGAGGAGCGGAGTTGAGAGGAGCGAAGAGGAGATCAGAGGTGAGAGGAGATTAGAGGAGAGGAGAGAGAACAGGAGGTGAGAAGAGAGGAGAGAGGAGGTGAGAGATGAGGAGAGAGAAAGTTAGAGGAGATGAGAGGAGGTGAGAGATGAGGACAGAGGAGGTGAGAGGAGGTGAGAGGAGGACAGAGGAGGTGAGAGGAGGTGAGAGAGGAGGTGAGATGAGGAGAGAGGAGGTGAGAGATGACTCTACCTCCTGTTTGGACTCCTGGAGCTGCTGCTCCAGCTCAGTCAGCCGGGTCTTCAGCTCATCCACTCGAGCCAGAACCCGAACCCGCTCCTCCTCCAGGTACCCCAGCTCCAGACGACCCCCCCCACTGCCTGACCCAGACCCAGACCCCGAGTCCTCCTGCTGCAGGGAGCCAGGGAGGAGGGCGGGGTGGAAACAAGGAGAGAAACAGAGATAGATAGAATAAGAGGGGAAGAATGTATAACATTCACTGTTTACACAAGGAAGTGGAGAAGATGTGAACATGCAGCAGTGTGACCCTGCGCGTGTTATAGTGTCATGTTATTGTAAGTTTAGGCGTGTGTGATTTAAATGTTCTGTCAGGTTAGAAGTGGGTGGCTGTGTGTGTGTGTGTGTGTGTGTGTGTGTGTGTGTGTGTGTGTGTGTGTGTGTGTGTGTGTGTGTGTGTGTGTGTGTGTGTGAGAGAGAGACATAGCTGCTGCATGCTCTGTGTTCTGACTAAGGAACGTACAAAGCATCCTCAGTTCCTTTGAAGTCATGTGTCCAGCTACAGTGAACACACTATGCACTAAAGCGGCATTATGCGTCAGCGACATTTACATGTGTGAGTGTGATGTGCCTGTGTTAGTGTACACCCTGCTCAGAGTCCTAGATATGCAGAGCCCGGTCTGTTCGTCTGCGGGGGTCTGACCTGTCTGTCTCCGTTGCTGAGGCCCCTCCCTGGGGAACGAGGAGTGGGGGTCCTCACCTCCTGGTGGGTGCTCTCCGTGCTGCTGCACTCCTCCTTCTGGTTGTCCTCGTCGCTCTCCCTCTGCCTCTGGGCCAGGCGCTGCTGAGACGAAGCCAGGAGGTTCTCCAGGGAGCCCCGGCGAACGGACGCCTCGCCCAGCCCCACGGGGAAGCCCATCCTGCCCCCCTCTCCCCCCAGACCCAGCCCCGGAACAGGAGCAGCTCCAGGACTGGGGCTGTCTACCTTGTTGTACTCCGCACACAAGTTCAGGATGGTCTCTAGACGTTGTCTCTCCTGGAGGACACAGGACAGAAAGACGAGAGGGAGAGGTGGGACGAGAGTGGGAGAGGTGGGACGAGAGGGGGAGAGGTGGGACGAGAGGGGGAGAGGTGGGACGAGAGGGGGAGATACAAAGGGGAAGGATGGATCAGATTAGTTTCCTGTTGGAGAAGTCAATATATATATCCACCGGTTATCTAATTTTCTGTTTATTCAATCTCATTTCCTGTTTGTGTCCAGTTCTTTGGATTGAGACGGGCACCGATGCCAGTCAGGATATGAACCATGTGTGTGTCCTTGTGTGTGTATGTATGTGTGTGTGTGTACAAATGTCTGAGTTAAATCTCATATTTGAGAAAGCAGTATCATGTGGTAAGCAGACTCCTTAGCTGGACGTCACATCCTGAAACAACCCTACCACCCCTAGTTCACCTCTGACCTCATGTCATCTGCTGACCCCCACCCTGTAAGATGACCCCCCCACCCCCCACACTGTGGGGTGACATCCCCAACAACACACCACCTCACCCCAAAACAGAAGAGCAGCTGCCACATAGACAGGACAGTCTAACATGCCACACATAACTGGCACGGCTCCATTCACTTTCCAGACATGTAGTCCCAGTGCTGGGCTGTCTGTGCGTTCACCTTGAGGGGGGGGCACTGCTCTCATGTCCTGTAAGACTCCTTTTAACACTAATTAGACCTCAGAGCGTAACTGCTGCTGCCACAGCCGGAGGTCCCTGGGGAGTGTGTGTGATGTGTGTGTGGTGTGTGTGTGCTGTGTGTGATGTGTGTGTGGTGTGTGTGTGATGTGTGTGTGTGTGTGCTGTGTGTGTGTGTGTGTGTGTGTGTGTGTGTGTGTGTGTGTGTGTGTGTGTGTGTGTGTAGTTTTGTTCCTCCAAACCCTCCTATTATCTCCAACCTCTAATCAGGGCTTCAACATGTGGGTGTGGCTTCAACTGAGGGGGTGTGGTTTAACAGCAGTCTAACCACACAGTTCCCCCTGTCTGTAGCAGGCCCATGGACACGCCCCCTTCTCCCACCAACCTCACCTGTGTCGACTACCTGGCTCAGACTACAGGATAGGATTTCTTCTGCAGTAGAATCTGGGTGTTTTTTTTGCTCAGCTCAAATCACAGCTGACACCTGTTCATTATGGGGCTCTGTGTGAAAGTTCCCTAGCTAGCAGACACATCTCTGCTAACTCAACATAATTGCTCCAGTCACTGTGGTTTTCCAGACAGACCCCCCAGAAACTGGGGGTTTCATTGTTCAGTCTCCTCAGAAGGTCCTGCCTGCTAACAGAGACCTTCACCATGTTACCCAGTTACCCAAGCTAGCTGCATAGCCTAATGAGCCTCAGTTACCATCGTTATAAAAAGTTAACCAATCTACATGTAGGGGCTAGGTAAGTTAGCTTGGGCCTGTTCAGCTAGCTATTCTAGCTAGCATGTGAGTCTCAAGCTAACCCAGCTAGCTACACAGTTCCAGTCTTACCCAGCTAGCATCAGAACCTCAAGTTAAGCTAACTAGTTACAAAGAATCCAGCTCCCTGCAGAGAACCCAGAGAACCCAGCTCCCTGCAGAGAACCCAGAGAACCCAGCTCCCTGCAGAGAACCCAGCAAGCTAGCAAGTCCCTACTAAGCTAGAAAGGTCATGTCTTTATGTTTATATTGCCTTGTAACTGCATCTGCTGAGGTCATTAGTGGACCCCACCCCCCCCCTCCAGCTGGCTCACACAACACCAGGACCAGCCTCCTACATCTCCCACCTCCCACTTCTACCTTGCTGGCTGGGTCAAAGGTCAGGCACATATGCGCACGCATGCATTCAACACAAACAAACGCTAGCAAGACTGGCATTAGAGTGGAACACAAGACTACCAATGGATTATCCAGATCTCTGCTGATACAGTAACAGACACAAGTAACAGCAGACAGACTCAGCAGAATCGTGTCTCCAAGGTTTGGGATTGATGGTATCAGTATTAATCACAGGCCTGTTCGATCACAGTGAAAACATTCCAGTGCATCAACATTCAATTAGTATCTGATACTGGATCAGGCCTACAGAACAGACTGCATTTACACCCCCCCCCCCCACACACACACACACCTTTATTACACCCCCCCCCCCCCCGCCCCCCCCCCCCCACACACACACACACACACCTTTATTACACCCCCCCCCGCCCCCCCCCCCACACACACACACACCTTTATCTCAGGGGGCTAACAGAGTCTTAGAGGTGCTCAAGGTACCACACAGCTCCAGTGTTACAGCAGCTGCCACCACCAGGCCCTGGACTGAAGCTCTCCTTATCTGCCACAGTGGTGGGAGGGTCAGCCTAAGTCACAAGTGTCACATACACACACGTGCACACACACGTGCACACACACACACACCCTTGTTGGTCCACTTGGAGGCAGCTGTAGGAGTCTGTGGGAGCTGTGTGTCCTTCTGTCCACAGCTGGCTCACAGTCCATCACCTGGCTCACCTGGCCCTCAACTGACAAACAATCTGCTCCCACATCATTAGACTGAGAGTCCAAACCTCTCTTACTCAGGGTTCAGACGCATGTCCCACTTACTCAACCCAACACCTGACTAACCTGTTCTAAGACTAACCTGTTCTAAGACTAACCTGTTCTAAAACTAACCTGTTTTAAGACTAGCCTGTTCTAAGACTAACCTGTTCTAAAACTAACCTGTTTTAAGACTAGCCTGTTCTAAAACTAACCTGTTCTAAGACTAGCCTGTTCTAAGACTAGCCTGTTCTAAGACTAACATGTTCTAAGACTAACCTGTTCTAAAACTAACCTGTTT
>CM059297.1:14771880-14781880 GCA_030340665.1 Neosalanx taihuensis
AGCCAAGCCCCCTCAGCCCCCAGGCCTAGAGCAGGGGGCGGGTCATGGATGAGGGGGCGGGGCCTGAAGGGGGCCTGCCTATATTAAGTCAGGGGGAAGTGGCTGTTCACAGCAACAGCTAGTTTACTAACTTGTTGACCAATAAACTGACAGACTGACTAACTAACTGACTGTAAAACAAAACAAAGACACTTGAACAGTCTCAGCAGCAGTTTCCTAGTGTTACTCTGTGAGTTAAGAAGTCCATGGTGTTATTTTACAAGTCTGGTTCCGACTGCAGTCATTGCTTCCCTCCAGTGATGCTGCTCCGCCCTCTGGTGGAGATTACAAGCACTACAGGAGGTTCACCCATGAGCAGCTCTGCTGCAGTCTACAGGACTACAAACAAACATGGCTACGGTCCGCAGGACTACAAGCATGATGGCTCAGGGCTGGTGTGTTTAATGTGTTTGAGGGATGGACAGGGAGCTTCCTCTCTGTTCTCTTCCATCATCCCTCCCCCCTCCTTCCTCAATCAAGCATGGAGGTGTATGTGTGGTAAAGAGCCGTGTGTATGTGGTAGAGAGGTATATTTGGCATGGTAGACAGGTATTTTGGATGTGTATATGTTTGTGGTAGTGTATGGTGTATATTTTTGGTGTGTATATGTCTGTAGTAGAGGTATATTCGGTGCGTGTGTGTGAGGTATTTTTGGTGTGTGTATGTGTGTGGTGAAGGTATATTTGGAGTGTGTGTGTATGAGTGTGTATGTATGTGTGTGTGTGTGTGTGTGTGTGTGTGTGTGTGTGTGTGTGTGTGTGTGTGAGGATTTGGTGTGCTGACCAAAGAGCCAGTCATGCAGCACAGGCACAACTGCTCATCTCTGTCTGTCTTGTGTTTCTGCTTCAGTTCTCTCTCTCTCTCTCTCTTTCTCTCTCTCTCTTTCTCCCTCTTTCTCTCTTCCTCTCTCGCTCTTCCTCTCCATTCCCCTCCTTCTCTCTGCAGACCTTAGTTTTACCTACAGATCCTGCAGAGTCATTCTCCTGTGTGTGAGCAGAGAAACAGAGAGAAGCAGTTAAAACCCTCCAGTAGTGACGTCACATAGATTAGTGTGCACATTGTCAGTGTGTCAGGCTGAATGATGGGGGCTCCGCTCAGTCTTCCCACCCCATCTGTGGTCATGACTTCAGCCACACACGGCAGCATGGACACCTCATGGAAACAGGTGACGTCGCTGAGAGACCCCTCTGGAACAACAACAGTGAAGTCATCTTCCTTGGACAAACCGACAAGATGATGTCATCTCTAATGGACAGCCTGGCAGTTCTCCATGGAAGGGGGGGGGGGGGGGGGCACCGTGCCAGAGAGGAGCGTCTACCCTGCCAAGGCTAGATCTCCTAATCAGCCTGTCGCCGTGCCAACCGCGGACTCGGCAGACTGGACAGCCTGGTCACCATGGGAACCCACTAGGTTGTTGAACTGCCAGGAGAGGGACCATGAGGCTTTACAGAAGGTTCGTCTGGAGAGGACCTGGCCTCCTCATGCTTGGTGGAAGGGTGATGGAAATGGTTCTGTCCAGGTTTGACTGTTTACTAACTAGCTGGTTCTCTGGGCTCTGGTCAGCCTCTCAGATTAAAGACCTGACGTCATGTCACGTTCTACACAATGGGTCATGTGACAGACGGGCTGTTGCCATGGACGCTGCCGTGACAGCTTGGCGTGATTGGCAGGTGGCTGTCACAGATGCTTGGGTGGGATTAGAACACAGACAGCTGTGTGATCCCCCCCCCCCCCATCATGGGATCATTCATCTCTCATGCTGGGAGGACGCTCCTGGGAGGACGCTCCAGGGAGGACGCTCCAGGGAGGACGCTCCTGGGAGGACGCTCCAGGGAGGACGCTCCTGGGAGGACGCTCTTGGGAGGACGCTCCTGGGAGGACGCTCTTGGGAGGACGCTCCTGGGAGGACGCTCCTGGGAGGACGCTCTTGGGAGGACGCTCCTGGGAGGACGCTCCTGGGAGGACGCTCCAGGGAGGACGCTCCTGGGAGGACGCTCCAGGGAGGACGCTCCTGGGAGGACGCTCCAGGGAGGACGCTCTTGGGAGGACGCTCTTGGGAGGACGCTCCAGGGAGGACGCTCCAGGGAGGACGCTCCAGGGAGGACGCTCCTGGGAGGACGCTCTTGGGAGGACGCTCCTGGGAGGACGCTCTTGGGAGGACGCTCCTGGGAGGACGCTCCTGGGAGGACGCTCTTGGGAGGACGCTCCTGGGAGGACGCTCCTGGGAGGACGCTCCAGGGAGGACGCTCCTGGGAGGACGCTCCAGGGAGGACGCTCCTGGGAGGACGCTCCAGGGAGGACGCTCTTGGGAGGACGCTCCTGGGAGGACGCTCCTGGGAGGACGCTCTTGGGAGGACGCTCCTGGGAGGACGCTCCTGGGAGGACGCTCCTGGGAGGACGCTCCAGGGAGGACGCTCCTGGGAGGACGCTCTTGGGAGGACGCTCCTGGGAGGACGCTCTTGGGAGGACGCTCCTGGGAGGACGCTCCTGGGAGGACGCTCCTGGGAGGACGCTCTTGGGAGGACGCTCCTGGGAGGACGCTCTTGGGAGGACGCTCCTGGGAGGACGCTCTTGGGAGGACGCTCCTGGGAGGACGCTCCTGGGAGGACGCTCTTGGGAGGACGCTCCTGGGAGGACGCTCTTGGGAGGACGCTCCTGGGAGGACGCTCTTGGGAGGACGCTCCTGGGAGGACGCTCTTGGGAGGACGCTCCTGGGAGGACGCTCCTGGGAGGACGCTCTTGGGAGGACGCTCCTGGGAGGACGCTCTTGGGAGGACGCTCCTGGGAGGACGCTCCTGGGAGGACGCTCTTGGGAGGACGCTCCTGGGAGGACGCTCTTGGGAGGACGCTCCTGGGAGGACGCTCTTGGGAGGACGCTCCTGGGAGGACACTCTTGGAGGACGCTCCTGGGAGGACGCTCTTGGGAGGACGCTCCTGGGAGGACGCTCTTGGGAGGACGCTCTTGGGAGGACGCTCCTGGGAGGACGCTCTTGGGAGGACGCTCCTGGGAGGACGCTCCTGGGCTCACAACCAAGAACATGAGCACATCCAGACTCCTGTCTCTCTGTCTCACTCACTGTGTGTGTCTCTCTCTGTTCCTCTCTCTAACTACGTCTCTCTCTCTTCCTGGTGCTGTTAACTGCAGGTTATTTTCCAGTGGAGTCATAAGTGGCTTCTAAGTAAACAAGTAGAAACAAGTAGCGATGATTGTATAATAAGATCCTTTCAACGAGGGAGCTTGACTGAACCATAAGATCTCATCACCCTTAGATCACATGCTGTAGATGGGAACATCTGGAGGGGCTGGTGGAGATCTGGGTCTCCTGGACTCTCCCCTGGTCTCTCCCCTGGTCTCCCCCCTGGTCTCTCCCCTGGTCTCTCCCCTGGTCTCCCCCCTGGTCTCTCCCCTGGTCTCTCCCCTGGTCTCCCCCCTGGTCTCTCCCCTGGTCTCTCCCCTGGTCTCTCCCCTGGTCTCTCCCCTGGTCTCCCCCCTGGTCTCTCCCCTGGTCTCTCCCCTGGTCTCTCCCCTGGTCTCACCCCTGGTATCACTCTTGTCTGTTACTCTGTCCCTGGCTGGGGCAGGGTCTGTGTCTGACAGTATTCTGGCACAAACATGGTTCTGTCCTCCCACTGAGAGAATCAGAGCATGGCAGAGTACAGCACACACACACACACACACACACACACACACACACACACAAACACACTAACAGGACTGCTTTAACATTAAACAACTGTCACTGTTTAGTGTTTTAACTGAAAAGACTGACAAGAATCTACTAAATGTAGAAACACAAACTGACACACAGACACACACACACACAGACACACAAACTGACACACACACAGACACACACACACACACACACAGATACACACACACAGCTATAAAACCTTTGTCTCTGAGCTTCATTCAAACCCCAGACAGATCCAACATGTCTGCCGGTGCCCCTCCCCCCGGTCTAAGGCACAACAAACAATAGGGTTGCCATGGAGACCACCGTCGTTGGTGAGAGCATATCACCAGAGTGTCAGACAGACTGAGGGGTTATTACTCCTCACCCTCCTCCTCACCCTGCTCACCCTCCTCACCCTCTTCCTCACCCTGCTCCTCACCCTGCTCCTCCTCCTCACCCTCCTCCTCCTCCTCACCCTCCTCCTCACCCTCCTCCTCACCCTCCTCCTCACCCTCACCCTGCCCCTCACCCTCCTCCTCACCGTCCTCCTCACCCTCCTCTTCACCCTGCTCCTCCTCCTCACCCTCCTTCTCCTCCTCACCCTCTTCCTCACCCTGCTCCTCACCCTCCTCCTAACGCTTCTCCTCACCCTCCTCCTCACCCTCCTCCTCACCCTCCTCACCCTCCTCCTCACCCTCACCCTGCTCCTCACCCTCCTCCTAATGCTTCTCCTCACCCTCCTCCTCACCCTGCTCCTCACCCTCTTCCTCACCCTCACCCTGCTCATCACCCTGCTCCTCACCCTCTTCCTCACCCCCCTCCTCACCCCCCTCCTCACCCTCCTCCTCATCCTCCTCCTCACCCTGCTCCCCTCACCTTCCTCCTAATGCTCCTCCTCCCTCTAGTATTATATGAGGTCAAAGACCAGTGTGTTAAACACTCAACACCAGACCTGCTGTGCTGCCCACACACCAACACTAGTGTTTAGGTTGACAACCCCAGGACCAGCTGTGCACACGACCAACACACTACTAAACTGAGGAGCGTGTCAGAAATGTCCCATATCATAAGCATATTAGTATGAAACATTTGATTCGCTTTGAATTTGACTTGTATTTTCAGTCACCAACTTCCTTGCCTTGAGATTAACAAGTGAACTAGCCCCCCACCCACTCCTCCCCCCTGCCGTCTCCATAGAGACGTGTGCCCGTGGCGACCCCGCTCACCAGCCTCTCCATCTCCTGCTCTCGCACTCTCTCGTCCCTCTGACGCCGGTGATACTCCAGCAGTTCATCCTCGTTGTCGCTGATCTCCGAGATGCTGTTCTTCCTCTCCCGCATGCCGGGGTGCATCCCTCGCAGCTCCCTGGCGCCCGCAGACATCTTCCGGTGCCCCCGCGGGCTGGACAGGGGGGAGGAGCCAGGCAGGGACCCCAGGCTGTAGGCGGGGGACAGAGCATTCCCAAAGCTGGCCTTCCTCCCCGCTCCTCCGCCTCCACCCTCCAGAATCTGACCTGACGTAGGAGAGGGGGAGCGGGCACGTACACCTCCCCTGTAGAACTGCTCCTCCGGAGGAGAGGAAGCCTTGCGGCGAAGCCTGGGGCTCTCTGGCACCTGCCTGCCCAGCCCAGAAGGGCTGTCTGGGGTCCGGAGGGTTGGGATTGTCCCTGGGAGGACCCCGGGGAGTACTGGGGCCCCCATCCCCCTGCGAGTCATGGAGGGGCTGAGGGGAGGCAGCTCTCTCATGCTGTTGCCCCCCCCTGAGCTGAGCTCCAGGTTCCTGCGGACCAGCCGGGGGCTCTCGGGGGTGTTGAGGGAGCGTGGGTGCTGCTGAAGTGGAGGGGCTCCTTGGATGATGTGGACGATGGGGTCCAGGGGGGGCTGGTAGGGCCGGGGGGGCTGGGAGAACTGGCGGGAGGGGCTGGCAGAGAGGGAGCGCTCTGCCAGGCTCACCTGCTCCCTGAATGGGCTGGCGGGTCTTTCCTGGAGAACAGTGCCAGACCTGGACCTGGGACTGGAGGGGGAGGGGGAGGCACATGGGGAATGGGGGAACTTGGGAGTTAGTCGGGGGCTGGTTGGCACACTGCTCCTGCTGTGAGACCCAGCCTCAGACAGGGAGGAGGTGGAGGACAGCAGGTGGGTCTGTCTGGGACTCTCTGACCCATCATGACCCAGACTCCTGCGGCCTGGCTTAGGGCTTGGCGGGGCCTCCAGCAGCGCCTTCCTCTGAAGCCTGGGACTTTCCTGAACCTTCTGGCCCCCACTGCTGCCACTGTAGCTGGGCAAAGTGGTCCGTGGCTGGGGGATGGGGGGCTGGGTGGAGTAGTTGTAGCTGGAGGAGCGGACAGGGATGGGGGGCAGAGAATGATCCAGAGGGGCCCCCCCAGGGGAAGGGGTGTAGCTCCCGCTACTGGCTGCTGAGGGGGAGGAGAGGGGGGAGAAGGGAGGGGAGGTGTTCTCATAGCTAGAGCCCACAGACATGGCTCCTGGGCTGGTTGGGGGAGACAGCAGGTACCTCCCCCCTCCATTAACCATGGGGGAGAGAGGGGAGAGGGGGGAGTGGGGGATGGGCTGGCCACACGGGGGCTTCTTGGTGTCGGAGGAAGATGGCTGAGGGTCATCCATGATTAGAGAGTCCATAATATCTTGGAGGTCTTTCTCAATGGAGCTGACAATGGTGCTGTGCTCAGTCCGGTTTCCAGGGGAGGGCTGGGGCTGAGACTGGGCGGGGCCAGGCTGGTGGTTCCCATTGGCCAGGCTCTCACAGTCTGAAGGGAGGAACAGAAGCCAGTGTTAGCCAGGATGGTGGTGGATGTTAAACAGCCCTGCTGGGACCCTGAGGTCAGATATGCAGATAGGAATCCAAGCCACTAGATAAGAGATAACAGGAGTCAATAAGACAGAGAACAGAGCTGAGAAAACAATAGTTGATTCAACTAAAGCAGTGGTTCTCAATTCCGGTCCTCAGGGCCCACTGTCCTGCATGTTTTAGATGTTTCCCTGCTCCAACACACCGGATTCAATTGAATGAGTCACTATGAAGCTCAGCAGACGCCTGATAATTACACTTCATTTGAATCAGGTGTGTTGGAAGGGGGAAACATCTAAAACATGCAGGACAGTGGGCCCCGAGGACCAGGATTGAGAACCACTGAACTAAAGTATTGTACAAAGAACAGAATGGAATCCTGCGGAGTAACAGGGAGTAGAGTATTATAGAATAGGGTTAGAGCAGAGTCAACTGGGGTTGAGTGAACCTGAATACAACAGTATTGCAGAACAGAGAAGGGTTCTGTAGAATAGAATGAACTGGATCATCATAGAGTAGAACAGAACAGGGTTAACTGAACATGACTGGTGCTTGGCCTGTCCGCTCTCCATGAAAGCAGCAGGTGAGAATGGATGAATGGCTGACCCAGACCAGCCTCTGCTGGCTCATTAGACTGAAGAGGCTGGTTAGCTTTCTGTGTGAGTCCCACTCCAGCCCAGCCCCACCTGAGAGAGGACCCAGTTCCTCTGCTTCCAACACAATCACTCCACAATCTCTCAAGCGGAAATGAAGAGAAGGATAGGAGGGAGGGAGGGAGGGAGGGAGGGAGGGAGGGAGGGAGGGAGGGAGGGAGGGAGGGAGGGAGGGAGGGAGGGAGGGAGGGAGGGAGGGAGGGAGGGAGGGAGGGAGGGAGGGAGGGAGGGAGGGAGGGAGGGAGGGAGGGAGGGAGGGAGGGAGGGAAAATGGGGCGGAAGGTAAGAGGAGTCGGTGAGGAGGAGAAGGGAGCTGATTGAGGAGGTGGAGATGCAAGGATAAAGGGGGGGGGAGGGACAGAGGAGGGAGTAGAAAAAGAGGAGTGAGCGAGGACAGGGAGGAGAGAGGAAACAAATGGGAGAGAGAGGGTTAGCAGGAGAGGGAGTGAGAGATGGGGGAGCAAGAGAGGGAGTGTGAGATGGAGGGAGCGAGCAGGAGAAGGAGTGGAAGATGGAGGGAGCAGGGGAGGGAGTGGGAGAGGGGGGAGCAGGAGAGGGGGGAGCAGGGGAGGAGTGGGAGGGAGCAGGGGAGGAGTGGGAGAGGGGAGAGCAGGGGAGGAGTGGGAGAGGGGGGATCATGCTGTGGACAGCGATAGCAGATCAGGGAGAATGTGGCAGTCTAACCCAATTACAGGGGTCTGAGAGAAGCTCAGCTACCATGTAGACTGGTAATCTAATCTTAATCTTAATCTGAGCGTTCAGTTATGTCAACATGCTGGACTAGACAGAGGGACAGGGGAGTGTGGCGTGGACAGGTTTCTAGAAGGACATGATTTTCTCAGATGTTTCATCAACAAGGAGTGCAAACATTTAGATTAAAGGAGTCAGGTGACTGAGGGTGTCGAACCAGCGATCAGAAGGTCATCATTTCGATTCCCGACTAAGGCAACATGACGTAGTGTCCTTGGGCAAAGGCACTTCACCCTATTTGCCTCAGAGGGGAATGTCCCTGTACTTGCTGTAAGTGACTCTGGATAAGAGCGTCAGCTAAATGACTAAATGGAAATACATTTGCATTTACAAATACATACTTCATAGTGGAGGAAAGTCAATGAGATCCTGATTCACTTTCACCTCCATGTCTGTCAGCTATTAGAGTGAAATACTATCGACACACTGTCCTCTGTCACAGTGTTGAGGGTGATATCAACAGAGGCACGTTTACAGAGCCTATACCTGCCTCAACCCAGGACATGCAGGACACACAGCAAGACCTCAAGCACAGGTCACCATCTATTCACCAAGATGACCTCACACCTGTCCCAATTACACACTGCACGACATGGGGGGTCAGTAATAATGCATGAGGTGAAGGGATGCAGGCTGATGCAGCCTCCTCTCTCCCCAGCAGCCTCCTCTCTCCCCAGCAGCCTCCTCTCTCCCCAGCAGCCTCCTCCCTCCCCAGCAGCCTCCTCTCTCCCCGGCAGCCTCCTCCATCCCCAGCAGCCTCCTCTCTCCCCAGCAGCCTCCTCTCTCCCCAGCAGCCTCCTCTCACCCCGGTAGCCTCCTCTCTCCCCAGCAGCCTCCTCTCTCTCATCCACCTCTCTCTCATCCCTCTCATCCTCCTCTCTCTCATCCCTCACAGCAGCATGACGTCCAGAATGACAGAAGCACCGATCAGTGTATTCAGACCACATTTGGGTGGAAATAAGACAATAATTGTACAAAAATGTCGGTAATTTCGGTGTATAATTATACCTGTTACATGCTTATTACGCCGGGAAGGGAGACACTGACATCAGAAGTGTCCCGAATTGAACAATTTCATCATGTAGAAATCCAACAATCAGCCCGGGTTTGATGGAAACCTTAAACACCCGGTAACACTGTGGCCATATGGAGAGAATAACACAGGCTACTTACATGAGAAGATCTGACCACTAAATCATCAATTTCAGTGTTTTATACGCCTGCTGTATGATAAAGTCCACCCCTCCAGCCCTGCCTGCTGTGCCCGGCTCTCCTGCCTGCTGTTCCCGGCTCTCCTGGAGCTTGAGAGCGGCTCCTCCGTGCTGCTCCTGCCGCTCCTGAGCCTCCTCTCCTCGGATCTCCCCCCTCCCTGTCCACGGTGCTGATGGCTTCGCCTCTTAAAGAGCCACGACATGTTTAGTGTCTAGGTACAAAACCTCTTCTTGTAACAGTTTAGTAAAAAATAAATAAATCGGTATTTCTATTCGTATTCGCTATAATAACGCGTTTCCCTTTATTACCATTCATGCAGTGTGTAGTAGGGGAGGCCGGGGATGAAAGTAACACATTGTGTTTGAGCGTCTGCAACAGAGTGGTTGTTTGTGCTTGGTCTCTCAAACTTTGATACATACTACCCATAACTGTTTTCTACAAATATAACTCACTTTGACATCTTTTAAACAATCACAGATTACGTGAGTTAGTGTCAAATACAAAGAGTTCCGTTGTTACAATGTACCCCACAACTGGGGTAAAACCAGCTGGGCATGGATGTAACAACGAGAGGTCATTTGCTAAAATAACGTTCACACTAGAAAATTTAGTTATTGTCCTGTGCCAACTGGTATGCAAACTTCCTGACCTAAAATCAAGTGATCCGTAAACATGTTATCCCCATGAATGATGTATGACACCTTGGGGCAACAAGTAAGCCACAACAACTGTTTTGGATAGCTGTAAATACATTCATTCTCTACCTCTTAATAATAGGTATAAGAATTATGGAGATCATTTTTTTCTTTTTATTATGCTTATCTAATTGATACCTCTCGAGGGATTAACCTATAGAACAGA
>CM059297.1:14786880-14796880 GCA_030340665.1 Neosalanx taihuensis
ATGGATATCTCCCATCTAATCAGTCCAGACCATAGACCAGGTTAGGCCAAGCCAGACCAGATCGAGCCAGACCAGACCAGACCAGGCTAGACGCATAGAGATAGACTGCTATCTTATAGAGATTCTTATAGAAAGAAACCTAGTGAGGTCCTGACAGACCAGACCACCCAGACACCTCATCCATCCATCTTCACAAGTCTAATCTAGCCAAACTCCACCACGCCTGTGGCCTTTTACTGGAAACCTCCACTGATTCACTTCTTCTGAAGCACTCCCAGAGGTCATACACTCAGAGGTCTCTCTCTCTCTCACACACACACACACACACACACACGAACCCATGGTGACATGGTTAACCTACAGTCATCATGTTTCTCTGGGTGGGCGAAGATCTTTACCACAATAAGCACACCTGATCTAGTTCATCAACCAAACACAGTTCCAGAACCAAACTTGACAGGAACCATGTTGTTAAGTGTTGGTCTTCACTAGAATAGTAAAACTAATCTCTCTCTTTGTGTGTGTGTGTGTGTGTGTGTGTGTGTGTGTGTGTGTGTGTGTGTGTGTGTGTGTGTGTGTGTGTGTGCAAGGCTATGTGCATGGCTCCTTCAATAGGACCCTCCTACTGAATCATACAGATTGATTCTTGTAGCACTTAAGAGTGAGTTGAGACATTCTCCTCCAAAGACCCAATCCCAGCCCCTGCATGGTGGCCTTCATCATACAGAGTGCCTTGTGGGCGTTCCTCCAGGAACCAACATCTTTAATCTCCTCAGGACTGCATCAGTCTCCAGGCCCAGCCTTCTATACCCTTCAAGAGGCTGTGGAGCACATCACAAAGACACAGGGACACAGCTAACACAACAGGCTCCTGGAGATTTGAATCTGGGAGTCAGGTGGCTGAGTGGTTAGAGCGTCGGACTAGTGATCCAAACATTATCAGTTTGATTCTCGGCTGTGTCAACATGACGTTGTGTCCTTGGGCAAGGCACTTCACCCTACTTGCCTCAGTGGGGAATGTCCCTGTACTTGCTGTGAGTCACTCTGGATAAGAGCGTCTGCTAGATGACTCTATGTAAATGAATCAGCACAAAACCTTTCTGAGCAAGTGTGTCTGTGATATGCAAGGACACCCTGACACTGTGACCACCAGTGGAGGTGACGTCATACAATCACCTGAAAGCAACAACTGACACTCAAGTTAATAAGTTCTGGTCTCCAGCCAGGAGAGACCTGGAGCTAAACCCTGATTTCATTACCATGCTCAGCCACAGCCAATCACAGGCAATCCCATTTATTACCATGATCGACCACAGCCAATCACAGCCAATCCCAGACAACAGGCACTGCACTAGGAATGGAGCGAGGCTGGGGGAGACAGAGGGGCTGAGGTTTGAGGCCAAGAAGCTGAGGGTTGGAGGCCAAGAGGGTTGAGGACAGGAGCCAGAGAGCCTAGGAGGAAGAGAGGCTGAGCATTGGAGGCCAAGAGGCTCGGAGGGAGTGGGAATACTTGTAATCCTCATGATACACAGGAGAACACAGACATCAGCTGGACTTTCTGCTCTCTGAACCATCTGTTTTATATCCTAGCTTCTGCTCGTGAGAAACAACAGATCCTACAGTAAGAAGCTCACTACATTGGGTGACTAAAGAGGTCCATTACTCCAAAGTGTCACCATGAATCCATCCCAACACTTTGGTCTGCCAAAGAAAATGCACTCTAAAACTCTCACTATCAACCCTCACAGTCAATCCATTCATTAACTGCTAGTTAACCATTAGCTAACTAGCCTGAGTGACCCCAGAGTCTGACCGTTCCAGGTTCCTGACTCTCTCCGGGAGGAGACACAAAAGACTAACGGTTACAGCTGCCAGTCGTACGTCAGCAGACAGACGAGAGCCACTGGACAAAGGGATGCCCAGATCACCGCCGGCCAGTTTCCATGGTGTGGCCGTGTTTTACGACCAAGGGAAAGGCCAAAGAGGGGAGCCTCTATCTGCAGCCTGAGCCAGGGAAGAGCTTGGCCAGACTTCCATACCAG
Organism: Neosalanx taihuensis; assembly: GCA_030340665.1. Lineage (NCBI taxonomy): Eukaryota > Metazoa > Chordata > Actinopteri > Osmeriformes > Salangidae > Neosalanx > Neosalanx taihuensis. Next base: position 14,788,923 of record CM059297.1, read on the forward strand.
AAGGAGATTCTCAGGCACGCAGGAAGGCGTCTGACAAGACAACATAGAAACTCCCCTGGGGTCTATTTCCTCCAGAAAATCCAAGCTGAGTCCGTCAGGAATCGTCAGCATGCTGGACGGTGATGTCATCCATCCTGCTTTCCATGACAGAGGTCTGCTGTAGGAGGACATGATCAGAATACAGCAGGACCATGCACAAGCTGTCCCACTGTCTGAACACACACACTTCCTACATTTACATGGAGTCATTTAGCAGGCGCTCTTATCCAGAGTGATTAACAGCAAGAGTAGGGACATTCCCACTGAGGTACGTAGGGTTAGAGAAACCTGGTTAAGTGCACAAGGACACACGTCATGTTGGCACAGCCAGGAATCTAACTGGTGACCTTCTGATCACCAGCCTGACTCCTTAACCACTCAGCCACCTGACTTCCTCCGGCCAGATACTGTTGTTCCCTGGTCGTCTGTGTGAGTGAGCGGCAGTGTGGTCAGATGTCTGTGTTACAGGAAGTTAGCTAGAGGCAGCAGCAGATGTTCACCCTCTCCTCCTTCCTAGCTCATCTTCTCCTCTGTTCCTATTGTCAGAACCATCAGCACCCCTTCCTGCTGGAGGTTAAGCCCAGCAGCAGATGGCCACGGGGGTTGATGTTTATCAATACAATCTCTGACCTCACAAAATGAATGAGAGCCTGCACAATACTGAGCCAGCCCACCCCACCATGAAGAGACTACTCCTACACAACCCTCCTCTGTTAAATCTGACCTACTGCAGTGACCCCTGCTGCTGTGGTATGGTGTGCTACACACACACACACACACATGCCAGCATACTCAAACATACACACACATGGTCGATGCCACGTGTGCTGGCTGGCTGGCTGACCGGCCCAACTGGGGTTGATGTTTAGAAATGTAATTCATATATACGTCCGACCATTGACTCTCACTTTTAAAAGCACAGTACGTGATTGGGGAAATATCTGCCACCACACACACACATTCACAGTCAAACACACACGTACACCTTCCAAGTGAAACCTTGAGCCCTGCCAGAGTGGAAACAGAGCATGGTGAGGGGAGATAGGCTGTGTGAGGGAGGGGGAACGTGGCTATATCCAGGCTCAGGCATGGATCCCAGCTATGCTGAGGTCACACTGATCACCAGGAATAGCTGTGAAACAGAAGCTAGAGAGAAACGGGACTAGGGGGAGAGAGACAGGGAGAGAGAGGGAGGGAGAGAGAGAGAGAGAGAGAGAGAGAGAGAGAGAGAGAGGGAGAGAGAGAGAGAGAGACAGACAGACAGACAGAGAGAGAGAGAGACAGAGAGAGAGACAGGGAGAGAGAGGGAGAGGGAGAGAGAGAGAGAGAGAGAGAGAGAGAGAGAGAGAGGGGGGGGAGAGAGAGACACCCGGCTCTGCTCCCTCTGCTCTGTCATCACCAAGACTCTGCCAGGAGATTCTAGACCAGTGGACATGTTCTAAACAGACCTCACGTGAAGGAGGAGGAAGTTGGGATAGATTATCTGTTGCAGAAAGACACAGCAGAACAAGTATCCTCTGGTTTAGTTCAGGGGCTGAACGAAAGCCGCCTTCAAGTGGTTGAGAGATGTGGTTTTGCCTGTATGAACCCGTGTTCAAGCATTGTTACTGTATTTTACTGTGTGTTGTAGAGCAGCCATTTAGATTGTGCACCTTGAATCAACATTTCACATGTGGATTTGTACAGTATCTGATCCCATTTGATATGATATTAAATAATAGGCCTACGTTTCATTCAGTTTATTTATGAAGCCTATTCATTCATCTTCATTTTGACAGATACCGGTTGCAACAACTTGTCACAGGACAAAGATACCGGGAGATAGAAACTGTTCTCTAATGTAAACTGTTTTCTAACTGTTTTCTAACTGTTTTCCTTATTATTATTTCAGGATGAAAAACAAACACTTACTTTAAATCAGATGAATGAATCTCCTCTCTCTCTCCGCTGGGATCATCGCTCCTTTAAAACAAGCCACGTGTTCTTCCTTCCTATAGAGCAGATTATTGTTTCCAGAACAAGAGGGTGGTGATGCTGCTCTGCCCAGACTAGATCCTCTTTGTTATGATAATATTACTGGGTTTTGTCGCAAACCTTATGCCTTCTGGAAGGAGCAGTCCGCTGGCTTGCAAACAACACAACTGCCGCAACCTTTAGTGGATCGAAGCTTCCGTGAAAGATCCCGCACCGCATAATCAGTGCTGTGGAAGTTTTACAGTCTCAGTGTCTTTGTATCCATTGTGTTGTGGTCCCGCGGGTCACTGTCCGGGTCACCCTGTCCCCGCTGCTGCTTCACTGAACTGCACAACCCGCCCGAGGAAGGTAACTGAACAGCTGTCTCTGACACCGGGCTCAAACTAATTTCTCACCCCGGAGAGGAAGAGAGAAAGGGGGTTGAGCGGCAGGAGGGAGAGAAGGGGGAGGGAGTATGGAGGGAGGAGGGGGGGGGAGCTGAAAAGCTGTCTCTCTCTCCCACCAGAACAGTCATGTTCTCCACTAAGGTTGTTATTGTGCAACGCTGACTGACTAAACCCAGTCTTCACCTGGGGACATGGGGCCGGGACCTGCTTCAGATGATTCACCCTCCTCCCTGTATCATACATCCATGTCCCTGAGGACCTGAGTATGCAGCTGGTGTCAGTTCTTAAGAGGTGGGAACACACAACAGAAACTCCCCCTGTCTAGAACTAACCTCAACCCTAGGAGAAGACAGGGTCAGACTCCCCCCCAAAACAGTCAGAGAAAAATAGATTTAGGGTATAGAGAGACTTGCCATAGGGTAAGAGAGAGGGGTATAGAGAGACTTGCCCTAGGGTAAGAAAGGGGGTATAGAGAGATCTGTCCTGGGGTAAGAGAGAGGGGTATAGAGAGACCTGCCCTAGGGTAAGAGAGAGGGGGGTATAGAGAGACCTGTCCTAGGGTAAGAGAGAGGGGTATAGGAAGACCTGTCCTGGGGTAAGAGAGAGGGGTATAGAGAGACCTGCCCTAGGGTAAGAGAGAGGGGTATAGAGAGACCTGCCCTAGGGTAAGAGAGAGGGGTATAGGAAGACCTGCCCTGGGATAAGAGAGGGGGGTATAGGAAGACCTGCCCTGGGGTAAGAGAGAGGGGTATAGAGAGACCTGCCCTTATGGTAAGAGAGAGGGGTATAGAGAGACCTGCCCTGTGGTAAGAGAGGGGGGTATAGGAAGACCTGCCCTGGGGTAAGAGAGAGGGGTATAGAGAGACCTGCCCTGGGGTAAGAGAGGGGTATAGAGAGACCTGCCCTAGGGTAAGAGAGGGGGGTATAGAGAGACCTGCCCTGGGGTAAGAGAGGGGGGTATAGAGAGATCTGTCCTGGGGTAAGAGAGGGGGGTATAGGAAGACCTGCCCTGGGGTAAGAGAGAGGGGTATAGAGAGACCTGCCCTGGGGTAAGAGAGGGGTATAGAGAGACCTGCCCTGGGGTAAGAGAGGGGGGTATAGAGAGACCTGCCCTGGGGTAAGAGAGGGGGGTATTTATAGCAGTTTGCACACTCAGGTTTCTCAGTAGAGAATGCAGGTTGGGAGGCCATCAGCAGACAGACAGGCAGATAAACAGGCAGACAGATGGACAGACAGACAGTCATCCAGTAAAAGACAGACAGACAGGAATGTAGACAGACACCAGACTCCCCCTAACTTCAGGATTCCAGGGATGAGATGAGGAGAAGCAGCTTCCTGTGACAACCATGACTAATAATGACTAGTGTCACACTCCAATCACACACACACACACACACACCACACGCCCAAGTCACACACCAGCAGCTCTCACACAAGACCATGCTCACATCTGCAATACTTGCACAACACACACACACACAGTCAACCTTTCTTGCAAGTTAGTTCTCAGGGTCAGGGGTCAGGCTGGGATCTTCAACACAGACACTATCTGCTAGACATCTCTTCTGACTCTATTAGATCTATTAGACAAATGATTCATTCATTTGTTTGTTTGCACACCCGTTCATTTACATTCATATATTCATCCATTCATCCTTTCAACTATTTGTTCATCTATTAATTAATTCAGTCACAAACAGCCTACAGCTCGCTCACTAGCTTTAAAGAGATCATCAATAAGTCACAGACTCTGTTGTGTGTTTTATTTGTGTGTATGTGTGTGTGTGTGGGTCGGGTTAGGCTGATTGTGGAGGTAACACATTAACAGTTCATTAGACCAGCAGCACCCCCCCCCCCCCCCCCCCCCTCTCCAGGAGCTGATAGCTGATCCAGGTCTAGAGGGGTTATGAAGCTGGGCAGATGTCCTGCTCACACCCCTCCCTCCCTGGGTCTCTCTCCCCCATCTCTGGGGCCTGGAGAAGCTGCTTAGACAGCCATTAACGCCTATTGATCTCCCTCTGATGCACTCATGGTCACTGACAGACAGACAGACAGACTGGGCTGCATGTTGCTCCTGGTGACCGGTGAAACATTAGCCTTCGGGTTTGTGAACCATGACCAATAAAAAACAGTCTAACTTGGGAATCTAGGAATTTGGAAAGGAGAGGCGAAGAGGGGAGGGTAGAGACAGAGGTAGAGGCAGGGACAGAGGCAGAGACAGAGGCAGACAGAGTCAGTGCTGTCCTACCTTGAGACAGGCGTGTGGGCTTGGTGACTGAGAGTCCGTCTATGGCGCAGGTGTTTCCACAGGGGTGGAGGGTGATGACCCCTGATCTGTTCTCTATGTAGCAGTGCTGGGCCTCCAAACCGGGCCCTTGGATGCTGATGTCTGTGGGGCCATGACCCAGGGTGGTTCTCCCTGGGGGGTACACACACACAAACACATCCATTAGTAATACACTAATACCATCATCTTATCTTTTACAATTAAACTGCAGCTATGACAATATATGTATGTTGGTTTGTTTAAACAGTAACTATTAAAGGAATACTGCAAAGTTACTTGTAAAGGTGAGGTTGAATGCCTCTAATCTCCCAGCCCCTCAGCCTCCCTGCCCCTCAGCCTCCCTGCCCCTCAGGCCCCCAGGCCCTTAGCCCCTGCCTGGGCCCCAGTATTACAGTAACGTGTTAAATCTGGCAACCAAGGTAGTCCTCTCTGGGACAACACACCAGCCTGCACGTACACACACAGTACACACACAGTACACACACAGTACACACACAGTACACACACAGTACACACAGACACATCTGAGCACACACACATATTCTGAACATAACCCAAACACTGACACATGCACGTACTGTACAACTATGCACACAGGCACTGCCAGAGACAAAATCCCTACACACATGCCTGCACACACACACACTGGGAACCTGTCACACACACATATAAACACAAACACGCTGGGGACCTCTCTATCTCACACACACTCACACAAACACACACACACACTGGGAACCTGTCTCTCACACTCACTCACACACACACACTCACACACACACACTGGGGACCTGTCTCACACACACACACACACACACACACACACACACACACTGGGGACCTGTCCACCCTCGTCAGCTCTGAGTCAGCAGACGAGGAGAGAGAACCCAACCAAATGTCACAGCAGAGTGTAATCCTCCCCAATCTACCTAGAACACACACACACACACAGGCACACATACACACACACAGGCACACACACACACAGGCCCCAAGACACACAGGCATACACACACAGGCACACTCAAACACACACAGGCACACAGACACACACACAGGCACACACACACACAGACACACACACAGGCACACACACACACACACAGGCATACACACAGACACACGCACAGGCACACACACACTGGACCCTGAACATGACTCCTACTGTGGACCATCAGGAAGACACACGGTCAGACAGACAGATGGACACAAACAGGAAGACACACGGTCAGACAGACAGATGGACACAAACAGGAAGACACACGGTCAGACAGACAGATGGACACAAACAGGAAGACACACGGTCAGACAGACAGATGGACACAAACAGGAAGACACACGGTCAGACAGACAGATGGAGACAAACAGGAAGACACACGGTCAGACAAACAGATGGAGACAAACAGGAAGACTCACGGTCAGACAGACAGATGGACACAAACAGGAAGACACACGGTCAGACAGACAGATGGAGACAAACATCTGTGTATGTGTGTGTGTATGTGTGTGTGCCTGTGTGTGTGTGTGTGCCTGTGTGTATGCCTGTGTGTGTGTCTGTGTGTGCCTGTGTGTGTGTGTGTGTGTGCCTGTGTGTGTGTGCCTGTGTGTGTGCCTGTGTGGGTGTCTGTGTGTGCCTGTGTGTGTGTCTGTGTGTGCGTGTGTGTGTGTGTGTCTGTGTGTGTGCCTGTGTGTGTGTCTGTGTGTGCCTGTGTGTGTGCCTGTGTGTGTGTGTGTGTGTGTGTGTGTGTGTGTGTGTGTGTGTGTGTGTGTGTGTGTGTCTGTGTGTGTGCCTGTGCCTGTGTGTGTGTGTGTGCCTGTGTGTGTGTGCGAGCTCTGGTATTCGTGCTTCCTTGTGTCTGAGTTCCCCGGGGCTGGTTAGTAGACTGAGGCAGAGGAGCAGTGATGTCAGACATGGCTGTTCTTATTGAGGAAGACAGGACCTAGTCTGCACCATGTGCACACAGCCTGCACCATGTGTGAACACATCACACACACACGCTCACATCACACACACACGCTCACATCACACGCACACGCTCACATTTACAGAACCAAAGCAAAAGGAATAGAGAAAATGTTTCACTCCACAATTAAATAATAACTTTAACTATTAGCTTTAACTTCTCATCACATACACACACACACATACATCTATACATACAGATGCAAAGTCACACACACCCACAGACACACAAACACACACAGTCACACAGAGAGACAGGGCCAGGGAGGTGACATGTGCTCACCTTCAGGGAGGGGCAGCAAGGTGATGGCTGTGCTGAGACGACCACTACCCAGGCTCACCAGATGGGGGCGCTCTGCCTGGAACTTCAAGCCCTTCCCAGTCTCAAGCAGGTCCAGAGGAGTGCTCTAGACAGACACACGGACAGACAGACAGGCAGACAGACACACAGACAGATTGAGCAACAGGTAAACAAACCAAGAGACAGGCAGAGAGATAGAGTTAGTCTGATTATAAATGTTTGGAATGACATAGAACAGAATGTCTTTCTGGAATGTTGGTAACAGTATTTTTCATTCGATGCATCAGTTTTTGAAATGTATTGATGTGTTCAGCTTGACAATAGAGAAGTGTTGAACTCTCTTAGTTCAGACAATGTGTTCAGGAAGACCTCTGAGGAGAGAGACAGAGAGAGACAGAGAGAGAGACACAGAGAGACAGAGACAGAGAGTCACAGAGAGAGAGAGAGACAGAGAGTCACAGAGAGAGAGAGACAGGGAGACAGAGAGAGACAGAGAGAGACAGAGAGAGAGAGACAGAGAGAGAGTCACAGAGAGAGAGAGAGACAGACAGACAGACAGACAGAGATAGAGAGACAGGATCTGGAGGCAGCAGGCAGGCTGAAGGAGTCCATGAAGGTAAACTCTGTGTCACAACACCCAGTTATCACCCCAGCTGGCCTCATGTGCTGTTTACATAAGACTGGTTACACAGTGAGAGAGTGTGTGAGACCCCCCCCCCACCCCATCCTCCTCGCTACCACCCTGCCCCTCCCCCCCCCCACCACCACCACCCGCACCCTCTACACCCCACGGAGCTAAACGCCATCACAATCTGCCTGCACAGCGAGAGAGTGGGGGTTGTCATGGTAACGGCACCCGCCAGAGGTGGGGTTGGGGTGGAGGGTTGGGTGGGGGGGGGGTAGGAGACAAACTGAGAGCTGCAATTAAGATACTTTGCAGATGCTGGAGGCCAAGCTGATTCTCTGGAGAGAACCAGCAGCTTCATGCAGAACATCTCCACGGCTTCC